>CAJGYM010000074.1:0-362627 GCA_904845305.1 Caenorhabditis auriculariae
TGTAAATTCACTTAATTACGAGGGCATTGCAGTAATTGAGTTGCAGTTTTACCACTTTCCTGACAGTGACAGACTGCGTGTTGGCTCTGTCACAGACTAAATAGTTTGAATGGTTAGCAGTTATGGTGATCAGTCAACCACCAGGGAATAATCCTTCGTATTCTTATCGTGCTTTACTAACGCGGCCTCAATTGCCCTGAATGCTTCCAGAGACACTTGATGTTCTATACATGCAATTACAACATCCGGGTAACCCATCGAAATGGTGCTATTAAGCATATTTTTTTACACGAACCTGCTCCTGGGAGGGGGCATCAGTGTATTGATCTTTATGCATTTTTGTCGCTCCATGCGTTTGCTCTTCATCTAGCGGTTAAAAATATTACTTCAAATCTTTCTGTATGAAGATTTGAGCACGTTGGTCTTTACATACATCTGTCGGTTGTATTTCCTCCAGAATGCCAGCAGGACCGCACTTTGTTACGCAACCAATACTATTAAGTGAAAAACATTCCTAATATTTGACATAAATCATCAACAAAAACACAAGGAGGTCAGACCAGATTGAAACGATAAAAAAACGATAATGCAAACTACGCGCCCTCGTATCACATGGAAGGTTTTTACCAATGGCTCAGGTTGCCATTTTTTTAAAGAAATATTCGATCAAGTGCGAAAAGATTTAGACTGTGAATTGTTTTATTCTGAACTAAAACGTCACAACGTCTCACATTATATTTACTATCTAGCCACAGATAATATTCACATCGTGTTAGAAAAACGATAACACCGTGTTAATAAAAGGACTTAAAAAAAGGTTGTAAATGTTAAATTCTCAAGAAACACGCATCTTATAGAAACGTCCTATGATAGGTTGAAATCAAGAGAAATCACATTTCAGCAATACAGGGAAAAATCTTGCTAAAGCAGGAGTTTTTCCGATGGGTTACAAATATCCATGAACATAAAAAGATATTACTATACCTTTGATAATTCATTACTATTTACTGAGAGCATTCAGAACACTACACAAATCTTTCCACGCTAAATCATAACGTCCGGTTTCTTCCGTGTCAGCACCGGGGCGTTGGCATAATGCAATACGTGTACGCGCTAAACCCTGTGTGCATCGTTTTTAATTATTCCCTGACACTCCCTGCAGAGAAGTTCCCCTGTCAGGGCTGTGGACATAGTTAATCCGGGAATACAATGACGATTCATCGCACCTGACATACATTAATAAATATTAACAATATGAAATTTCAACTCATTGTTTAGGGTTTGTTTAATTTTTCTACACATACGATTCTGCGAACTTCAAAAAGCATCGGGAATAACACCATGAAAAAAATGCTACTCGCTACTGCGCTGGCCCTGCTTATTACAGGATGTGCTCAACAGACGTTTACTGTTGAGAAACAAACCGACAGCAGTAACACCAAAGGAAACCATCACCCATCATTTCTTCGTTTCTGGAATTGGGCAGAAGAAAAACTGTCGATGCAGCCAAAAATTTGTGGCGGCGCAGAAAAATGTTGTTAAAAACAGAAACCCAGCAAACATTCGTAAATGGATTGCTCGGTTTTATTACTTTAGGCATTTATACTCCGCTGGAAGCGCGTGTGTATTGCTCACTAATATTGCATGAGTTGCCCATCGATATGGGCAACTCTATCTGCACTGCTCATTAATATACTTCTGGGTTCCTTCCAGTTGTTTTTTTGCATAGTGATCAGCCTCTCTGAGGGTGAAATAATCCCTGTTCAGCGGTGTCTGCCAGTCGGGGGAGGCTGCATTATCCACGCCGGAGGCGGTGGTGGCTTCACGCACTGACTGACAGACTGCTTTTGATGTGCAACCGACGACGACCAGCGGCAACATCATCACGCAGAGCATCATTTTCAGCTTTCGCATTAGCTAACTCCTTCGTGTATTTTTCATCCAGTGCAGCAACATCACGCTGGCGCATCTGCATGTCAGTAATTGCCGCGTTCGCCAGCTTCAGTTCTCTGGCATTTTTGTCGCGCTGGGCTTTGTAGGTAATGGCGTTATCACGGTAATGATTAACAGCCCATGACAGGCAGACGATGATGCAGATAACCAGAGCGGAGATAATCGCGGTGACTCTGCTCATACATCAATCTCTCTGACCGTTCCGCCCGCTTCTTTGAATTTTTGCAATCAGGCTGTCAGCCTTATGCTCGAACTGACCATAACCAGCGCCCGGCAGTGAAGCCCAGATATTGCTGCAACGGTCGATTGCCTGACGGATATCACCACGATCAATCATAGGTAAAGCGCCACGCTCCTTAATCTGCTGCAATGCCACAGCGTCCTGACTTTTCGGAGAGAAGTCTTTCAGGCCAAGCTGCTTGCGGTAGGCATCCCACCAACGGGAAAGAAGCTGGTAGCGTCCGGCGCCTGTTGATTTGAGTTTTGGGTTTAGCGTGACAAGTTTGCGAGGGTGATCGGAGTAATCAGTAACAGCTTCCGCCTACAATGACGTCATAACCATGATTTCTGGTTTTCTGACGTCCGTTATCAGTTCCCTCCGACCACGCCAGCATATCGAGGAACGCCTTACGTTGATTATTGATTTCTACCATCTTCTACTCCGGCTTTTTTTAGCAGCGAAGCGTTTGATAAGCGAACCAATCGAGTCAGTACCGATGTAGCCGATAAACACGCTCGTTATATAAGCGAGATTGCTACTTAGTCCGGCGAAGTCGAGAAGGTCACGAATGAACTAGGCGATAATGGCGCACATCGTTGCGTCGATTACTGTTTTTGTAAACGCACCGCCATTATATCTGCCGCGAAGGTACGCCATTGCAAAACGCAAGGATTGCCCCTGATGCCTTTGTTCCTTTGCCGCGAGAATGGCGGCCAACAGGTCATGTTTTTTTCTGGCATCTTCATGTCTTACCCCCAATAAGGGATTTGCTCTATTTAATTAGGAATAAGGTCGATTACTGATAGAACAAATCCAGGCTACTGTGTTTAGTAATCAGATTTGTTCGTGACCGATATGCACGGGCAAAACGGCAGGAGGTTGTTAGCGCAAAAAAAAATCAAAAAAATTCCAAAAAAAGCGACTAACAAACACAATCTGAATGGTAGGAACCCCGCATCCTCTTGTACATTCGCAAAAATCTAAGCAACTGCTTTCGGATGTGATATTCGATTGCTGGTAAATATTGCCAGAACAGGTTGCATTTATCACGAGATAGGAACCTGTAATCTTTGAAAGTTTGAAAAAAAAAACCGACGTCTTTTACCACTTTCAAAGCCGTGCGGGAGTGAAAGAAGTAAGAAGAAGAAATTTGAAAGCATTGTATAAAACAGGAAGAAAATGTCGCGCAATATGTTCAAATGAGGTATTCATTCTCAACGAGGTTGGCATGGAAGCGTCCCGTTTTATGACGAGGAATTTCCTCATTTTCAATGGCAACATTTGCAACGAATAGTGATGTGATCTTTAGTTTTTCCTGGTCTTTTGAGATTTTTGGGAGGTCGAATTTTATTGGTGGGATTGCTCGATGGACAAGTGCTGGGACCTTTTGGATTTTATAGCTTTTCAGAAGCGACAGGAATGGTTTTCTGAAGACTGTATGAACACTCAGGCTGTCTAGGTTTTGAAAAGTCTCCTCAAGGGGTCGTGATGCGGTACTTCCGCTACAATTTCCTAGGGATTATAAGTTTTCCGGGTGATACGGCTAATTCACGGCTGGCTTCAGACATCGGAAAAGGGTCCTGTAACGATGAATAACAAGAGGTTGGCTGGTTGGTAGCCAAAGTACCAGCGGAAGTAACCGCAAGCGCAGACAGGCCACGCCACAGAGCGTTCTGAACAAGCGGTGATTCGGCTATTGATCATTAATGTTTGAGAACTCAGGCCAATCCTGGGAATGTGGGGAAGGTAACCAGCAGGAGGTTGAAAGGTGTATGGAAGCTGGAAGGTCTTAAGAAAGCCATTAGAAGCTGTTCTGAAGGTATTTGGAAAGTATTTGGAAGGTGAAAATGAAAAATGCATGTCAGAAGCCTGCTGGAAAGCTTCCGGAAGGCTTCCGACAGTTTTTTTTTAAAGCAGAGGTGTTCGGAAGGTATGTGGAAGATGTTAGGCTACTTGCTGGACAGCTTCCAAACGGCTTCTAAAAAACCAAAGGCAGAACCTGAGGGATAGTATAGCTGAGTCCCGGCTGGCTTGAACCATCGAAAAAAGGGTCCTGAAACGATGGGTAACAAAAGGGGGCCTGGTTGGTGAAGAGTGCACACAGGCAACGCCCCGGAGCGTTCTCAGCAAGCAGTGAATCGGCTATTGATCATCATTAATTAATAAGTATGGGCACCGTTCATTTTCACATTTCTCCCTTCCGAGTGGTCGGTCTTCATTTACGCTCGTCGGATGGTGAGATTATTTCGACGCTCGCCGGCCCTGGAAAAGGTGGGAGCCTCGCTGCCTCATGGGGGATCATCAGAAAGCTCGAAACTATTCCACTACTATCAAAAAAAAAGGGCGAGATGATCTACGGGCCCTTTTTTTTGATAGCATCAACGAAATTTCCGCAAAGCGACGAGCGAACATGTTGTTAGCCTGTCGACGGTCTAGAGGGTCTCCAGTTCGATCCCAGCCAATCAATCAAGTGTTTGAAAATAAGAGTTCCGATGGGTCTACTTATTTTATATTTTGCTATAAACTTCATCGATAAAGATGATTGAAATGAGTATGGCCTAATTTTTTAACAGTTTCGATAAGTCGATTATCAGAACGAGTATCCATCTTCGAATTTTGTCGATATTGGACACACGCCTTGATCGCAGGATTGGTCGTAGGGACGTGTGATTGAACTGAAAAAGGAAAATTGTTAAAGGATCTTCTTCAGAAGTTTCCGCACAATTATTCCAAGTTCCGTCTTTGAACCAACCTGAAAGAACTCCCATCGAAGACTATCTGCCATTGTAACATTTGAAAGGTCGTATTTGTAGAATCTGTGCTTTGGCAGAAAGGCCGGGACCACTCCTAAAAGTTCAGTTTATCTTTTCAGAGTCCTCTGAACTACATATTTGACGTCTTCAAACGCGACACATTCCGTCAGATTGTAGTTGAGCATCAACCAAGTGTATTTGGAACCATCGTCCGTCTTGAGAACTTCGGTTCCCATCACCGTGGCGTTGAACCAGATGCAAATGTTATAACTGGGCACAGTAAAACCCTCAAAAATCGCTTTGGTCATCGAAAAGCTCGAAATCCAGCCCAGCATCCTCTGGTGTTCTCACAAAAGGCCAAGCAATCGCTCTCCGTTTTGATTGCTACGTTTTTCATAGCCTTGTCAGTATTAATTCCACGGACTAGAAGGTATGAGCCTACAAAAGCAATATTCAAACGGCAGAGAAGAGAGTATGCCTCACAATTTTCGGAGCCGATCGAAAAAAGGAGAACGAGGAAGAGGGTTAGCAACATCTTCTGTGCAGAAAACGACTTCCTGCTCTTTTTTATGAAGACTAATTTCAAAGGCGTGTCGTAGCGCAGAGAAGAGAATGTTTTGTTTTTATTGATACAAACGAGGAAGAAAAATAGATTTACGTGTAGTTTCTTCATTTTATGGCGGCTCTCATTTCAAGATGCCTACCAAGAGCTTCCGACTTGTGCTCCAAAATCTTCAGAGCAAAGATTGTCAAGGAAGGCTTTTGATTGGAGAGTCTGTAGATAAACTATCAACGGTCCAGGATTTCCTACTTGTGCTCCAAAATCTTCAGGGCTGAGTTTTTCAAGGAAGGTTTTTGGCTGAAGAACCTGTAGATGAACTATCAAGAGCTCAAGGTTTCAAACTCGTGCTCCAGCATTTTTCAAGCTGAGCTTGTCAACAAATGTTTAAAAAACTGTAGACGAACTACAAAGAGCTCAAGATTCCCGAGTCGTGCCCAAAAATATTGAGAGCTGAGCGCGTCAAGGGAGGTTGAAAAACCTGTAGATGAACTATCAAGAGCTCAGGATTTCTGAACTCGTAAAAAAAAATCCTTTGAGTCGAGCTTGTAAAGGAAAAAAGTCAAAGGCTTGGTCGAATAACCTGTAGATGAACTACCGAGGATCCAAGATTTCCGAATCGCGCTCCAAAAGAAACCGAGGTTAGCTCGGATAAAAGACCCTCGGCTGAACAAACTGTAGATGAACGTTTCAGTGTTTTAGAATTTCAAGCTCGTTCCAAGTATTGAAAGCTGGGCTCGTCAAGGAAGGTTGAAGAACTCATAGATGTTCTTAAGAAGAGGAATTCCCAATAGGAAAGTGAAATAACCTTTTGAGATAAAGCTCGTGTTCCTCTTGTCAAACATAAAACAATACAAGATTCATTGATATCCATGAATATTTGGGACCAGTCTGATGTCATATCGCGAACCCATCTTCGCATGAAGCGCATCCATTTTTCCCACAAGACTTTGTAGTATACGGTCGGGTGGTAGCACTGAAACGTGGAACTTATTTTATTAATGACTTCGTGACAGCTGAAAAAGGTCAAACCTGAAGGTTTTTCCGTCAAATTCAACTTTCCACTGCAGCATCTTGAAGGTCGTGTTTGTTGAATCTGTACTTTGACAGTACGGTCGGGACCATTCCTGAAGAATTTGATTTAGACTCTTCACAAGGAAAGTCCAAAAAGACAAGCTCTGAGAAGCTCTGGAAAATTCCTGAGATACACTTTGAGGTACTGGGATTTTTTTGAAAGTCTTTGTGGCTTCTCAAAGTTTGGTGACGAAAATCAGGATTTTTGGCGTCTCTCGACTTTGAACCAAAAACAGGGAAAATTTCAAGAAGTGGAAGTTGAAATATATCTCAATAGGACAGCATTTTCAGTAGGAAGTTTGGATTCTTCTCAAAAAGTCGCACAAAGACTTTCTGAAGGTCAAGATCAGGATTCCTTATCAAACGGTTATTCCTTAAGTTGTGAATTTAAAAATTTTGCTTCTAACGCGAAACCAGACCGGAAGCAAGTATTAGGCAGCTTTTGAAAGTCCTACATCTAAAAATAAGAGACCTTATCACTTTTAAGAATTTTTTTCAGATCCTCAAATGATGTTTGAATTTTAGAAACTTGACCCAAAATTATCCGGCAACTTCTCAGAGATCGTCCTCTTGGACTTCACTTATCAAAAGTTACATATTTGACGTTTTCCAATTTTTTGTCACCGCAATCTGTAAAATTGTAGTTGAGCATCAGCCAGACGAAGCTCGGGCCGTCGTTATTTTTCTTCCCCTTGGATACGTTTGTAGTTTCATTGAACCAGTAGCAACCGTCTCGAACAGTGAAACCCTCAAATTTCAAAAACTAGAGTTTTGAAGGACTAGAAAAAACTCTAGGGACAACTTAAGAGGCTCCTCAAGGACCACTTGGAGAGGACACTGAACTGGCCTCTAGGACCACCTCTATATAGCTGATTAACGGCTAGCTTGAGCCATTGAGAAAAGGGTCCTGCCACGAAAAGAGACGAGACAATGCTCTGGTTGGTGAAGAGTGCAGACAGGCCACGCCTTTTTGCGTCCCAAGCTAGCCGTGAATCGTCTATAGAAGTCACTATTATGCGTGTTAGGGGCCACTATAGTAGTTACTAGTGACCTAGTAGCACCTCTTGCACTTCAAAATATGACTCTAAATTACAGCCAATCAAGTGGTCACTAGTTCCACTACTAGAGGTGCCACTAGAACATGAAAACCCTAAAGTGGCCACTAAAAGTTTTCCCACAGACCCAGCATCCTCTTCGGTTCTCACAGAACGCCAAACAAGTGGTCTCGTTGTAAATCGTTGTATTTTCCAACGTACTCTTGGATAGATACCCTTGGGTCAAAAGATATGAACCTGAAACTTAAATTCATTTTGAGAAAAAGATAAGTTAGTCACAGTTTTCACAGCCGATCGGAAAAAGAAGGAGTAGGAAGAGGCTTTGGAGCATCGCCTTGTAAAAAAAATGAGCATTTCCATGTTTTCTTGTAATGGGTCTATCGTTTTTTTTTATAAAGGTTGGCATGGAAGCGTCTCGTTGTATGAAAATTGAACGGCATTTTCATTGGACACACGTTTAAAAATAATCCTAAGAACTTTGATTCTTTCCGGGTTTCTTAGTATTTTTTTCGCAGATATATCGATTTTTGGCATTTATCAAGGTGTTCAAAATGTTTACCTGTAGCATACGAGTTTGTAGACTTCTTCAAGGTCAGAGCTTTGAAAAAATTTCCATTTTGTTTTGGATTTCTAACCCTTCTTTTTTTTTTGAGATCTCTTTAGGCTCTCAACTGAAATTCTACACTTATTTTAAAATTCACGATAGTCCTTTTAGACCCACGCAACAATTGGAAAAGCAAGTTTCAGTTTTCTTCCACACATTTTCAATAATTTAGAACTTTGATCCTTTCTGATTTTCTTGAGGTTTTAATCGAAATCAGGCATTTTTTCTTGAAGTTCCCAATAGGGTGCTAATTTCAGTATGAAGCTTGAAATATCATATGAATCAGCTCGAGAAATTCAGATGATGTCCTTAAAAATCCTACAAATTTTTAGACTTGAAGAAGTAATTTTTAAGAGGACACGTTCAAAATTGGTCAGACCTAATTTTATACTTCTCAACTTTGAAAAGTCATCTTTAAAACTGAAAGCAGAAAACGTTCAATTTACAGCTTCTAAAAGCGTCAGGCGAATCGAAAAAATCAAAATTTCACAAATTTAACTTCTTTGTCAAGGTAGAAGTTACTGATATTGTGATTAGGATCAAACTGAGCCTATAGTCGATATGCCACAAGTTGAAATGTCATGGAACGACACTCCGCTGTTTCTATTTGTGCGGTAGCGCGCATCGTGCAAATTTGCCAACCTCGGCCACGCTAATTTTTTTGGTTTTAATCTTCATTTTATAAGCCACTCACTTTCTGAAAAAACCCATTAAAAACTGCGACAAACAGAAAAAAAAACGATGAAAACATTAAAACATGGCTTTAACAAAAACACACTTTTTTATCGCTCTTTTCGAAAAAGATCATGAAATTTACTGTGTTCTTTCGTTTACATTTGTACAATGCAATCCCGAGGTTGGCAAATTCGCACGATGCGCGCTACCGCGCAAATCGAAACAGTGGAGTGTCGTTCCATGAAATTTCAACTTCCGGCACATCGACTATATAAGATGTCAAAATTCTTTTTTTTCAGACATATTTGTGGTGTAAACGAAAGACCTCCATTATTTATGGACGGAATTAAACACACGATGGTTTTATGACATATACAAAAACGTCAAACTATTCATTCCCCCATGATATTAGTTTTTTTTGTCAAGAAAGCATTATCAGTCAAAAACTGGAGAATTTTCGGACAAGCAAACAGTATCTCCGTACATCTTGTCCCGATATAATAGCATTCCCTTGGAGCATGGAGTACTTGAAGAGCAAATGGCGCCGCATTTGAACGAAGTGTTGGTCTTCTTGGTTGTGCTAAAAAGATCTAATCCCATCAAAAGCGGTCTGAAAACCTGTATCTTATGCCATCAACGTCCATTTTCCATTGAAACATTGGTGAAGAAGAGCCGCAGGTCAGGTACTGTTGACAATAAGGCGTCGACCAGAGCTGAGGTTCACATTTCACAAGGAAACGAGGAAAGGATAACGACGGGCGAGAATATCCCTTGATGAACCACACGAAAATTCTTTGAGCATAGCTGAATACAAATAGCTACCGGGCAGCAACTTTTAAAAAAGTCAATCAGCGTATGGTAATCGGTGGTTTGTATGCGACCGGGTACTATCTCTATGATACCTGGGTCGGAGGTCGATGCAAGTAACTACCTGACGTTCGCGCTTGCTACCGGAAAGTGTGAAATTGCTCCCCGGGTCGTTATTTTTTGTTTCAGCTTTATTCAATAAGACCCTGGAAGGCTTGAGAACGTTTAAGAAAACACTGACGGTATAAGCGACCGATGTGGAAGCCAGTAGCAATCGCGAAATTTAGATACCCACCCGGTAGCATCCAGATACCAACCAGGTACTATCCAGGTACGATAGAGATAGTACCTGGTCGCATACAAATGGCCACCGATTGACTTGATTTGCTACCCGGTATCTACTTGTATCGACCTCCCGATTCACCAGTGGGTCAAAACCATTACAACCTCCCAACTTTCGAGACTCAACGTCGAAAAATGGATCACATTTACGGATTTGGAGAGTGTAGGACAAGCGCCGCTCAATCGGCGTCTGCCCGCAATGCGCCGTCACGTGTAACCGACGTGTATGCAGATGCCGTTCTTTTTGCTTGCTTGGGGATTTCAAAGCAACGGCGTCGTCTGCATACACGTTGCTTGCACGCGACATTGTGGACACAGCTTCTGCTTTCTGTTTTTCGGCAGGCGTTAGGAAGCTTTCCAGCAAGAGGGAAAATCCTTTCAAAATACTTTCCCAACATCTCTAATCACCTTCCAGGAGCCAGCTGTTAGGCTTCTGTCAGGTATTTTCATTTTTTAACCTTCAAACTACCTGGTGATGAGAAGGTAACCAGCAGAAGGCTGAAAGGTAAACATTTGAAAACGCCTGCCAGAAGCCTTGAAGCTGGCTTTTGAAAGGTGTGGTGGAAGGTAAAAAATTTTCTTTGTCCTCTTTAGTTTTCGACCGCAAAGTGAACGACTTTCCTTGTTAAAATATTCGGAATTTTACGAACCATTTCGATATCTTCCAAAGGACCGCACTTCGTCAGGTTGTAGTTGATCATCAGCCAGATGACGTCGCCGGAATCTCCCCTGTCAACCTTGACGCTGTCGGTGGTGGCGTTGAACAGGTTGCAGACGGTGTTGTAAGAAAAGCCCTGCGTTGATATGTTTTCTAGTCTTTCCAAAAAAGAGGCCCATATATGCGACCCGCCGTTTGGGAGCTTTTTTTCCCTCGCCTGAGGCTTTTTTCAAATCAAGAGTAGGTTTTTGATTCAAGAAAAACCCTTATGAAGTAATTTCCATATCCAGTCATATTCCAAATGAAATCCCGAAATTTTCCAAAAACCAACCCAACATCCTCTTTTCTTTTCGCACAACATTCTGCAATCCTCTTCAGAATTAATGTCTGAATATTGCGCATCGGAACTGCAACCGGAAAAGACCCCCTTGATGATAATATACGTCGATGTATTGTAAATTTTAGCAAATAATAATAATATGAAAAAAGTAAGAAGAAAACGAGGAAGCATGGTTTTTAGGGGCAGAAAGAAGTTTTTCTTGAATTTTTTGCGTTGTTTTCACTCGTGTGACAATAAATTAGAAGGAAAGTAAAAATTGGGAGGCTCAACATGGCAACCCGGTCTCAAAAAAATTTTCTTTTCTTGACTTTTTCCAAACTTTCATGGCAGTTTTTTTGGGACAAGAGCTAAGAATCACACAGGAAAAAGAGCAATGAAAAAAAAATAATTCATCATAGTAGGAGATCTTTTGTAGATTAGATTTAACTGAAAATCACATGAATTTTTTATTTTACGGTATTAGTCTTGTAATTTTTCATCATTGCTCAAAAATCAATCGATTAGTAGGCTGGATTCTCTTGATGTAATGCAAACACGCTTTCATTCTAATTGATAACTAGAAAAAATGAAACTTGCTTCGTTGGAAACGCGAAAAAATCAGATCCTACACCATTATGTGTCCTCAAACCAGTTTTAAAAAGTTATGAAAAGATACTTGACAGTGTATCCGTTGACATAACTTTTTCCAAGTCATTCAATAGAAACAAAAAAAAAGTTACAGCTTCTTTTGTTCAATATCAAGTTTGCGTAAAAGCTTAGAAATGCTTTAAATATGGGATTATTACATTCTTCAAACCCTGCTCATAAAGTTTTTATTGAAGCCATCTCTCTTCCTGGGCTTATTCAGTTCTGAACTTGCCCACGTGTGAATTAATTTTTCTGTCTTCACTAATCAGGATCAACATTGATAGTTATGACGTGCCGTAAAGCAACAGGCTCTATACCTGTCTACGGTCCAAAGGGTGACGAGTTCGATCTCACCGCGACCCAAAGGGTTGAAGAAATGCTGGTAATTGAAAACCACGACTTCATAATCCCCAGCCGTCATACACAACGACGAATTTGTCTCTAGAGCCGGTCCACTGATTATCTCAGATATCAGGATCGGACATGTCCTCATCGACCTGACGAAGCCGCTCTTAAGGTACGAAGGCTTAAGGAAATATTAACATACTCAATCTCTATTCGTTAACGACAGAAAAATATTGTTGAATACGAACATTATCAAGAAAGCTTTATTGATCACTGAGAAATTTCTCGAATGCACATGAAATCTTGATATCTGCTGTCAGGATAAAGTTGGAATCCCTCCACGCAAAGAGGATTGGTAGGACAAACGCCGCCGCAGTAAATGGAGGCGTTGGTTGACCAAGCAGTACTGAAATTAAATCAATGAAATTTCAGCTGAAAAACCCATTTCACCTATATTTACCCCCCTCGACGTTTATTTTCCACTGAATCATTGGCGCTGAGGCGCCGCAACCGATGGGTTGACAATAAGGCGCCGACCATAGCTGAAATTAAAATTCGAAGGATGTTCCGGATCTTCCAAACCATTTCGATATTTTCCAAAGAACCGCACGTCGTCAGATTGTAGTTGATCATCAGCCATATGACGCTCCCAGAATCTCCTCTGTCGACCACGACGTTGTCGGTGGTGGCGTTGAACAGGTTGCAGGCGGTGTTGTAGGAAAAACCCTGATTATGGTTTTCAATATAGTTGCCGATGGAGAGCCCCGGATGGGGGGACCTGTGAGATCTCATAATGTTTCAAAAAAACCAACCCAACATCCTCTTTTTCTTTTTCGCACAACGTTTTTGCAGTCCTCTTCGGAATTAATGTCTGAATATTGCGCATCAGAACTGCAACCGGAGAAAGTTCCCGTGATGATAATATACGACCATGTATCGTAAATTTTGACAAATAATAATATTAGGAAACCGGTGAGAAAAAGGCGAGGCAGCATTTTTAAGACAAAAAGTCTCTCCTCGGTTTTTTACTTTGTTTTCACTCGCGGAGCAATAAATTAGAGAAAAGGTGAAAATTGGGAGACTAAACATGGCAACCCGGTCTCAAGAAAAAAAAAATTTTTCTCGACTTTTTTCTAAACGTGTGTGGCCGTTTTTTTGGAACAAGAACTTGAGCCGTCTTCAAAATAAAAAACTGAAGCCGTCTTCAAAAAAAGAATGCAAAACTTTTTCTGACTCTCCAAAAATCCGTCATCTTTTTCTTTCTCTGGCGGCTATTTTGGATTTTTTGGAATCATTCTGAACACGGAATCAGCCGTATACAAAAAAAAAAATAGAAAAATAAAAATTTCCTTATAATAGAAAACAAGCAGGAGAAAAAGGTGCAACAACAAAAAATTTACTCAAAGAAAAGATTTTTTGAATTATCACGTTGAAAAACACATGAATGTGTTGTAAGCTTCATCGATATTTTTGCTGTATCCATTTTCACAAACGGGAGGTTGGCTGCATATTGCCCCGCACCGTTTTGTGCTGACCTCAGCTTTTTGTGCACTGAAAAGCTGTTATCAAATCAGACACACCCCAACAATTTCAACAAAATAACCTGAAAGTATCCCCGTTGACGTCTATTTTCCATTGTAACATCGGCAAATATTCACGACAAGTGGTACTTTGGCAGTATGCCACGGACCATCCCTGAATTGCGGACACAAAAAAAAAATCAAAAGGGAAATCTCCAAACCCATCGAACGTCTTCCAAAGATGTACATGGCGTCATGTTGTAGTTGATCATCAGCCAGATGTCGTCATTAGAATAATCCCTGTTGATCACGACGTTGTCGGTAGTGGCGTTGAACAAGTTGCAGACGGTGTTCATTGAGAAGCCCTATATCTTCTTCTATATCATCAAAGAGAATATTGCTTATAAAATATTTCAAACTTGATTTCATTTCGGAAACTCACCCAACATCCTCTTTTAGTCTCACACAAAGCCTTGCAGTCGCTTTCAGACTCAACCGAGTATTGAGACTCAACAGAGACACCAGTGAAAGTCCCTTTTATCACGACGTAAAAAGCAGAATCACAATTTAGAAAAAGAGACACTAAGGAAACAGAAAAGAACCAGGAGGTCCGCATAATCCGATGAAGAAGGAGCTTTCAAATAACAGTTTCATGCGTTTTGAAGAGGCTGCCAAGGGAAAATTGAATTTGAGAGACGATGAATTGGTCTGGAAGTCAGTCATGCGGAATTGAGGAGCTCGTTCAAGGGAGTAGGCAAAAGTCTGGCTTCAGAATTCAAAAAAAAAGTCTGGTTGTTCACTGAAATTATCATCATCTTTTTTAAGCTGAAGCGAGCCGTAGCGCAACAGGATATGTGCTTGTCTACGATCCAAAGAGTCACATGATCGATCCCGTTGCGACCCAACTGAGAGGGTTCGAGAATTTTGGTAGTGGAAACGAAGGTTCGATAATCCAAGATCCAGTCATTGCACACAGTTGAGGATATGTGAGAGACGAACACAAGGAAGGATAATAGTGCCGCTGAATATCAGGTGGTATGAAAAGAACACCAGCGAAAATTCAAAAGACGACTTTTCCGATTTTTTCATATCGCTAGTGAACTTTCCGACGGCCACCTTTCCGACTTTTTTCCCTTATGTTTCTATGTTTATAAAACATCTATAAACATTTTTTTTTCCTATTTCTTTGTGTTTTAATCATGAACCAACTACTTACTTTATATAGGAAGTTTTAAAACGAAGATTTTATCGAGAAAAAAAGTCGAAAAAAATTTCGTCGGAAAGGTGGCCGTCGGAAAGTTCCCTAGCGATATGAAAAAATCGGAAAAATCGCCGTTTGATTTTTCGCTGGTGTTTTTTTCATACCACCGAATATCAATGATATCAGTATAAGACCTTGTCTCATTGTCTTGAAGCGCCGACGCCACTCTAGCATTAAGAAGGCGTTAAAAGAAGAAGGAGATCTTTGTTGGGCTCACACAAAAAAATTATAGCCATTATTCGAAAAAAAAAACTCCGTATTTTCCTGGACGTTTTATGATGTGTGAAGTGTGAATATGGAAGAAAAAAACTATCTAGATTGAAAAAAATGCGTTTCCAAGAGGCGTTGGCATGGGAAAATAGTATTTCTGATGTATGAATCTTTTGAATTAATTGAAACTTTGACAGCTAGTATACATAGAATTGAAAGATGTAGAGTTTTTTTTCTAATATGGTATAGTCTGTGTGCCACGACTTGAAAATCACCGAACGGCATTCCGCTGTTCCGCTGCGTGCGTCTTCCGGATCTAGGTCCCGCTTTCAATTGATTTTTATTGGTGTGGGAGCACATGAAAGTAGAGCACCTTAATAAAAAAAATTAAAAAGTTAAAAGCGCGACTAAGATCCGCAAAAGCGCGCAGCGGCACAGCGGAATGTCGTTCCGTGAAATTTCAAGTCGTGGCAAACAGACTTTTGCAAATTTTGACAAAAATGCGTATTTTGAGGCTTTTGGGGAGTCATGAATTGACAGAAAGGCAGAACTTTTTCCTTCTTTCGGAATCAGGGTGACCTAAAGTACATGCCAAGCAAGCTTTATCAATATTTCAACCGGAAACCAAAAGTTCCCTTGTTGCTGAAAGCGTATTCTGGTAGACTTTATCGTAAACCTTGAAGATATTTTTTGACAAAAGGTACAGAAAAGGGGAAGAAAAGGGAAATAACATGGAAAAAGTTTTATCAGCCGAAACCAGGCGGCTTGATACAATAATACTCGTCATCCTCCGTTCCATCCAAAAGGGTTCCCAATGCCCCGGGGCAATGATCATTCGGAGTTTCGCATTCGGCCGAACACGTTGAGTTCGAGTATCTTTGCGTGATTGTGCTAAATATAGGTTGTCTTTGAAAAAATTTTCCGGTTTTGTTTTTTCAAAGTCTTCATCAAAAAGAACCTCCCAAGGCAGACCATTTCTAATGGCCGTCTACCTTTCCTGACCAGGAACGTCACTTCGATTTCTGCTTAGGAAATTCCTAGAAATTGATCAGAATTTTCACTGGATGTACCAAGTTATTGTCAAAAAAGTCTCAACCTACAATAATTTCTAGTGAGGGAGAAAGGAGGGCTCAAAGTTGGATAAATAGCTTTTTAACGGGTTTTTCGGGTTTAGAAAGGGTGAAAGCTGTGCAGGAGTTTCAGGATATTCATCTGGTAAATAAAGAATATTATGGCCACTATCAAAAAAATTACCTAACGCATAGTGTACTTTCCATGTCATTATAGTCTGTGTACCACGACTTGAAATTTCACCGAACAACATTCCGTTGTTCCGCCGGGCGCCTTTGCGAATCTCGGTCGCGCTTTCAATTTTTTTTTTTCATTCCAATACTCGCAGTGGAACAATCCATCTATCAGCAATAAAAATAGTCTGGAAGGGTGACCTAGATCCGCAAAGGCAAAGACGCTTCGCGACCGTATGCAGCGGAACGTCGTTCGGTGAAATTTCAAGTCGTGGCACACAGACTATATCTCCTATAAGGGTGACAAAGAAAATCCGTTTTTCGAAAGACCAATGTAATCCAACCTGTAAGTGTTCCCATTGACGAAAATCATCCATTGTAATACCGGTCCATAGGTATCACACGTCGTACTTGGGCAATAATCTCTCGACCAAGTCTGAGTTTTAAAATTTTCTCTTGTTTTCCAAGTCACTGAAACCATGTTGAGGCCTTGAACGGTTTCAGGACATGTTGTCAAGTTGTAAATTTTCAACCAGACGGTGCTTCCATCATTTTGAATAGTTACGGTAACGTCTTGAGGTGTGACGTTGAACCAGGTGCACACGGGTGTCATTGAAAAACCCTGAAGGGTATTTTGTAACTATAATATTCTCAGTAGACTTTGGAACAATAATGTTATCTTGTAGAGAAAAAGGAAACTGAGTTCTCCTCAGAACGTAGAAATTCAAGATCCTTGCAAGGAAAAAAAAAAAAGAGCCAGTCTCATTCGTGCTAATCTTTTCAATAATTCTACTCGCCTCCAATTCAATCTACTGTATAAAAAAATCAAAGCTTGTGCCTCCTCCATCTCCCTGGCACAGGAAACTTACATTGCTAACAATTTCAACCATGTTCAACTTTCCAAATATATCTCCAAAAAACTCAAATGTTGTTCTTCCATCCCCAACATTACTTACAACAATTCCCTTATTTCTGAAAGCTCCTCAAAAGCAGATGTTTTTTTGCTCAAATTTTTTTAGCACAAATTTTTTTCTGATGAAGTTTACGATTTGATGCCCATTTTCCCTTCCCCCAAAAAGCCACTAACTGCTCTATTTCGTTCACTCCTGAACTTGTTTATAAAACTCTGATAGCTTTTACCTCCCAAATGCGGTTTTTTTCGCCTGACTTAATCAATCAACTTGTTTTTAAAAAAAGGTGCTCTACATCTATTTCTATTCCTCTGTCTATTCTGTTTAACGAATCTTTTTTTATTCCGGTTTCATTCCACCCTCCTGGAAATCTACCACGGTAATTCCTATTTTTCAAACGTGGAAAAAAACTTCAGATCCGTCAAACTACCGCCCTATATCCTTGACACATCCTTTGTCCCGGGTCTTTGAAAGGATTATTTGTGATATGATTCGCCGGAGATTCTCCTCATTGTTTTCTGAATCTCAGTTTGGTTTTTTAAACAAACGATCTTGCAAGCTTAACCTTCTATCTTGCCTCTCCTCTTGGCAAAAAAATCTATCGCCTCGAAAAAAATTTGTCGATGTTGTTTATTTTTGACTTTGCCAAGGCTTTTTGATAAGGTAAATCATTCTCTGCTTGTTCATAAGCTCAAGAACTTTGGTCTTGACGAAAACGTTGTTCGATGGTACAAAAAAACTTCTTATCTGAGCGTGTTTCTAATGTTCTGATCGATGGATCTCGTTCTTCTCTTACTTATCTCAATACTTCCGGTGTCCTTCAAGGAACTGTATCTGGTCCTTTGCTTTTTTTCTAATTTTTCATCAATGATATTGTTAACTACATTGACCATGAAACCTCAATCTCTCTGTTCGCTGATGATATAAAAATTTACAGTTCTAACCCTGAATCTCTCCAACGTAGTATTAATTCCATATTTGAATGGTCTTCCATTTGGGGCTTGCCTCTTGCTGCGCACAAAACTTTTGCTATCAACCTTGGTCCCCTCAATCCCAAAACAACTTATTTAATCAATGGTCTGTCTATTCCCAGAAAAACCATTATCCGTGATCTAGGTGTTCTTATCGATGATAAACTAACTCTCGCTCCTCACATTAACAATATCGTTTCTTTAGCAACCCTTCGTTCCAATCAGATACTCAACTGTTTTCGTTCCAAATCACCTGATCTATTGTTCAAAATTTTTAACACCTATGTAAGGCCTATTCTAGAATACTGCTCCGAAGTTTTTAACCCTCCCCTTAACTCTGATCTCTGCTACAAACTGGAATCTCCTCTCAGAATTTTTTCTCGTAAAATTTTTATTAGGTCCAACTTATCCTTTGAATCTTACTCTGATCGCCTTGAACAATTTGATATCTCTCCACTTTACCTCAGACGAGCTATATCTGACATTCTGACCCTTCATAAAATTGTCTTCGGTATCGATCATTTTTCCCCAGTTCGAACTTTTTTTGCCCTCAGGTCCAATTTAAGGCGAAATCCACTTCGACTGCGTTCTCAAGGTCAGTTTTCTAATGATTTTTTTCTTTAAAACAATTCCTACTTGGAACAAACTCACTTCCAAATTTCAATTCAGCCACCACCCCCAAGTCTTTAAAAAAACTTACTGGTCAATCTACCATTGCACGAGATCTTCTTGTCTATTCCTCCACGACTCAAATGATGTATAACTGTATAATGTATTCTCTCAAATTCTAGATCCAAGTGAACTCGTTAGGGTTCACGCTGATCTGTCAATAAATTATTAAAAACCCTTAAAAAAAGGAACTCCATTTTTTAACCTGAAATGGGCCAGAATGCTTCTTACATGTTAAAGTACAAAATGAATCACGCTGACAAGGAAATTGTTTTGATGTGAAGCTTGGAATAGGCTATAAATATTTTAAAGCATTCACGGAACCTCTATACATACTCAGGACTCACTAGTTTCTGGGACCGATCGGAAAAAAATTATGAGCTCACCCAACAGTATCTTCTGACATCGCAATAACTTTTGCAGTCTTCAGAAGTACTGAGACTTGAATTCGGCGTAGCTCCGCTAGTGTTTGTATAAACTGCAGTAATAAGGGCGTAAGGAGCAGAGTTCAATTCCAAAACTTGAAACATCAGAAGAACCAGAAAGCCGAAGAAACACCGAGCCATCGGGTTCGGATTGAATTTCCTGACAGGACAGTTTTATGTGTTTCCAAGTGGTGTTTCGAACGTCGGCATGGAAATTATTCCATGTCTGGTGTATGAATCGTCGGAATTCGTTGACACTTTCAGATGAGAAGAATAAAGTGCTGTAGAGATTTTAATGAAAAGACATCATCCTCATTTTGAAAAAATGCTCCAACAAGAACTGTGTTTTTTTCCATTAATCATGTATTTTGCGAACTCAAAAGCTTCATATGTCTCAACTCCGAAACAATAATTTTCGTACTTTGATTTTTCAGGAATCAAAGCTCTTTCTACGCCGAGATGTCTTTCCATCGGATTTTCGCATCCGGATGAATATTGTCTTGCTTTTCATGGTTGTGTGATCGCACCAAAAATGAATTTAATCAAGTTTCTTGAAGGAAATTTATCTTCAAAAATGTTCCAAGGGTTTGTCACATTACTCTTTTGTCACTTACAGTAGGGCATAGCATTAAAAAAATTCGGATCTTAAAACTTCAATGGCAAAAAAAGCCGGGTCATTTGGTAAATAAAAGACGGATTTTATACGTTTCAAAACGCGGTTTATACTTCAACGTTAGAAAAAAAATTCAATCGGGATTCTGGCGACTTTGAATGAGAGTATATACAAGAAAATTTTTCATTTTTCTTGAACTTATTGTTGTTTTGCACTAATCTTCTTCTTCTTCTTCCTACGCCTTTGTACCGCTTGAGCGGCGTCGGCGCCTCAAGTCGATTAGCCGAGGTCCTATCCTGATAATCAGTGGACTGGCTCGAGTGACATATCCGTCCTTCTGTGTGACGGCTGGGGATTATGAAGCCGTCGTTTCCCACTACCAACATTTCTTAAACCCCTTGGTTGGGTCGGAGCTAGGATCGAACTTGTGACCCTGTGGACCGTAGACAGGCACGCTACGGCGCGTCCCAATTGTTTTGCACTAATGGTTTTATTAAAAATCACGAAAACTCGCTGGAAAATTTACAATTGATGTGACCGATTATACTGCATGAAGATGAAAAAGTTGACCGAATTTACAGTTTCCATAATGAGAAGGAAAAGGCGGAGAAAGACGGCTTCTCGTAGCCAGAATTGGAAAAACTTGTTGGGTCTGAAAGTTTTTTTGAAAGGTTTTGTATTGGGATGATCTTACTTTTTGCCCTTGGACAGGATGAAAAGCTTGATATATCTTGCGACAGTTGGAGTGAATGTGGCGACGAGGACTGCGAATAGAGTAATGGCCAAGTTGACGAGGATGTAGAGTCCTGGAATCGAATTGGGAGATTTTTAATTTATTTCTCAATATTAGTTTGTTCACAGACATCAACATCAGGGATGTAGATTAAGTACGAACAAGGAACCAATGATTTTTCCCTTGGTACTGAAGGAACGATGGTATTTTCTTGATAACTGGAAAAAAAAATTCTTTTTGACTTACCCAAAAGTGGAATCCGCTGAGTCTTCGGAATTTTGTCAGCAATCATTCCTTGGATAAGTGTGAGAGTCATAATTGTGGTCAGCCCAACGGTGAGCTAAAAAAAACTCCTTAAAAAAACTGCGGACTGCATCGGGGTTATGGCTCAAGAATCGAAGTGTACTGTAGTTCTCCGCCATACGCGTAACAGTCTGGCCTGTCTGCGGCCTCTTTTCTCTCACAGGTTAGGTCAGAATAATATGGAAGTAGCAGGTAAACATGAGAGGGTTGCCAAGGAAAGAAAATTCAAAGATGTCACTTTTTTCAAAGTTGAGGTGGAGAGGAGGTCATTAATGATGATAAAAATATATTTCATCCGCAAAGAAAAAAATAAGTTAGTAATGATACAGTAAAAGAAGAGAACCCCCGTCTCTGTGAAACATGAGAAATTAAACGTTGAAAATTTGTAGTTGACTGAAAAAGTCTAATTGGCGACTAGAGAAGTCTAACATGTCGCAAGGATTTTCTACACCCCATAGCGCAAGTCGTTTTGAGTCGGTTGAGCCATTCTACGTGCTACCATAAGCCAAACCCACCCTCGACATTCTATCAGCATCAGTTAGGAAAATCCCACACAATGATACGCCATTGATAATGTAAGCCGGAACGATGAACATGTAAACGTAGAAACCGGAATTTCGGCTCATGGCCACTGCGAAAATTGCCTGAAAAATGTTTGCATTGTAAAGAAAAAGGGAAGATAGGACTATTTCCGAAGCCCCGTCCCTCTCAGCGAAAGCTTGAAGCTCAACTGTAGTGCTCAGATTTACTACGACCCATTCGGAGTTGCCCTGAAATTGGACTTTTTGCCAAGCCATTCCAATGGGAAAAACTCACCAAAACCGGCAAAAGACTGCTGTCGATTCCGGAGAAGATTCCCGTCTTCAACTCGATCTCATACCAATAGAAATAGGGACTTTCCAGCCGAACTTTACAATGTTGAATGTCGAATGGGAATAATCCGACATCCATGGCACAAACTGTCGAAAATTTCAGCGGTATGTAGGATGAGATGCTCCCGTCGTAGTTTACCTTCAAAAAATTGATTAGTTAGGAAAATGAAAAGGTAAGAAAGGCTCTGAGCTACTGCGCTCCATTGATTATTTACCATGGCGATTTTTTGGCTGTTCTCCCGGAAGTCCTGCATCTGATGTCTGAAAATTTCTTAAAGGATAAATTTTCCTAATTTTCTCTTACGCTCCGTAGGCAACTAAAGGCGGAGTCCAGAGAATGTCTTCATTTGCGTAAAACCACTCGATGTGACCGAAATCGGCCGGATTCCATGAAAGTCGAGGCTCAATCCAGTTCTGAAATGAATAGGAAGTTGAAAGACGGCTTGAATGTGGCCGCACTTGGAATGGCTCAAAACGACTTCAAAATCAAGCATCTACGGAATGTACAAACTTCAAATGTAGGGATGAGTTTCACTTTTTTTTGTACCTTGGAAATGCCGTGGTCGCACTGGGAATGGCTTGGGCGCTGCGGTCGCGCCACGGTTGAGTTCAAGTCTACAGCGAACTTGGAAGTATTTAGCGGCTGGGAAATAACCCCGTGCGTAAGTCGTTAAAAGTCGGACGCGGTTTGAGGCCACCGCAACTTTCTGAGCCATTCTAAACGCCGGGATTCATGTAAAAAAAAAAATCCAAAATTTGAGCCATTCCAAATGCGGCCTTTAATCATTCACTCACCACAACCAATTCCAAAGCCATCGTCACTTTCTCTTCAGGAACGTCCTAAAATTTTCATTTTTCCTTTTATGGCTCGAAATTTTGTTCCCACCACATCGGCCACCTTCAAATAGTAGAGCTTTATTTCAATTGGGAATCTTTTTGGTTTTTCGGGAAGGTTTGAAGAGTTGTAGGTGAGTAATTCATATAGAGTATAGACTGGTGACACTTGACGATTATAATTAGCGAATAGTAAGTTGGAAAGTCGGTCTTGATGACTGAAGAAGTCGTTGTAGCCTTCTGGAAACGGGTTTTGAAATGGAAAGAAGGGAAATGAAGTGGGTTAAAATAATACGCCTTGAAAAAGCTTCCAAAGCGGTTCTAAAATGTGAAACTTGAATTTTGCCATTTTAGTCCAAGAAAATCACCAACTTGGATTTTGATCGACGATCTCAGGTGCTGCCAGAATTGACGGAATCTCAGAAAATAAAAATATTATGGATAAAATCATGAAGAAATGAGAATAGACTTTGTTACGTATTACTTCAAGATATTGTTGAAACGCGATATGAGAACCCTTGAAACCCCGCCAAGTGCTCCAAATAAACCTTCCCACCGCTTTTTTCTCAAAAATGCGAACAAAATGTCAAAAAACATTTTACCAGTGAAAAATAAGTATGATACATACGAAAGGGTTATGATGAGCAATAATGAGCAAAAGGAGGAAAAAAAAGTAATCGCCTTGTTATACGCAAAACCAGTACTTGAATAGCCCGCTGACAGAAAAAAAACGATAACATGCGCAAAATAAATTAAAGTAGTTCTAACATGATCAATAAACATGATGTCATAGATGACAAAGAGGCACTGTAGAAGGATAAAAAATTGAAAAGGTGTTCTAAGATGAGCAATAATTAGGAATATGACATCGTGTTTCTAATAAGGCAATAGATTTCCCACTTGAGAACTAGAATATATCTGCTTTAAGTAAAGACCGATCTACGACTACTCTTACTAAATACTCACATTGCTGACTAAAATGAGCAATAACAAGTTATCATTTGCCATAAACGGCATGAATCCTGGCAAGTACATTCTTACGTAGAGGTTCACCATAAGTTTCTGGATAGGTGGTGTTGGAAAATGAGCCGAATTGTTTCATCAGTTTCATATTATTCGACTCCCAATCTTGCATGTGAACATCACGGTAGTGACGAATGTAGCCGACGGTCGGTTGCAAGAATCTTTCCTTGGCACCCGGGGAAAAGATGTCGACCTCGTGGACCAGCATTGACATTACCTGAAGGATTCAGGTTAAAGTGGGATTAGGCATTTTTCATAATTTGTAAGAAGTCGTTTAGAGTCGGGCGCAAATGTGGGAAAGTAAGGTATCATCAATGGTGCTGGTGCTACGACAAGAGCGAGTTTTCCATTTGTGGGGAAATTTTTGTAAAAACGCAAAGTGTATGCACGCAATGCGCATGTCCGCATACAGTACTCCCCGCAAATGGAAAATTCGCTCTTGTCGTTGCACCATGGTGCTAGTAATGAAAGTTCAGATGGAAAATTTCCTTTTGAATTTTTTCTCTAAGTTTTGGAAAATGGGTCTCTTGAGGAACCTTAGTGCAAAGTTTCCGTAAACTCATCGCGCTTTCCTTATCAAAATCAACAAAGTAATGGTTTTTGAACCTTTCAAGTGGTTCTATGGGTTTTAAAAACGGGAAAAATGTATCCTACCTTTTCCGGCCTGACAATATTTTTCCCCCAACAATTCTTTTGATCTCTACAAGCTGGATGGGGTTTGACGGCTGCGGATGATGTTTCGGTCCATCTTTGGGTCGGCATGTTTTTGAGGACCTAGGATTTTATAAGTTCAAGGTGTCATCTTTAAACATGAAAATGTCGAAATTCACTCGTCAAAAATTTCAAAGTTATGTATCTCTGATATATTATAGTCTGTTCAGATTTTGAATGTCAAGTCGTCGCTAAATCTCCGCCCCAAATGACGTCATGAGCCAATGAGAGAGCGAGCCCTTTGAAGAGTGTTTATCGAATGACGTCATTCTACTTGACATTCAAATGAACAGACTATATATATAGAAAATAAAAAAATAGTAAGAATTTAATAGTTCACTAGTTTAAATCGTTGGGAAGAGTTATAGTCCATTTGTCAGGATCTCGAAAAATCTGACCTGTCAGCGCTCTCTTCTATCTCACTCATGATATGAACGAAGCAAGTAAACATGAGAAAAAGATAAGAGAGAAGAGAGTTATCAGAGCTTGTCAAGACTTCGAACATTCTGACCTGTCTGCGCTCTCTTCTATCTCACCTATGACGTCATCACAGGAACATAAAAAGCACATGAATATGAGAGAAAAAAAAGAGAAGAGTTATCAGAGCTCTTCAGGACTTCAAAAAGTCTGACCTGTCTGCGCTCTCTTCTATCTCACCTATGAAATGAAAAACCACGTAAAAATGAGAGAAGGATAAGAAAGAGGAGAGTTATCAGAGCTCGTCAGGATTTCAACCGTTCTGACCTGTCTGCGCTCTCTTCTATCTCACCTATGACGTCATCACAGGAACATAAAAAAGCACATGAATATGAGAGAAAAAAAAGGGAAGAGTTAACAGAGCTCGTCAAGACTTCGAACATTCTGACCTGTCTGCGCTCTCTTCTATCTCGCCAATAATATGAACAAAGCACGTAAGAGAAGGGTAAGAGGCCGTAAAGATGTCAGAGCTTGAGACTTTTTTTTATGGAAATTTGAAACTAGCTGAAGGATTAAAGCTTTTAAAAATTGGCATTTAGCCCTTAAGTGATCATTTAAAAATAGGGATAGGGGGAATACCTGATCATCATCAATAAACTTCGGTGGCAAAACTTCTCGCTTCATGATCCAACGTTGTGGGAAAGCTACGGCTCCAATGGATTCGTCGTCGATTCCACTGAAAATCATATCACATGGTGTATTTCAGGACCGCGGCTCAACGCGTTTTTGCGCCCGACCGGAAACGACTTGTGCTCAATTGCATCATGAGGCATAGATTTTCTCCGAGCCGATTTTAAGGTGAGTATCGTTATTGAAACTCCATGTATTTTCTAAAAAAACGCAGCGCGACCGCGACGCTTTGAGCCATTCTGAGTGCGACCAGAATTTCAAAAAGTCACCTCAAATATTGAGCAATTGTCATTTTTTCATCTGTCATCATCAGTCGTTCATCAATATCAGCAAATATTGACCATTTCGAGAATTTTTTAGTTCTTGCCAAGCAATCCTAGAATTCGAGAAAAATTAAGAGAAGGGAAATTTTATGACTTGTCTGCGCTCTCTCAATCTCTCAGCTTTATTTTTTGCAGTTTTGAGATGTAATGGTTCAAAAGTACATGTTTCTTTGGATTTTAATAGTTACGAGGTCTGATTTTGCAAGGTCAGGTCATTAAATTTTCGGAAAATCGTGTTTTTTTTCCTTCAAAATGTCTCATTTTTGTTCAAAAGCGTCCTCAAATCTTGTCGAAACCCCATTTTACGCCTAAAATATCGCAATTTTAAGTTCTCTCACACAATTTTTACTCGAATTTTATTGGCAAAGTCCGAAAATCTTCTCTTTTTTCACACTGAAAAATTTGACGCATTCGAAAGTTTTTTTGTTTTTTTACTGTAGTGAATAAATGAAAAATAGAAGCCTTCGAAAATTTTGAAAAGAAGCTATAACGAATCACAGTCCGTAAAGACCGACTCTCCCATCATTCCTATAAGAGAGCTGAGAGAAAAGAGGGCGCAGACAAGTCAAAAAAAAACGAACCGAAACGCCCATCAATTGTTGAGCGATGACGTCAGGAACGGTTGGAGGAACCAAAATAATTTCGGCTTCTCCACTGGAAACATAGGAATCGATCATTTTCTGATCGTAGTCGGACATTTCCCGGATGTAGACGAAAAATCGGGTGACTCCCTGGAAATTTTCAGAGATTTTCTGGCTGTTATAGAGGATTTGTAACGATCATATTTTTCCTGGATTTTTGCGATTTTTCTGAGGTCCGATCACTAAAAAACTCACTTGCAACTTGTAGTGCTCGAAAAGTTCCGCGATTTGAAGCCATTTTGGCTCTTTTCCATAGATCGGAGCGATACAGAAGGACAGCTCGTGAGCTGGTTCTGAATCGAGGAATTTTACAAAAAGCTTAGAAAAAAAAATCGGGAATCTCCATCACTATCTACTGCTTTAAAAAAAGGTTTTTTCTCGTCTGGAACTTGGAAAAAGGATATTTTTTTCAAAATAAACTAAATCGGACAAATTTTACATTGATTGTAAAATCTCAATGGAGATTTTTTTGAATAACCATGACTAATAAAATTTGAAAAAAAGCTTTTTTTAAACAAATGTAAAATTTGAATAATGATCTCGATGAAACATTGTAGATCTTATAAGATTTGGTCTAAATTTTATTTTTGAAATCTTGAAAATTTAGACGGTTTCTGAGGCTGTTCTGAATCTCCATGATCATCAGAGCTTGAAGAAAAAACTTTTTTTTCAAAAAAATCATAAATTTTTTTCTGACTCACTGGTCAGCAAAATCGGAAAAAAATTCAAGCCTAATAGATAGGTTTCTATGTGAAATATTGTACATACTATGAAGTTTGATCTAAATTTTTAATCTTGGAAAATGAGTTTTTTTGAGGTGTGGCTTTGAATAACCATGATTGTTAGTAGAATTTCAAAAAAACTATTTTTCCTTCAAAAAAATTTCAAACTTAACCAAACTACACAAGTAAAATACTCATAGATAAACTCTTAAGGCCATTTTTCCAACTTTAATTTGAAAAAAAAAAGCCAACTGACCTTCCAAATTCCTCAAAACCGGCACAGTCCCCATGTTAAAAAAATTGTGAAATTGAAAAAAACTATTTTTTTCTGACTCAAAAAAATCGAAAAAATTCAAGCCTAATGGATAGTTTTCTATGAGAAATATTGTACATACTATGAAGTTTGATCTAATTTTTTTTAACTCGAAAAATTTAGGTAGTTTCTGACTGTGAGGCGGTTTTTCAATAACCATGATTGTTGGAATTTCAAAAAAAAAAAAAAAACAATGTTTTTCCCTCCAAAATGTTCAATTTCAACCAAACTACACAAACCAACTACTCATAGACAAACTCTTAAGGCCATCTTTCTAACTTTAATTTGAAAAAAAAGCCCAACTGACCTTCCAAATTTCTCAAAATCGGCACAATCCCATTTTTGATTGGTTGATTTTCCTCATCAGTAATCGATATCGAAGCGAATTCGCTCCTTTTCTCGCACCAAACCGTGAAAATCGGGAAAACGATGCTCGGGAACGGTTTTCCCATCTCTTTCCCGTTCTCGTCGAGGTACCGGCAAAAGACCCCCGAACCGATACTTTTCGAGATCGATGACGTCACGATGACGTAGTCGTCGAATTCAAAGGCCGAGTAGGGCTGGTTTTGCTGCCTCGAATGGTGCTGCGACTTTTTGATATGATTAGTTTTGGAGTTGTTGAAAATAGTTTTAGGCAAGTTTCAAGTGTAGATTATTCAAAGGCGGGTTTTTCTGTCTCGAACCGTGCTGCGATATATTTGATTTTGAATATTTTTGAAAGTTTGAAAAATATTCAAGTGTAGATTATTCAAAGGCGGACCGGACCCCCCAGAGTGGCCGCTATAGGGGCAATATAAGGGCCCCCTGGAGACTCCCATCTCGAGACCACCTCAGCAACCCCTAGAGGGGTCACTGAAGCTTGCAAAAGTGGCCCCTATAGGGGACCGGCTAGCCGACTATTGTTATGACTCCCATTATAAGAAGAATTTCTATGCAAAAAATACAATAAATCATCTTTTTTTGTATTGAAAAATATCAACAGAGATTGAATCTATCAAGTTTTATTGAATTAGTCATTTTAATCTTCAAATCATAAAAAATAACCTGAAGACCCCTGTAAGGACCACTTGAGCTTTAAGGGCTCAGGGTCAGACTCTACCCTCTACTGCATTTCACCTCTATAGGGAGCACTTTATAGTCCCCTATAGGGATTGTTCATCCCCTAACCTCTGTAGGGGACACTCTGGAGCTCCTAAGTGCGCTAAAACGGGGGAACATCGGATTGAAAAAGAAATGGCTGGTCCAGCTGGGTTTATTCCGAAAATCTGAGACCCACTGAGCCAAAAGGGTGCCTCAGCTGTGGTAAAATGCAAAAAGCCCTCCCAGCTGTGCTTTTACGGGTTTAATATGGGCACACTCGATGAGGCCCCTTTTTAGCCCCAACTGCTTAATCGTCATGAGAGTTTTTCGAAAAATGGAGATTTTCTATTTTTTACATAAAAAATTGTAGCCAGAATTCAGCTCAGGTTCTTTTTATTTTTTTCGCTCAGATTTTTTTCTGATAAGTTGAAATTTTTTTCTGGAAAATGGAAAGTTTTTGAATGGTTTGTGTACACATTTGTAACGTTTACCACGATTTATGATCAAAAATGTTCAAAAATCCAAAAAAACCGGATTTTGCGGGGAAGGTCAATAGACTTTTTTGAGCTGAGAAGTTTTTTTATAAAATTAGTTTTTTTGATGTACCAGATACAATTTTTGAATGTCTCATGGTCACTGATTATTCAGACGCCTCAATGTCGAAATTTCCAAAAAAATTTCCATAGCGCAAAAAGTGAAATTTCGCTCCTAGTGGGGATTATTTTTTTCCACCATTTTTTTCGCCAAAAAAATATCTTTGCAATTGTTGCTTTTATAGAATCCTAATACATTTTTTTCTGATGTTTAGAAAAGAAAAATCGAATAAATTATCAAAAACTCACAGCTCGGCCAACGTTATTTGTCGCCTGGTATGCGACCTTTTTGATATATTCCAGTTCGGCGTTTTTTCGTTTTGGTATTTCTTTGGTTTTTTCCCGTACCCTCGTTGGTTTCACTCTTTTAACTATTGCTGAAATTTCATTTTCACGAAGAAATATAGAAGAAAAAACTCACATTCTTTAACAGGTTGATTTGAATTTTCATTATTCGAAGAGTACAAAATGACGAAAACACAGAAGACTATCAGAAGTAGAATGTAAGGAGCGCGCGGCATCTATAAACACGCCCCTTTTCCTGCGACCCTGACGAAAGTTTCTACACAAAAATGGTTCCCCCGATTTCGCCACTTTTTTGCTTATAACTTTTTTCATTTTTCATATTTTTCTTTTCTGGTTTCGCAGTTAGCTCTCGATTGCCATCAGCTTTCTTTTCATATAGGTTTCAACTTTATATCACTGACTTTGGAAATTGGCCTGCGGTCCCTACTCTAACAAGAACAGATATCGATAGATTGGAATCAGTTCAAAGGAAGTTTACTAAAAGACTTTTCCCTAAAATGAATTACAAAGAAAGACTTCAACGTCTCGGACTAAACACCCTTTGGCAAAGACGTCTAAAGAAAGACATAACTGCTGCTCACAATTTCATTTACGGATAATATTGGTGCCCATCTCCAATCCCTTTACAAAATACAACAAGTAGATCGAATCAACTGCGAGGAAATGGTCTCAAAATAGAGCGGCCTCTACTTTCTGACATACACTACCGGTTCATTAATCAAAGAGTTTACAATCATTGGAATCACATGGATAAAAACATAGTATTTGAGTATGAAAAAAATAAGTTCAGATCTAAACTTGAGAAATGGTTTGAAAACAACATTACAGAACTAAACACACTTGATCCAACAAAAAAATATGAAAGCTACATAATCGACATCTAAAAAGAATAACTTCATGGTTATTCCAATTTACTCAAGTGGGGGGGTTAACACGACCGCGAGTCCTTTTTCTCTCCATCACCACAAGTTCCGACACATATGTTCCCAAACTCTCCCTACTTCTATTTCGTGAAATTTAGTACTTGTGTGTGAGAAATAAAACATTTTGAAAAATTCATTGGGATAGCGATATTTTGTGTTCCCTTTCAAATCGGTGTGCACAGTGCTCCCAAACGAGCGGCAGCTGTGGTCAGTAGGCGTGGCTTACTGCAACAGCGGCACGGTTTATTGCAATAGGGGCGCGGGGATGAGGGTCAAGTTTTGTGGATTTAGTGGTTGTAAAAAGACCATTAAATGATGTTTTTCCTAGGTTTTCGCAAGTTTTCAAAGATTTTTAATGTGTATTAAATTATAACGAACAAATTTAAATGAAAAAAAAGACGAAAAAGTTTTTGCAAAACAAAATATCTCCCAAAATGTCGTTTTTTAAGAAAAAAATCGTCAAATCGAACTTCCAAAGGGAAAATTGAGAAAGAGCTCAAAGCGCTTCTCTTAAGAAAAAAACCATTTGAACGTTTTAAAACAAAAACAAATATAGCTTGTACGAATAAAGTTGTCACCCAAAATGACATTTTTCAAGAATAAATTCGTCGAATACTGCCTCGAAAAAAAAGTTTTGAGAAAAATCTCAAAGCGTTTCTCTTAAGAAAGTCCATTTGAAAATTCTAAAACAAAAAAACAAACGAAATATCTTATGAGAAATAAGTTGTCATCAAAAATGTCATTTTAATGCAAAATTCTGTGACGAAAACAATCGAAAATCACTTCAAATCTTTGGAAAACGCGATGAACACGTTTTAAGAACACATACGATGTGAAAAAATACGAAAGAATGGTAAAATACGTAAGAAAAGGAGAAAAAACCGTGAAATTTTGTGGGAGTGACACGCGCCGCACCGCGTTGCGTTAGAAAAAACTCGCGTTTTCGCCCCATTGGGACGACCTTTTTTTTTTCGCTTGCCGCTGTCTCTTTTGGAACACTCTGGTGTGTAATTTTTGTTCGCTTTGGTGATTTTTTAGAGAAGAAACCTTTGATTTGAAGCAGTTATCCGATTATTTTTGCAAAATGCAAGTCTAATGACACGTCCGCAAGATTGCGTACACGTCTACTGTAAACAGTTGTCCGTACACCGATTCAAAGGATTTTTCAAAATTAAAAGCGGGAAAATAAAAACGCGTTTTTCTTCAAAAGTATTCATATCTGAGCTTTTTTGAGTACACCATTCGATTCGCAAAGGAAAACTATACAAGATACAGCTTTCACCTGAAACCCCGTTTTTTACTGCCCCTATACCTTTAAACAAGACTTTTCATCCTATTAGCGAAGTACAGAAAAAAAAAAATTTCAACACGACTTGAAAAAAAAATGTTTATTACGAAACTCCGTTAGTACGCATATATATATTGACGAAAAAGGAGAGGATTTCTTATGTTGTTTCCAGAGAAAAGTCAAAAAAAGTGCCGGGTCGCTATGGTAATTTTCACTTGAAAATTTATAAATTCAAAAAAAAACCAGCTTTTCCCATTTCCATGTGAGGAATTTTTTTCTTTAAATTCCGCTAAAAAGGAGCAAAAAAAAGTTTATTTTAAAATTTTTTTGTAGGTGAATAGGATATATATATATTTTTCTCGAGAACCTGGATTTGGATGAATTTTTTTGAATTTTTCTTTTCAAAAAGGATCTACAAATCAAATTTTTGTGAAAAATTTTAACACAATGTTAAAAATTTTTTTCGAGTTAAAAAAAGTTTGAGAGCGATTTAAAATAAAAATTTGGTATAGACTGAAAATTCTATGATTTGAACACACTGAATGACTCAGAAAACTAGATTCCTTTGAAGATTATAAAAATTGAAAATTTTCGAATATTACTCGATTATTTTCATCAAGAATAGGCGAAAAATGGAAAAAATGGAAGAAAAAAGTTATGTTGACATGACAAAAATCAACAATCGACAAGGCGAAAATGCCGTCAAAAAGCATTCTTTTCAAAAAATCGAATTATGTATACGACTATGCAAACAGCCCGTTGGTTTCCGATATTCCGAGTTTGATTTGATAAAAAATCAGTTTTCAAAGAAAAATAAGCACGAAAAACGCCAATTTTCAAACGAAGGAAAGTTTTTTTTTAATTATATGATTTTTCGAAGTTTCCTGTACAAAATAGTATCGTTGAGAAAAAATTTAGCTCGAAAAAAAGTCGATTCTCGAAAAAAAAAACGCCTAACGAGTCAAGTTCATAATAAAGTTCCCTCCGACCAAAAACTACTTGCGCTAGATGACATCAGAATTTTTTTTTCCAGAATTCGAAGATGGTTTTCCCTTTTTTTCATATGATGCTGAAACGCTGGGCGAAATTTCGGTTCGAAAAAAAAGTTTATAGTCTATTCCACCGTCAAAAATCGGCTCAACGAGTCATTTTTATTACAAAGCTGCGTCCGACCAAAAACGACTTTCGCTAGGGAACATCAGAATTTTTTTTTCAAAGTTTGAATATTCTCTCTTCCCTCTATGAATTAGTAACGTTCGGCGAAACTCGATTCAAAAAAAAAAAATGGAAAAATGAGTATATAGTCGACTCTCTTGAAAAAAAGACTTAACGAGTCAAGATTATTATAAAGCTGCGTCCGACCAAAAACGACTTGCGCTAGGGGACATCAGAATTATTTTCCGAATTTCGAGGTTTTTTTTCCTGTCTGTTTCATAAAAAGCGGAAACGCTGGGCGAAATTTTGCCTCATTTGAAAAAAAATGGTTTAATGGGTCATATATTATCATAAAACTGCATCCGACCAAAAACGACTTACGCTAGGTAGAAATTTTTTTCCAACTGGCTTCAAGCCATTCCAAACGCGACCATGAAGGGTTTAGTGTGAGAAACAAAATACAGAACAAAAAAAAACCGAGTGAAAGAGAAAGAGAAACGTTCCCAGAGAACTATTGAAATGCACGATTTTCCCAAACGTATAATAGTGGAAAACTTGGTCTTTTTTCAGTGAAAGTTAGGAATTTATTCTGGTTTTTATTCCAAAAAGAGCATGGAAAAGCGACAAAATCAATTTTCCCGAAAAGCACCCCGTCGCCTTGGATTTTCTGAAGGTTTAGGAGAAAAATAACGAAAAAATTGAAGAGAAACAGATAATAAATGTGAGAAAAGGAGAAATCAATGTTTTGCACTGGAGAGCAACGATTCTTCTTATCAAGACGAGTCATCTGATAAGACCTATAGTTTGCTCTGCTCTTTATATTATTATCGATTTATTTTTGCATTAATAATAACATCAAAGAAGTCACCAGTCAGCTGAAAGACCCGAAACTGCGAGCTCACATCTTCGAAGCGTCGATAATCCCTGCCATCTCCTACGGTACCGAAGTTTGGCCTGACACGAAGAAAAATGCAACCGCCCTACGAACTTCCTACCGCGCACTGGAACGTGCTCTCATCGGTACCACTCGCTTCGAGCAGTGGAAAAAAGAACAGAGGAGCACAGACTTCCGTCTACTATCCCAAATCCGGGATCTAGAAGAGCACATACAACGCGGGAAACATCGTTGGGGCGGCCACGTCATCCGCAGACAAGACGACCGCTGGTCCACGAGATTAACACACTGGATTCCGAGAAACATCAAGCGCCCACTCGAGCGCCCACCGACCAGATGGACGGACTACTTCCGCAAGAACATCAGTCAGCCAGGCCGCCACTGGATGACCGTCGCGCAAGACCGAGCCGCCTGGAGAACGTGTGGTCCACGCTGAGAACATCAGCGAAGATGGACCATCAAAGCATCAAAGCAAAGCAAGCAATAATATTTTATTCACTGCCATTATTTAACAGAAAAAAATTTCAAAAATATTATCAAGTGAAAGGGAAGCAGCGGAAAAACAATACACAGGAATGAGTCAACCCCAACGAGTTGACAGGTAGGATGACACTTTTATAGTGGACGAGAAGCAATATTTTCATGAGGAGCCCTAGTAGAAAGATCATTCAATTTTTTACGAAGATTTTCGGTAACGGTAAAATCTATGAAGTTAGTTTATTCCGAGGAGGAATAAAAATAATAATAATTAGAACTGACCAGCTGTTTGTAGTCAAAGTGGATTTCTCTGTAGAAGGGATTGACATCATTGCAATCAGATCCACAGTTGATTTTCTGTAAGGTGATAATATTGCAAGTTGAGTGAATAAAGATTTAATATCAAATTGAAAAAGGCGGTTTGAATAAGAAGCGAAGCGGACAGTACAGCGAATGAAAGATTTCCGACTGGAGATTGACGGAGTGCAGATCCAAGTTTGAGTGATTCATCAGAAGAATCGGTATGGGAGCAATATTCAAGGACTGGAATCACATGAGTTTGGAACATACGAAGGTAGTTGAGAGTAGTATAACAGTATTTGATCGGAAAGTAGGGGGGCAAAACAGCAATACGAATGATATAATAATAATAATAATAATAGGTTCATTTACTGCACACTGTTAGAAAATAATAATTAAAGTTCAGAATAAGATATGTTGTTTGAAGGAAAGCTTATCGGATTGAGTATTTCATTTAAGGAATTATCTAGTAGTTTTTTTAAAATGTGAAAATCTTATCTAGGTAAAAAAGGCTCATTACTTTGTTAAACTCCTTTCTTTGAATTTTTTTGTTTCAAAATGTCCAATATGATGAATAAAAACATTAAAAAAACACCATTTTTTTAGATCAATAAAATGAGTTTGACTTTTTGAAACCGTCATACACATTTTTCAACCCTCAATATCTCGGCTTTCATCGAAAGTGCTTTTTTGCATTCGAGAGAAAGAGAAGAGAGAAATGGGATTCCTTTCAAAGACCTTTTCAAGTGTAAATGATTTACGGACGATGTTTTTGTAGTCAAAAAAAAGTCCAAAAGGCTTCGATTCTCAAATTTTGTTTCAAAGTGTTCAAAATGCAATATTCGGCGTTGAGAAATGAAAAAAGCAAGTTATCACTTTGGAAAAACGGCTGTTAAGATTAAAACTATAAGGAATTTGACTTTTGAAACTGTGAGAATAGAAAAAAGTTCACTATTTTTTCAAACCTCAATGTTTGGACTTTAATCAAAAGATTTTTTGACACTTCATTCATTTTTTTCAAGCATTCAAACTTTTTTCTTGGAAACTTATAAGTCTTGTAAAAAAAGCCTTTAAAATTTTTCAAACTGAAACGAGATCCTTTCTCTTTTTATTTTTCTCTTTTTATTTTTCTTTTGGATTTTTCATGAAGCACAGAGTTTTCAGTCAAATTTATTGAATAAATAATCAAATTTTGCAGAAAAAGAAAAAAATGGGTAAAAAAAAATGATAGTCACAATTAGGAAAAAAAAATTTCAAACAATTGAAAAGTATAATATCATGAATAAAAATAGTACCCCTTGATCAATAGATTAAAAAAACATATGCATTCAACTCGTAATCAAAGAAAAAAATCAAAACTGAAGCTTACTCAAGTTTTTCAAGTTTTTAATGTGGTTTGAATATACAAATAGTACATGAATGTCAACATTATTGAAAAACACATTATATAGTAATGGAAACAATTAAATAATATACATGTAAATCAAAATCTGATTTCACGACGGATTTTCTCAAAATCTGGGACTTGAGATACGGCGTATTGTAGGCGTCCGACGTTGTGGTTCAGCTCTTTGATCATCAGAGATTGAAATATTTGATTTCCTGAAAAATATTTAATTGAGAAAGGGCCAGTTGTCTTTTAATGTTGTTTGACAAAATGAGCCAATTTTTGGCCTCCTTTTCCAACTGAAGGCTTTTTTCAAAAGTGAATATTGTAGTAGTAATAATATATAATATGTCTTCAAATGTACATGAAACATTTGAAGACATATTCAACATCATGGAAAAACATATTATATAATAAAAAGAAACAAATCAATAATATGAAAATGAATCAAAACCTGATTTCTCGAAGAAGTTTCTCGAAGTCAGGGACTTGTCCCACAGCGTATTGGAGACAGCCGACGTTGTACTTGATCTCCTTGACCATCAAAGCGTATATCATGTCGAATTTCTATAGAATATGTGATTTAATATTAGAAAAAAATGCATTAAATGTTCAATGAAAAAAAAATAAAGAATTTGGTCAAATCGAGTATTTCTTTCATTTCAAGTAAAAATGAATATTAAAACTCACGCAATTGTGCTGGAAATGACCTAAAGCTTCACAGAGGCGAAGGCATTCATAACGGATGTTATGAGCCTTTTTCAGGACCTCTTTGACGATCTTCTGGCCGGTTCTTCGGTGGAGAAGGTCGAGGTCCACGATCTCCTTCTCCAGAACCAATAGGTCGTCGCCCAGCCAGGATGTTCTGCGCCAGCTTCTAAAAAAGAAGCCGACGTCTTGAAGAAGTTAAAGTGAGTTTGAAAGCTTTTTAACGTCTTCTGAAGCATTTAGAGGGTTTTAATTAACCGTTTTTTTTTAGAACTAAAGATGTAGTGAGGAGTCTTTTAAAGCATTTAGAGGAATCCAGTTGGACTGATTTTTTAAAAATGTAAGAAGGTTCTTGAAGAATCCTTGAAGATTTTTAGATGGAAAAGATGATTTTTATCCTAACTAGCTCTTTCGAAAACCGATAAGAAAGTTTCTAGGAGCTATCAGGATTTTTGAAAATTTATTAAATTTTTTGAGAGTTAGGTGGTACTTGAAGAATTAGATAGATTCAAGAAAAAAGAAAAAAACTCACGATTATGAGGCGGCCATCGGTGCTTGTAAAACTATTGATTCCTCCCTTCTTGTAGGTCAGATTGAACTGAAAAAAAGTAAACCTTAGAAATTTCATTCAAAACTTACGTATAAAGCCAGATTTCCAAAGTCGTCGTAAATCTGTTCACCGCACGTCTTCAGAAGGTGGAGACGTGCGATCCATTGCTCCTCAGCCAGGTCCTTCTCCTTCTGAAGTCGAGACTTCTCGAAGAATTTGGCGACAATGAAGCTCATCTTGAAGTCGTGGAAGTTGGTGAAAAAAGATCCAAAAACTTTGCTAATGGTAGCTCAATCACCAGAAGGCTCCTATTTATACTAATCGGTAGACCCGACCCAGAAATATGGGTTCTGATGTCAGTGAGCCGAGAAAAGTTAGAAAATGTTGTGAGAAGCGTCTTTGACGGTACCCTTTTGATTTCTCAGGTGTCCAATGTGATAATTCGTTTTAAGCCAAAAAAAAAAACTCACGCAATTGTGCTGGAAATGGCCTAAAGCTTCATAGAGGCGAAGGCATCATAACACGTATTATGAGCCTTTTTCAGGACCTCTCTGACGATCTTCTGGTCGGTTCTTCGGTGGAGGAGGGTCAGGTCTGCGATTTCCTTCTCCAGAACCACCAGGCCGTCGTCCAGCCTGGATGTTCTGCGCCAGTTTCTGAAAAACATTTCGACGTCTTCAAGGAGTTCAAGTGGGTTTGGAAGCTTTTTGATGTCTTCTGAAGAATTTAGAGGGCTCCAATTTGAAATTATTTTTTTAGAATTAAAAAAATGTGGTAAGAGGATTTTTTTAATGATCCTAGAAGGCTTTTTAGAATGGATATATAATGTTTATCCTAACTAGGTCTTTCCAAAACTGATAAGAAGTTTTTCTAGGAGCTAGGAAGATTTTCGAAGCTTTATTAAATGTTATGAGACGATACTTGAAGGTTCAGATAAAATTATAAAAAAAGAAAAAAAAAACTTACGATCATCCATCGGGCGTCGGTACTCGTGAAATTGTAGATTCCTCTCATCTTGAGCGTCAGATTGAACTGGAATAATCTTTCATGCTGGAAATTTCGTTCAAAGCTTACGTAGAAGACCAATTTATCGAACTTGGCTTGAACACGGTCGCCGCACGTCTTCAGACTCTGAAGACGTGCGACCCATTGTTCGTGAAGGCGGGCCTTCTCGACGATCTTGGTGACGATGGCGGCGGTGTCGATGACGGCGTTCATCTTGAGTACGGGCGCTTGGAAAGAAAGGCGAGACGATCCAAAGATTTGGATAAAGTCGGACAGTATAATCACCAGAAGGCTCTTATTCACACTAGTAGGCATTAGCGTCATTACCATATCCCTCACGACATCGAAAACGCGCATTTTCTATCAAAAGACGTTTAAAACAGGAGTTGAAGAACAACAATTTTTAAGGAAGACGAAACACGGGTTAAGGAACATAACTCACATTTGAGGAAGACGGAAAACGGGTCTAGGAACAAACATTTTTTAAGGAAGACGGAATACGGGTTAAGGAAGAGAAATGTATGCGGAAGACGGGTAAGCGGAAGACGGACAACGGAATTCCGTGCAACTCTGGTGCCTGTCTAGGACGTGTAGACAGTTCCCTAACTCAGAGCTGTGCTTTGGGCCGGCTGGGCTAGCCATAGTGTTGCAACGCGGTCGCGAAGCGGTCGAACGAAGATTTTTCTCTCGAATTGTTAAGTATTGTGTGAATGGGGGAGTGAGTGATCGAAAATATGTTATTCAGTGGAGTTATGTGATGTTCAATCAATCATATAGTCTCTGTGCGACGACTTGAAATTTCACCGAACGACATTCCGCTGTTCCGCTGCGCGCCTTTGCACGCTTTGATTTTTCATTTTATTTAAGAACAGGACCAACACGTGTTCCTAGTGGAACAGTCCATCTATCAGAAATGAGAACCAATTAAAAGTTAGACCGAGGCTCGCAAAGACGCTTCGGAACAACGGAATGTCGTTCGGTGAAATTTCAAGTCGTGGTACGCAGACTATAATATCAATATTTATTGGTTGTTTTAGTCAGATGGAATCGACTAGGCGGTGAAAAAATTGCTCTTTTGAGCGGCACTACACCGCCTTTGGCGAAAAAGAAGTCAAAACGTGTGGTTGATTGGATTGAAAGCATGGCCTTACGGTCCTTCGCCTCGTTCTTCCACAAGAAGATCTTTCATGGTGGGGCTCGGACGCCGTGTACACTCTAGGGCAACCTCGGCCGATTGAAAGAGCTACCACGTCGAGTGAAGAAGCAGCGATCGCCGGAAAGCTCGAAAGTCGTCTACTACTATCACAGGAGAGATGAGAGGCTCTACGCGCCGTCTACGCTTGATCAACAACGGTTTCGCGAATCGACAAACAACTCTTCAATGATTCCATGATTCAGCAGAGAAACCTTCTCTGAAGACTGAATAAAATTTTCAAAGTTTCAAAAAAAAAAAGAGTGAAGAAAATACACGGAATTTTGATTATGAAACGAAAAGAAAAAGTTAGCGATTACGACTGATTGTGTGCCGATTCGGTCATCACCCCCGCCCCAGCGCACAGCTCTGCCCTAGTTAGAGAAAAGGTGTCAGCGGAGTTTTTCGGAAGTCATATGGTTCATGAAGTTACATCAAATTAAAAAACCATCTCTACGAGATTAGGTTTAAAAAAACGTGTGAAACGTGTTTGAAGTGAGATTTTTACCTTTTTTTGGTTCCAAAGCCGCCTGCATCGAAATTGGGTTTCTGACAGTCCCCTAGTTGGAATTTACTAGAAATATGAAGATGTGGACCTTAAAAGACCCTGAATCCATATTAAGAAGTCAGCTCCCTAGTTAGAGATAAAGTGTCAACCAAGTTTTTGAGGAATTGATAACGGTAAATGGTTGCATTTTCTACATGAAATTGAAAAATCGTACAAATGAAGTTAGTTTCGAAAACGTTTGAAACGTATTTGATGTGAGATTTTTAACTTTTTTTTGGTTTCATGGCCTGTTGCGTTAAAACTGTGTTTTTACATATTTGTGGCCTGAAAGCCTCTGGAGGATCACATTTTTTTAATCCACAAAATAATGGGGGGTAGTGTGGACTCAACATAGGAAAAAAACGATTTTTGAATTGAGTCAACAAAAATAACAGAAAGTAGAGATAGTATCTGTATGTGCGAAAAATTCCGCCGAAGTCTTCGTAATAACTTTTTTTCAAAAACCCGAGAAAAAAAGAAAAATATTGAAATAGGAAAAAAAAAAAGGTTTTTTGGATCAAAATAATTAGGTAAAGTGACGATTTTTGGTTAATAAAAATCAATTTTTCATTAAAAAATTTAATACGAAGATATTTCAAACTCTATTTTTCAAGTAACCTGAAGCTTTAAATGAACTTCAAGGAATTCAAAATGAGAATTAGAATACAAGTCAAAAAGAAAATTTAGACAGAAAATCTAAAGAAAAACTTTAAATGCAACACAAAAAAAGTAAGAACAGAACAATTAAATGAAAGTTTCGGATTTTGTGAAATCGATCTTCTTTTGACCTCGAGATCCCTTTGACCTTTTTCCAGTCTTTTTTTGTGCCTATTTACTTTTTTTCTTAAAACCAAATACCATTCAATTTTTGAACTACATAAGACCGAAATCACTAAAAATTATGTGAATAAAGAATTCGCTTAGGTAGAAATTAAAAATACGCAGATTGTTCTGGTAAAATTTGGACTGTTTACAAAATTTCGAAAGCTTCTACTCATTTTTTGATCCAAGAAAATGTGAAAGTTTTCATTTTTATGACAGCTTTTTTGAACAAACTTATGCTTCAGTACCGATTTCGAAACTATTAGACTCAAAAAAAGGCTTTTTGTGAAATTTGAAACGCTCTAATATTAAGAAAAATATTTTTTTCGCTTTTTTTTAGAGTTTATATCTCTATATTGAGTCGATTCATGGTTTCGTGGAGTTTTTTGATATTTCTCGACATTTTTCGACGATTCTTTCACCATTTTAAGGACAAAAATCATCATATTTTCCTTTCATTTTCTTTCCGAATTATAAAGATAGTTTTTCCAAGAAACTCGCCTCGTTTTTAAAATTTTCTATCTGAAACTTTGAACTTTCGTAGGTTTATTATTTGATTGTTCACTTCCTCGATTTTTTTCAGACATTTTCAAAACGAAGTTTTTTTAATCAAATTTATCAAATAAATAGTGGTGAACATACAATAGAAAAAAATTCGAAAAAAAGGAAAACAAGAGCCTAAATAAAGTTCCTTGACTCTCCTAGGAAAAAAACCAGTAATAAAAAAAGCCGTGTGAATTATTCAGGAGTTCATTAACAAAATTAAAAATAGGGTTCATGAAATTTTACACGTCAAGAAAAATAACAAAAAACAAAAAACGTGGAATCAGAGGGAAATATATACAATAATCATCCGGCAAATGGAGAAAAAATGATCAAACTTTAATTTAAAGCCGACGACGGATTTGCTCGAAATCGGGGACTTGAGATATAGCGTATTGGAGGCGTCCGACGTTGTCATTTAGCTCCTTGATCATTAGAGAATGAAATATGTGGTTTTCCTGAAAAATATTAAATTTATTCGAAGCTGGTAGTGAATCGACTTTTGGTCTTTATCTTGCTAGAAAATGGCCAAAGGTTTTATAAAGACCGGGAACAGTTCTAACAGAAGGTTTTATAAGGAGAATAAGCACAAAGCAAAAGATTCAGTCCAAAAAACCGAGAAAAAAATTAGGGCGAGTTGATATTTTTTTAAAAAGAGTTTGGGAGGTAACAATTTTCGCAAGTTGTTAAACCCGAGCCAAACTTAACCTTTTTCAAATCGAAAACAGCGAAAATAAAAAAAGGAATAAAGTTGTGACTAACTAGGAAACTTTTTTTCACGCCCCCGAGTTGAACCTTCGATGAAACTTTGTTTGAGTGTATTTTAGAACCTATTAACTGCAGAATAAAAATTTCCCGCAATAAATCTTGTTTTAAAGTAATGGAGCTTCAAAGTCCGAAAAATATGAAATTAAGACAAAAAGCGCTATTTTGAGCTTTTGAAGCGTTCTAACTCGAAAACGATATCTATTTCGAGACATTTTTCTTTAGAGGGGGTAAGGAGTTTCCTAGTTAGAAGATTCTTAGAAGCTTTCATGCTTTTTAAATGAGCTGGTTACTCTCTTCTAAAGTTATTTGACAAACTTCGACCTCCATTTCTCAACAAAAACTCTTCCAAACAACTAAATAAAGAAAAGAACTAACACAACTCTGTTGGAAAGTCCGGAGGGCTTTTTTGAGCCGGACGCACTCGAAACGAATGAATTGAGCGATTTGCAGGACCTCCAAGGCGAGTTCCCGGCTATTTTTCTGTTGGAGAAGATCGAGAGTGATGATCTGCTGCTCGACTATGACCAGATCGTCGTCCAGGCTAGTCACCATTTTTTCCGCAAGCTTCTGAAAATTATGGCGACGTTTGCAAGGAGTTCAAGAATGTTTGTTGGGCTGTTTCGCGTTTTCTGAGGTTTTTGGAAGGATATTAAGATACATAAAATATTTGAAAAAAAGAAAAAAAAGCTTACAAAGGCTTTTTTTCTGGAAAATGTAGTTTATTAAGGCTCTAAAGGGAACTTTTTAGGGGGGCTATTCAATTTTAATTTTTTTGAAGCTTTTCAGAAGACTTCTTGGAGTTTTAGGGGTCTTCTAAGCCCCGTTAATCCCATCATAAGCCCATAATTTTATTGGGAACGATTTTTAAAGGTTAAAGACTTCTAGGAACTGTTATGATGATGTCAGAAGGATTCAGAAAACTAAAGAATCATAAAAATGAATTTTAAAGGTTTTTGGAAGATCTCAAGGAGAATTTCCGATTAGAAGCTTGTTGGAAAAGGGTCTCAAAACTTTTAAGATATTTGAAAATTGAAAAAGTCTCCGAAAATCTCAGGTATTTGAAAAAATAAATGAAAAAACTCACGATCATGAGGCGTCCGTCGGTGCTCGTGAAACTATCGATTCCACCCTTTTTGTGGGCCAGATTGAACTGAAAAAAAATTTATTAATGTTTGAAAATTCGTTTAAAGCTTACGTAAAGAGCCAAGTTCCCGAAATCGTCGTGAATCTGGTCACCGCACGTCTTCAGCAAGTGAAGACGTGCGATCCATTGCTCCTCAGCCAGGTCTTTCTCCTTCTGAAGTCGAGACTTTTCGAAGAACTTGGCGACGATGGAGCTCATCTTGAAGTCGTGGAAATCGGTGGGAACAGCAAAAAATGGTAGCTGATACACCAGAAGGCTCCTACTTATACCAATCGGAAGGCCCGGCCCAGAAATGTGGGTTCCGAGGCCAGTGAGCCGAGAAAAGTGCGAATAGCGTCTTCGACGGAACCCTTTTTTGAAAGGTTTCTCAGGTTTCCAATGTGATAATTAGGTTTGGGAATGTTTGGAAAATGAAGTGTTAATGGGGGAGAATTGGCTTGACGTGAGAAAATGGTACCTTTAGTGGAAGTTGTGGGAATTTTTTACAAAGAAGGATATTTTTTGTGAATTTTTATTTATTCATGTTTTTGTAGATGTAATCTTGCATTTTGAAGAATCTACAAAGTGAAAATTTTTCCGTAATCTGATTTCTCTGCGCCCTCTCGTGTCCCTGCGCTCTTTCCTTTTCTCTCTGACCTCACTGCTGAGGGAAAGGAGACGCAGGAAGGTCAGAGGGTTTTAAAATATGCTAAAAATGGATCCATTTTCAACTTTTCAGCTTCTCAAACGGATAAGAGTGTGAAAGGAATTTGTAGTTTGATTCTGAGCCGCACTTTGGAATGGCTTGACGCGTCGCGATCGACCCTTTAAGCCATTCCAAGTGCGACCAAGCCAATTTTAGTCGTGTTTAAGGGGGAAGGAGATGATTTCTCTGCGCCCTCTCGTGTTCCTGCGCTCTTTCCTTGTTCCTCTGGACTCACTGTTGAGAGAAAAGAGACGCAGGAAGGTCAGATAGTTCCGAAATAGGCTCAAAATAGATCTATTTCCAATTTTTTAGCTTCTAAAACCGAAAATATTGTGAAAGGGCTGCATTCGGAATGGCTCAACGCGTCGCGGTTATTATTTTTATGCTTGGCTTTCCCGTTTCATTCTCAATGAAGAAAAAAACTTTATTGTAACGCAATTATGGCAATGTGGAATGTATAAGAAGGTTCATAATCTCAAAAACGTGAAAGATCAGGCGCAGGTGAGGTAGCTGCTGAGGCTTTGGTGTTGTCCGATCGTCTTCCTTCGGGAATCGTAGTCGAAAGCTTCAGATGACGTGAAGGCTTTCACTGTCATGCCAGAGGCTGGAACGTTTGAGATAATTTTTTTGAGAGATTTGGTAGAAAGGTGAGGAAAAATTAGTTTTTCGGGTACCTAGAGCATATACAGTTTCACTTTTTTCGTCATTACTTTTGCAGGAGTTGTCCAATTTCTGTCAAACTTTCTACAGTTGTTACTTGCATATCCAGTATGTTAACACCAGAAAATCAGCTGGGTAGCTAATTGTTGTAGCGAGTTACAGCTTGAAACCTGGAATCATCGAAATCTCCATAAATCCTGTAACCATAACCATGTTCGTTTTTGGAGATTTCATTGACTCCAGGTTTCAAGCTGTAACTTTCTGCAAAAATTAGCTACCCAGCTGAATTTTTTTGTGTTGACATACTGGATATGCAAGTAACAACTGTAGAAAGTTTGACAGAAATTGGACAATTCCCGCAAAAGTTCTGACGAAAAAAGTGAAATTGCATATCTTACTTACTGCTCGGTACTGTAGGTACAAAAGCCATGAAACGCGTTTTTCGAGGGATCTGAGGGATCACTGTAGGGGTTTGTGGTTTTAGGGACCACTATAGAAGGCAAAATAGGGCCCTTCATAGGGGGGTAAAAATCCTAGCGGCCCCTATAGGGGTTTAGGGCCGGAACACTAAGCGGTTCAAACTCTAGGGGTCACTATAGGGTTCCTTAATTTCCTAGGAAGGAAATTCAGTTTTCAAAGATTTTCTGAAGTCGCTCAGAATATTTTCTTGTAGTTCAGAAAAGTTCAAGAGGGCATGAGCCAATTTTTTGAAAAAATTACGTCTCAAAGCCAAGTCAGACAGTCAGAAACTAGTAATATGCTGTTTCAAGACTTTCAGCTTTTCTTTCAAGAAAAGTAAGAATTCTAGTAAATTTTGATCTTCTCTCTGAATCTTAGGATCTCATAGGAACTCTTAAAATCTTCAGTGAGCTTTTAAAAGAACCTTATGACAATTTTCCATAAACCTCAACAGAAAAAACTCACGAGACTCGGCTCCCTTAACGCCTCGAGGCAAGTTAGGGAAATACGACGAGATTCGATTCCTCAAAGTGACTTGGTTCCAGAACTCGTCGTATACGGCGAATTCATCATTGTCCTGAATCATTTTCAAATTTTTCTTCTAGAATTTAAAAACAAACCCCCATCAAGATCTGATGCCCATTGACCCATCGCAAGGCGCCAGTCACTTGGAAGCCAAGGTCAGATGGAAGTCTTTTCGGGAAGTCGGGCTCCTTGTCGAAGGAGGCTCGGAGTCGGGAGTAGTAGAAGGCGTAGACCTGAAGTTTTCAGTGATTTAGATGGGATTTGCTATAACCTTTACTGATATTTTCCCAAAAGTGTTGACTATTGGTAACGGGAAGCTTGAAAAAACTTTACTGATTTCTTAGTATCTAAGGTTCTTCTTCACTTAAGAGACTTTTCGAAAGATTTCTGATAGTGCTACCTGTCCATTAGCGAAGAGAAGCATCTTTCCGGAAATCGGGTTGAAAACGGCGGCTGTGACGGAACTAGGTCCACCCGGGAACAAATCTCGAATCGATTGGACTCTAGTTACTCTAGTCCCACTGATGATGTAGACTTGAGAGCCGGAGAACAGGTAGGAGTAGGAGTCACCTGAGAGAAGTTATTTGAGCTAGAAGTGGCCAACATCTATGTTTCCCACGACTTGAAACGTCTTTCTATGAGATTTTAGCGCGTCCGACCATAAACTACTTCCGCCCGATTGCACTTTGTAGAACACGGTCCTCTTCAAGTGATCACTTAAGGGGCGTGAGAAGTGGAGCTAGTGTATTTTTAGCTCTGAGCCTTTGAAAACTCTTGTGCGGCCGACCAAAAACTACTTCCGCGCAGCCGCATTTTCTGGAGCAGGGTAGCAGTTGGTCTCCTTCAAGTGATCACTTAAGGAGCGTAAGCAGTGGAGCTAGTTGTTATTCAAATTTGAACCCTCAAAAAGTTCATCTAGGAAAACTTTTGCGCGTCCGACCAAAAACTACTTTCGCGCGATTGCATTTTAGGTTATTCGTTGGTCCTCTTCAAGTGTTCCTTAAAGAGGCGTGGAGCTAGTTCTTCAACTAACTTCACTCTAGTGATCACTTACTCTTTCCCAACAGGTCACTTAGGTTCCACTCAAGATCTGATCTAGACCGTTTCAAGCCGTGAAAATGAGCGCTGAAATCAAACTCACTAGGAGTGAAGCCGTCGATGTAGAACGGACAGCTTCCACCACTTCCACTTCCGCCGCTCGGCCTAGAAGGTCGGCTGGTCGTCGGGACGTCGTCGTCGTCTCCGAAGAATCTTCCGAACCAGCTCTTCTTCGTAGTCGTCGTCATCGGTCTAGAAGTCGTGAAACTGCTTCCTCCACTACCGCCCCAGGAAGATCCTCCACCGCCACCGCCGGTGTTACGGCCTGTATTCGAAGTTTTATTCTCCAGAATCTTGACGAATTCTAACCATATAAGGACTGAATTGCTTGAATATCGTCAGATTTCAACTTCGGATAGACATAGTTGCCATTGTCATCGACTGTCGGCTGGTAGAAAGGGGCCATGATTGCGGATTCGTCTCGGGAATGTTCTAGGCCTAAGGTGTGGCCGCCTTCGTGGATGGCGACGGCTAGGATGTCGGTGTGGGTTCTGAAGGGAGCTGTATTAGATTCGCGAGATTTTGGAATGGATGGAGGCGTTGCGGTCGCGTTGCGGCTGTACTCTCACACCACAATGGCGATCGCAACGCTTTGAGCCATTCCAGTTGCGACCATGGTGTTTAGAAACAGATGAGAAGGGTATTCTGGGGTATGATTTGATGGAAAGAGGTCAGGGTTTAGAAAAAGTTGGTAAGGTTCCAAAAAGGTTCTAATAAATATTTGTTAAATTGATAATCAGGGGACAGTCTAAGGCGTAGTTCTAAGACTTGTATCTTCTGAAAAATTAGGTTCTATTTTAAGAAGAACATTTTGGAACACTTTATGTAGAGCTTCATAAAGTATCAAGCGAATGGCTAAAAATTTTCTCATCTTTTTAAATTTCCATTTTCCCTGCTTACTCAATTTTGGTGTCAAAATCGATGATTGAAGTGAATTTTTGATTTTTTCTTTTTTTTTTGATCATTCAAAACGTCGTTTTTTTACATTTCTACATTAAAAATCATCTCAAGCTGTAGAAACTCACGACGCGATTTTTCTCGCGTCCATGTAGGCCCAGTTCTCATCGTCGTCAAAATGGAACATTCCACTTTCTGGCATCGTCGCATGAGCCAGAACTCCTCCTAAAATTTTTGGAATCAAGAAAAACTGGAAGAAAGGGCCGCTATAGGCTCTTGTGCGCTCCATTGACAAAAAGAGAATTTTTGTTTTTTTAAAAAAATATAATTGAGGTTCTCATCCTTAGTTTTGAGAGCATAAGTGTGCCCTTTTCTAGAATTTTTTAAAATCTTGATAAGCTCAACAAAAGGAAAAAAAAACCTTTGCCATCGAAAGGCCAGGGATCATTATGGTTGTTGATTCCGAATCGGATTTTGATATCGGAATTTCCACCGGCTGGAACTTCTTCAAATTGCAAATTGGTCACTTTTGCCCATGTGCCGTAGGCTTCAGCAATAGCGCGTCTGGAATTTGTGACGTCATTTTTGAGGGTAATTGTGACGTCATTATATTATTTAGTGACGTCATTGAAATATAGCTTTCTTAAAAATGAGTTTTTTTGGGGAAGGATGACGTAGAAAGTTTTTAGAAAAAAACCTTATTTTTGGTAGTTTTATAACGAAAAAAAGTTGAGTGAGCTAAAAAAAGTTTTTTTCAAGCATATTTTGGAATAATATACATAATTTCACACAGAAAATCGTGCTCAACATGAAATAATACAAAGATTTTTTTTTCAGAAGAAAAAATCCTACCGAACATCGTCCCTTGGCAAATCTGAGGACCAGGTCTCAATCGAGTAGGTCAACCGATTTTTTGGCCATTTGAAGCCGGCTGAAAATAAATATAAAGGTGACTAGTACTTTGAAGCAATTTTTGAAATTGAAGTACAGGGAAAAGATTATTGACCAAAAACCAGGGCAAGAAAAATGGATATTTGGGTTGTTAAAAAAATAGAAGTTTTTTTTTATCCGAAACTCTATCAAAATGACTTCTTTCTGTTGTATTCAAAGGAACATAGACAGATGTTGAAAAGTGTCTCGAGGGAAGAGGTTTCTTAAGGGTTATTTTAGGAGAGTTCTCACTAGAGTGTTTAAAGGAGCATGAACAGGTTCTACAAAGGGTCTCAAGGGGAAAAGCTTTTTTTAGTGTTTTTAAGGAGCTTTTATGTCTTGAAAACTTCAATGAACGGCTTGGACAGAATTCGCAAGATAAGAAGGACATTTTCTAATTTAGGAATAATCAAGAATTCTTGAGCAAACTATAAACAAAATTCTGAAAAAAAAACATACATGATCCACCAGAAGTGATGGCCAAGGGAGCGTCAGTGACTCCACAGCGCGGTAAAGCCATTTTGATTTTCGTCGCCGTATCCAAAATACCCGTCTTGGCCAGGCCGGCGAACTCTTGGAACTTGCTGAAAGAAAATCAGTTTGAACCATAAAATGAGCTAATATCCACCTGATTGCAAGTTTCAGAAGGCTCTGTGGCCCAGAAACGTCGCCCTGCATTCCGGGCCGGCTGGAAAGGACGGAAGAAGCTTGGACATAGCCGAAGTCTTGTAAGTATCTCTGAAAAAGTTTCTTGAAATCCTGGTCGCATTTGGAATGGACTAAGGCGCTGCGGTGGCGCTGCGGTTTCAGCTAGAGCTTCAAGGCTTGTGATTATATTTTTTGAAGGAAAATGATTTTCAGGCCGCTACGCGACCGCAACGCTACCGTAACGCGAAATCCAAACGATTTTCAAAGGAAATTTATTTTTACTGGTCGCACTTGGAATGGCTCAAAGCGTTGCGGTCGCGCTTCGGCTTGAGTTAGGCTTCAACTAGGGACCGCAAAGCCACGCCCCTTTTCGCGATAGAAAAAGTGGCTTTTTTTTGGTTTTCAACTTTCATTTTGATGTAGTTGTAAAATATGTGGAACTGGCAAATAAAATTTGACACACTTGTACAGAAAAGCTTCCTCTTTCGTTTAAAAAATATTTCACGCTTTTTTGATGCGTTCGCGCGGAATGTCGTACAAAAAAACGTGAATGGAACTAAAAATTTTGTCATTTTTTTGCTTTTTTTCATGTGTTTTTCAGGTCGAACGCACTCTTTCTTTTTTTAAATAATGATTTTTGATTCAAGTAACGAAAATTTTTAAAACAATAAAATAAAAAAATTCGTCTTTGCCAAAAATTTTTAGGGAGCGCCGAAAGTCATAATTCAAAAATATCGTTAATAAGCGAATATAATCAAGTTTTTTTGTTTTTTTAAAAAAATTTAGATCATGGCCTTACTTAAATTTTTCTTCACAGTATCTGTGCTTGAAATAGTTGTTTAATACGCAAAAATGCTCTTGAAACTAGAGAATAAAATTAGCGGCGTTTATCACACAGAAAGCGGTCGAACGCAGGTTTTTTAAACGATTATATACATTTATTAGTAAAAAATCTTTCAATTAAAAGAATAAAATAAAAAATTCGTCTTTGCCAAAAATTTACGGGGCCGTTTTAATGCAGCGATCGTTAAACGAGGCAAAAAGCACTAAAAAAACAGTTTTTTCGAAGTGAATTTCCACGAACCGTTTGAGTAAAGATTTGCAAACATATTCTGATAAAAAAATAGCTAAATTACTTCAAGTTTTTTTCTTTTTTGAAATAGACAATCTGTGCTATTCAAACGGCTCAAGGGTATGGCGGATGGAAGCTCCCCGCGTTGGACCTAACAGCTTGGCGCAACGCGTGCGCTCCGATTTTACATTTTGAGGTAGCGAGTTCGATGCCCGCAAGCGGCAGTTTTTTGTTTTCTGGAAAATACCGACTTTTTCGACAAACTAGCTGATTAGCATCATTTTAGCACTCTAGTATGATTTGTTACATCATAATAGACCAGTATCAAAATTTGTTCTAGAAGAAAAATCGAAAAAAATGTCAAAAATGGATAATACCAAAATTTCAGTACTAAAAAAATGGTGCGCGGCGCGCCACCTTTTCCGTCATAACTTTTTTCATCCTCAATCTTTTTTGAAAAACTAAACGGTTCTGAGTTTTGAATCGAAACAGCTATCGAACCATACAAAGCTCAATGCTGAAAAAAATTTTTTGAAAATTCGTCTGCGGTCCCTACGCTTCAATTTTGGCAATTCTCATTTTGCGAACCATTTGAAATTCAAATGAACCTCAAACCGCTCCGCAACCCCGGCGCGAAATTTGGACGACCCTCGAAAATCCTTGAATTTTTCTGGTCGCATTTGGAATGGATCAAGGCCTTGCGGTCGCGCGGCGGTTTTAGCTAGAGCTTCAAGGCTTGGGATTCTAGCTTTTGCAAGCTTTCAGAAGTTCAAATGAACCTCAAACCACTCCACGATCCCGACGCAAAATTTAGACGAGCCTCTAAAATCCTTGAATCTCACTGGTAGCACTTGGAATGGCTTGAAGCGATGCGGTCGCGCTGCGGCTTCAATTAGAGCTTCAAGACTTGAAAACCTATTTTTTGCAATTTTTTTATGTAGTTCAAATAATTTTCCCAAAAAAATTTTTTTCGAGTTTTTACTTGGCGCATTTGGAATGGCTCTCAAAAAAATAGGGTTAGGCTCCTGCTCAAACGCAAAGAACTTGATGTTGTTCGTTCTGGAAATCCTTCATCTGTAATCAAATATGTTTTTAAAAAAACTTAAATTGAAACCGACCATACCTCATTTAGAGCACAAAGGCACTTATTGTATGTCCAACATTGATAAGTCATCTGCCTTTCTTGACGTTTTTTCTACTAACCGCAACTCAAATAATTTTGAAATTCCTTCCATTTTTCCAACCGGCAAACCATTTTCTGTTCATCCTGATTTTTCTCCTCTCAACATTCATAAATTCATTTCTAAATTGGCTCCAAAAACTGGCTTCTCATCTGATCTCATGAATTTCTATGTGTTAAAGCAGTGTAGAGAAGCCCTCTCTGTTCCGCTGTCAATTCTCTTCACAGATTCATACTTCTCTTGTATTGTTCCCCAATCTTGGAAACTCTCATACATTGTTCCAATTTATAAAAAAGGAAAAAAGGCTGATCCTGAAAATTATAGACCTATAAGTCTAACCCATCCTCTGGCAAGACTTATGGAGCGAATAATTGCCACTCACATAAAATCAAGCTTCAAACTCAAATTTTTCTTCCCGTCAGTTTGGTTTTTCTCAACAATCGAAGTTGTACACTTGCTCTCCTTGACTCTGTTACAAACTGGAAACTTTCTATTAGTAGGGGATTACCAATCGATGTCGTTTATTTTTGATTTCATGAAAGCTTTTTGATTATGTCCCACACAACCTTCTTATCGCCAAACTAGAAACTTTCGGATTCAATAGTCTTATGGTCAATTGGTTTAAAACTTTCCTCTCTGGCCGCACATCTAAGATTTTAATTGATGGTCTTGCTTCTGATGATAGCTTCAACGTGGTCTCAGGAGTCTTACAAGGCACTGTCACTGGCCCGCTTCTTTTCCTAATTTTTGTCAACGACCTCCCAGATATCTTTGATTCTTCCGTTACTTCATATTTGTTCGCCGATGACTTGAAAATCTCTTCAGATAACCCTGATGCTATCCAAGACAGTATAAATAGATTGCTCGATTGGTCCAAAACTTGGGGCCTCCCAGTTGCGGCCAATAAAACTGTTGTTCTTCATCTAGGCAGAAACAATCCTGAACATGTTTACAATGTTAATGGCTCACCTATTCGATCTGAAACTGTTGTCAGAGACCTCGGTCTCCTTATCGATAAAAATTTGTGTTTCAGCCCTCACATTAATCATGTAGTCAACATTGCCACTCTCAAATCTAAACAGCTGCTCAAAGCTTTTGCTCACTTGAACATCCAGCAGTATAATTTACTATTCAACATGTATGCTAGACCCTATCTTGACTATTGCTCTGAAATCTTCTCACCGCCTATAAATTCAGAACTTTCCGTCCTCCTTGAAAAAAACCTTACCGTCATTATACTAGGCAAGTTTTTCATAAGACGTAATAAATCCTTTGACACATACTCCCATCGCCTTGATGTACTCGGTTCTACTCATGTTTTTCCGTAGGAGAACTTCTATTGCTCTAGTAACGCTTCAAAAAAATCGTCCTGGGCATTTACCACTTTCCTAGCGCAGAAAAAGTTTTTTCAGTAGAAGTCGTTCACCTCGGTATCCTTTTCGTTTGATTCAGACTGGTTCCCGATTTAATAGTTTTTTTAGCACTGTCATTCCTCTTTGGAATAGACTCTGCTCAAGATTCAACCCTAACACGTCTACCACCCGTTTCAGAAAGTTTCTCGACTCGCTAAGCAACGAAGAACTCTTTTTCCAACATTCCCTTACGTCTACTGTGATCAAAAATCCTTCTACGTGTTCTATTCCCTATACCGGTAAATTCGCTCGTGAGGGCGTATTAAAACCGGTGCTCATTTCACTCCCATACAATTCTTGCCCAACTTTGCCTCTTTCTTTATAGCTCATGTTATTTTATGTATTGGAGTGAAATAAATATTCAAATATTCAAATGGCTCAAGGCGTTGCGGTTGCGCTACGGCTTAAGTTGGAGCTTCAAAACTTGAAATTCTATTTTTTGGCAGCTTTTAAAAGTTTGAATGGTCTTTGTTTTGTTCGGGTGCGGAACAAAGTTAGAATAATCTTCGAAAAATCTTAAATTTTACTGGTCGCATTTGGAATGGCTCAAGGCGTTGCGGTCGCGCAGCGGCTCGCATCAGAGCTTCAAGACTTGAAATTCTATTTTTTGCAAGCTTTTAGAAGTTCATAGGATCTTCTAAAATCCGTGAATATCACTGGTCGCACTTGGAATGGCTCAAGGCGTTGCGGTCGCGCTGCGGCTTGAGTTGGACCTTCAACTCTCGCAATTCTCATTTTTCTCCGAACCTTAGAAAGTTCAAATGATCCTCAAACCGCTCCCCGACCGCAACGCGTCGAGCCATTCCCAATGCGACCAACTATACCTTTGCTTTATCGTCAGTGACTGGTGGAGGACTCCTTGAACTTGACGATGATGATGAACCACCCTTATTACCAACTAATTTTGAAACAAAATCGAGAAATCCAGCTTCTCCTAGTGATACTAAAATTGATAAGAATAATATTGTGAGTAGAGTCCGCCCTCCCGCATGGCGTCTGAAAAAAATAATTGATTGAAAAAAGGTCTGAAACTTGAGATTTCAAAAGAAAATAGTATAGAAGAAATGGAGAAAAAGAGGATTTTTCGATCCGAAATTCAGGAAATATTGAAAATTTGGATTTTTTTTTTTCGCGTTCGGGCAGTGTTTCGTTGAACATTGTTAGTTTCCTGATTTTTTGAAAAGGAATTTTTTTTTCAAGGAAAAAATGTGCCGGATTTTATTTATATCGATAATTTTGATTCATTTTTACATAGAGGATCTAGAAAATTAGGAAAAGAAGCCTTTTTTTGCTTCGAAAAATGTCAAAAAAATTGAACCGTTCTAGCGGAGTGTCGTAGGAAAAATATCGAAAATGAAGAATTTACATATTTATGGGTTTCCAAAGTTTCCTAGTGAGCTTCGCATCAAAAACAAGGCTTTTTGAATGAAAAAAATATTCCTTTTTGTCAAAAAAATAGGCTGTAATTGTGGAGTGTCGTACTGGCAAAAATAAGAAAAAAATGGTAGTCTTTTTTCTCAAATTTTTTTGGTATCCGGCTTCGATATGGAGTTATTTAAACATGAAGAAATAATCTAGGAACCTAAATTAGCTCAAAAAAATTTACAATAATTTTTTAAAAAAACATAATTTTGGTTGGAAAAAGCTTAAAAGTGATGAACAAGCTCCAAAAATTAACAAAAATCAAAAATTGTCCAGTTTTAGTCAACAAAAAATGAACTGAACCGTGAAAATAGAAAAACAACTTGCATTCTACAGAAAATCACACAAAATTGAGACAAAAAGGTAACGTCAACAATCCGATTCCCCGTTGTAATGTTTCTTCTTCCCCCTTCAACGTAAAGTGACCGATTATGACCCCCAAATAAGGAAGGTTTCACGCCTTTTTCTCTCAATTCTCGTGAAGTTTGGTCAAATATTTCTTTCTGATAATCATGTTTTTTCATCAGTTTTTGATACACTTTTGACGTCATTGGAGAGTTTTTCAGTTAGTGATTTTGTAGGTATTTTTTCAGTGATTAACTGCGTAGAAAGTAGTCTCTTTAGTATGCAACTAGAAATCCTAAAAAAATACTCATCGAGATGTTTAAAGGAGCATGGAAAAATTTCCAAAAAGGTCTCGAGAAGAAAATTTTTTTTAGTGTTTTTGGGGTATTTTAAAGTTGTCACTTAAGTAAAATAAAAAATGCTTTTTGTAAAATGAGAGTTTTTCGAAGGTTGATTCTGTAGAAAGAAGATTTTTCAGTTATTGAATTTTTGAAATGAGAGTTTCTTAGGGACTAAATAGGTAGAAAGTGGTCACTTTAGTAAAAAAAAAATGCGACTAGGGATCCTAAAAAATACTCATCGAGATGTTTAAAGGAGCATGAAAAAATTTCCGAAAAGGTCTCGAGAAGAAATTTTGTTTAGTGTTTTTGGGTACTTCAAAGTGATCACTTAAGTAAAATAAAAAATGCTTTTTGTAAAATGAGAGTTTGTTAGTGATTAACTTCGTAGAAAGGGGTCCCTTTAGTAAAAAAAAAAATGCGATTAGGAATCCTAAAAAAATACTCATCGATATGTTCAAAGGAGCATGAGATTAAAAATAAAAAAAAATTTTTGTGGTAAATGAGGATTTTTTTCAGTAGTGGATTCTGCAGAAAGAAAGTTTTTTTAAGTGATTATTTTTGTAAAAAGATAATTTTTTTCAGTTGTTAATTTTTGTAGAAAAATGACCACTTAAGTGAAAAAAACAATAAGACTAGGTATGCCCAAAATTCTTGCCGGGATGTTTAAAGGAGCATGAAAAAAAGTTTCCAAAAAAAGGTCTCGAGAAGAAAAATTTTTTTCAGTGCTTTTTGGGGTACTTTGAGTTTTTTTCTACAGCAGGAACTCCGGACGGATTTTTGTAAGAAAAAAATAAATAAAGAAATTTGCAAAACTCATCAAAAAGTTTTTTTGAACAGCAAGTTTTTGCAAGGAAAAAAAGTTCAGAGAAATGATTTTTTTATCAATCAAAAAAATGATTTCTAAACGTTTTCATGGGATATTTTTCGTTAAAAAAACGTTTAAATCGGATTTTTGGATAATTAATAGAAATCAGATATATAAAACTCAACAGGGATCGAGAAAAAAATGAAGGGGAATGCAAAAAAATATATAAATTTATCAAAAAAAGCTTAACGTATTTTTTTAAAAGGGCTTTTTAAAATCATATTTATCAGTATTCTTGAACAAAAATCCGACAGAAAATATGACTTGACCACAAAATCTTGAAGATTATTTTTTCGAGGGTTGTTAAACCCAACTTTTCAAATGTTCTTGACAAAAATTGAACAGAAAATACAATCAGAACCAAGTCAAAAGAAGGAAAAATCTCAAAGCAACCGAAAAATGACTCAAATACCCCAGGTGATAAGGCCACACACACACACACGGGGGAGACGAATTCGACAAATTCCTCCGCCGGAAGTTTGCATTTGAATGGAAACATCAAACTTTTTTCTTCTTTTTTCCGTGACTCACTAGGACAGTTGATTTGTGGTTTGAAAATAGACCCGAAATAGGTATCATAAAAGTTGCAAAATAGTTCCGAAAAGGTCCTTTTTCCTCAAAAAAATATGATATGAATTGCTCAAAAGTGAAGGTTTTTCTTCAAATTCAAGGAAATTAAAAACTTTAGAGTGGCCTCTATAGGGGTTTGGGCGGAAAACAGCTTCTATAGGGGCCAAAAAAGTGGTCCCTATAGGGGTCTAGTCGGACCCTTTAGCCCCTTAAGCTCAAGCGGACCCTATAGTGGTTTATTCAAAAAGTTTACTTAGTTAGCATGGAAAGTTCATAAAAATTATCGACTAGCATGTCCTCTATAGGGACCATTTTTTCAAGCTCTAGGGGTCCCTATAAGGGTTTGTAAAGTAGTTCACAGAGAAACCCCTCTAAAGGTCCTAAGGTTGCTCCTATAGGGACCACTTTTTCAAGCGTTAGGGGTCCTTATAGAAGTTGGTAAAGTACTCCAAAGAGGGGACCTTCCCAGGGCCCTAAGGTTGCCCCTATAGGTATCACTTTTTCAAGCTCTAGGGATCCCTATAGAAGTTGGTAAAGTAGTCCCCAGAGGGATCCCTCTAAAGGCCCTAAGGTTGCCCCCTATAGGGACCACTTTTTCAAGCTCTAGGGGTCCCTATAGAAGTTGGTAAAGTAGTCCCCAGAGGGATCCCTCTAAAGGTCCTAAGGTTGCTCCTATAGGGACCACTTTTTCAAGCGTTAGGGGTCCTTATAGAAGTTGGTAAAGTACTCCAAAGAGGGGACCTTCCCAGGGCCCTAAGGTTGCCCCTATAGGTATCACTTTTTCAAGCTCTAGGGATCCCTATAGAAGTTGGTAAAGTAGTCCCCAGAGGGATCCCTCTAAAGGCCCTAAGGTTGCCCCCTATAGGGACCACTTTTTCAAGCTCTAGGGGTCCCTATAGAAGTTGGTAAAGTAGTCCCCAGAGGGATCCCTCTAAAGGCCCTAAGGTTGCTCCTATAGGGACCACTTTTTCAAGCGTTAGGGGTCCCTATAGAAGTTGGTAAAGTACTCCAAAGAGGGGACCTTCCCAGGGCCCTAAGGTTGCCCCTATAGGTACCACTTTTTCAAGCTCTAGGGATCCCTATAGAAGTTGGTAAAGTAGTCCCCAGAGGGATCCCTCTAAAGGCCCTAAGGTTGCCCCCTATAGGGACCACTCTTTCAAGCTCTAGGGGTCCCTATAGAAGTTGGTAAAGTACTCCAAAGAGGGGACCTTCCCAGGGCCCTAAGGTTGCCCCTATAGGTACCACTTTTTCAAGCTCTAGGGATCCCTATAGAAGTTGGTAAAGTAGTCCCCAGAGGGATCCCTCTAAAGGCCCTAAGGTTGCCCCCTATAGGGACCACTCTTTCAAGCTCTAGGGGTCCCTATAGAAGTTGGTAAAGTGGTCCCCAGAGAGACCCCTCTAAGCGCTCTAAAGTTGCCCCTACAGGGACCACTCTGGAGTTTCTATAAACCTTCACTAGACTATTTTCTACTAGAAAGGAAAGGAGGAAGAAGAAAGAAGAACCGGTTCGAATCATTGTTTTCCTTCTCACTTGCTTGAGTTGATTCGGATCCCTTATCGGAATTGTTAAAATAACAAAGGGAGAAGGTTGAGAGACTAATTTTGGTGTTTCGAATCGATTCTGTACTTTCAGTTTGGTTTAGAAAAAAAATGCCTAGCGAAATAGCGTTCAGAAACCGGAGACTATAGACAAACACGAAAAAAGACCTATTTTGAAAAATCGACGTGATGAGAAATAGTATGGGAAAGCAGGAGACATTAGAGAAAGTTAGTTTTTAGAGTAGAGACTGGATTATAATGGAATGAATCAGTGATTTTCAAGAATCCGGAGGGTCAAGAGAAACAGTGTGTAGAAACCGGAGACTTTAGATTATCAAAAAAATTTTTGAGACTATTTTTCTCAGAGATCTTCTATTACAGTGCTATCCGAATTCGTAGATCTGTTTAAAATATTGGCCTGATTCAAAATAGTATGGGATAGCAGGAGACATTAGAGAAAGTTAGTTTTTCAGAGGCTGGGTTATTATGAAATGAATCAGTGGTTTTCGAAAATCCGGAGGGTCGAGAGAAAAAGTGTGTAGAAACCGGAGACTTTAGATTATCAGACAAATTTTTAAGACCTTTTTTCTCAAGGTCAAGATCTTCTAATACAGTGCTATCCGAATTCGTAGATATGTTTAAAATATCGGCCTGTTGCGAAATAGTGTAATGAAACAAGAGAAATTAGAGAAAATTACTTTTTTTTTTTTGAAAAGAGGATAAATTATTATAGAATGAATCAGTCATTATAAATAAAACCCAGAAAATCCAGAGAAATAGTATGCGGAAACAGGAGACATTAGAAATCTGATTTGAATCGATCGGGGGAATTCAATAAATTATGGGCGAGTTTTGAAAACTCGGGCCCTGAGAAACAGTGTGCAAAAGCAGGAGGCTTCAGAGCAGCATACGAAAATTTTCCAGCTCTTTCCAGAGTAAATTTCTGTTAAAGGGGAAGGTTTTCTGAATTGAAACACGAAGCAGATTTGCTTGAAGCTTCGCGGACACTTTGAAGCTGCGCCCGACCTTAAATTGACTTGCGCGAAAGAGCATCTAGAGCCTTGAAGTCGTTACGAAAAGCGCCTGAGCCATTCCAAGGCTCTGAAACAAACGAAAGACACTCGTGAAACCCATTCATTCATTTTGAAAAAGAGCAAAACGAACGTGAACGCAAAAAAATCAAAGCAGCGAGTGAAGAAAAATGAAGATTTCAGGAAGCAAATCTTCAAAGTCTCTTGTGAATCTTGGTGCGGAGGAGCATATTTGCTCGACGATCCAAGCCGTCGAACTGGAATTCGAGGCCGGAGATGAGCTCGACGTCCTTCACCCGCGCCATGTACGCGTTGAGAAGGCTTTTTTGGTCCTGGTTAAGATATCATGAGCTAATATGAGCAATACTAAGCCATACCAAGCAATTGCGGTTCGGCTTGTCGTTGATGGGCAAAATGAAGGCGATCGTCTTCAGATCTTCGGGTTTTCTGCACCGAGGTGCCGCCGAATCGGCCCAGTCACTGTCGCATCTCGCTAGGATACGGTAGAAGTGCGTTGGGGCGCCACTGAGAATGAAAAATCAGCCGTTTGTCAGGTTTTTTTTTCCAGAAGCTAGAAAGAGCATGGGACAAAGAAAATTCAGTTTTGAAGTTGAAAAAAAGTTTTTTGGAATTTTAGATGTGTCCTGGAAGATCCAAGTGATCACTTAAGTGGCCTCTCAGGCTACCATCGAAATCTTTCCAATTTTTCAACCTCAAGCTGGATTTAGTTCATAAATGGTTAATATAAAATTTATAAATAGAGAAAGTGCCCCTCAAGTGACTACTTGTCGAATCCTAAGGGGTTGCTTTTGAAAATCGAAAAAACAAGAGACCACTTAAGGGCTCGAAGGTTCGATTTTATATGCTTTGTCAAGTTGGAAGAGAGAAAGGCTTAAAAATCGACCCGATTTTTTGGTTGAGTATTAATTTTCCCTTAAGGGACCACTTGACCTATTCCAAGTTGTCTCTTTAACTTCAGATATTTGAAATACTAGGGGCTCTCCTTGTTTTCACAGGCCTAAAGAGAAAAAAAAAACAAGAGAAGCACCTTTCAAGTGACCTCTTGACTTTTCCCTCCAGTGATCACTCGGAAAAACTCACGTCGGCTTGTCATCAGCCAATCCGTCGTGATTTGAATCATGGGCGGTACCGGAAATGACCAAAAGTCGCTCGAAATCGATAATAAAGCTCTCGGAGAGCTTTTGAAGCACGTCGAGCATATCTAGAAAAATTATCGCATTTGGAATGGCTTAATGGAATCGAAAACTCACCCGTATTGAAGCTTTGAGTACTGACAAAGTGAGCAAGAGCTAGTGAGGTGAATTCACCTGAATAATATGACATTCCCAAAGATCTCTCTTGGAAGTTACCAAAATTATTATTGGCGGTTAAGAATCGTCCAGTTGGCTTCGCTTTAGGGCAAGAGAACGTGTTGGAATACTTCTCATTGATGATCTCGCAGCGATTCGGACCAGTTTCGGCGGTTTCGATCCATTCCACGAGGGTCGTTTGAACTGGAGGAGCTCATGATTGTGATTAGAAAAAAAAAAGTTTCAAATAATCAATTTCTGAGACCTAGTAATGGTCATACTGTTGCTAGAAACAAAAAAAAATCAATCAAATCGGAAAACGATCGCAAAGACTTGTGTAGTGGCCACTTTAGGGTTTTGATTTTCTAGTGGCCACTATAGTAGTCGATTTAGTGACCTCTTGAGTGACTAGAATTTAGTGGCCCCTTTAGAAGTCCAAGTGGTACTACTAGAACCCTAAAAATCGCTGTAGTGGCTACTAAGACGCAAATTAATGTGGCCACTTTAGGGTTTTGACGTTCTAGTGACCACTATAGTAGTCGAATCAGTGACCACTTGAGTGACAAAGATTTAGTGACCTCTTTAAGTAGTCGAATTAGTGACCACTTGAGTGACTAAAATTTCGTGGCCTCTTTAGAAGTCCAAGTGGTACTACTAGACCCCTAAAAATTACTTTAGTGGCCACTCAGACGTAAAATAATGGTTTTAGTGGCCATTTTAGTGTCCTTCTTTGAGTAACCCTGGAGTGACCTCTTAAGTGGCCACTAGATTTTTTTTACCCAAACTTTCAATGTAAATGATCAGAATAAATAACCTGACCTGTTTTAGATCATTTGAAGAAATATGGGCTTTTTCTCAAATTTATAGTGACTAGTTTTCTTAATTTTCAGCCGAGTATTAGGCCGTATCAAAAGTTTTGGGATCATAAATGACGGAAACAGGTCGTAGTTCCAAACTTAGCGATGGAGCGCGATTTCTGCCTTTTCGACGGCTGTTGGAGAAATAGATTAAATTTTTTTTTTTTTGAGATGAAACACCAAATTCCTGATCGAAATGTTTTAGAAGCTAGGATTCATTGCAGAAAAAATGCTCTGTGGCTCTTTTTTTTTGTTGATAGAAACGGCAATTTTTGAAAGGCAGGAGAAAGTTTAATCTTCATTTTTTGCCATAGGATTTTCGAAGCTTGGTGGCTATTTTTTCTCATTTCGAAAATGGAACCGGCCTTTTTTCGATAGCACAAGCAATGCTCGACGGCAGGCGGTTAATTATTAACTTTCAAGCATTACTTCTAGAAATGTTTCACCTCCATTTTGGTTAGCCACCAAGACACTGTCACAGTAGTCCATGAAGCAAATGCTGTCCTTGAAAACGATCGGCGCCCGCAAACGAGGATTATTTTCGCATTCTTGAAGCTTCGCCGTCAAATTCGCAGCGTCATCGACACATTTCTTGGTCCAACAGCTTCTCGCCGCTGTCTTTTTATTCGACGGGCATTCTCTGGAATTTTTTATCTTGTGATAAAGAGAGTTTTCAAGTTTTGATGAGTTTTGATTTTGGTTTTTTCTTGAAACCAGAATATCCTCACAAGGACCGGAATTTTTCTGAAACTTGGCCAGAACGTTCCTTGATGTACCAGAAGAAGGTTCTGAAAATTTCAACCTGTACAACTTCCTCGTTCTTGAGAAAAGAGTCCTCAAAGTCAAAGAAAACCCTCAGAATCCTTAAAAATAGGCTTTTCGAGGCTTTGAGACCTTATTTCTCGAAAACTAGGAAGTTGTGCAGGTTGAGACTTTCCAGAATCTTCTTCTGGTACATCAAGAAGGGTTCTGGCCAATTTCCCTACCGGAATAAAACTTGCCTTGTTTCACGAATATTGTGAAACAACTAACAGAATTAAAGGTTTCGGATAGTCGGATCTCAGCGGAGGCTTGACCAGAATCTCGTCAAAAGTCCCTTCGGTACCATTCGTCGGCACTCGATTCTTCAGCTTGAGAAGGTCTGGAATAACTTTTTTTCTTTTTTCACAGAAAACGCTTCAGAAAACCATTTTCTACATTTTAAAAAAGTTTGAAGTCGATCCCTCAACTAGGAAAAAAGTTATCTTTTTACGGTATTTTCTATACCATAACCCTGAAAGTGGGCGGAGCCTGTCAAAACCGGGTTTCATGTGTTAAGAAGGTTATGTAGTATCTCTGATAGCGAAACGAGCTCTGTGGAACCAACTTGAAATTCTACCTAGGGGGCGGAGCCTTACAGTAACTAGCCTAAAAGCTTACAAAAGTAACTGTGACAGTAATTTCGAGTCTCAAAAGGAAACTTGAAAATCTTGTACCAACGGTTCATCAAGGAATCTGGGAGAACGTGTCTAAAAGTTATCGAAAATTCTGAGATATTCATGAAATTTTTTAAAGTTGCTAGGAATGAACATTACTCAATTTTTGAGCTTCTGAAGGCTGCTGAGCTTTCAAAAATTCCTAAAATCCAGAAAAAATGACCATGAAACTACTATAACCAATTTTCGAGCGGGTGAAAGCTTGAAAACCTTGGAAAACCTTAAAAAATTCGAAAAACCTGTCCCCAATCGCCTATTCCCACTATCTGAGCGAATAAAAAACTTTAAAGGCATAGGGGCAGTAAAAAATGGGGTTTCAGGTTGAAGCAGTATCTTATATAGTTTTTCTTTGCGAATCGAATGGTGTACTTAAAAAAATTACAGATGTGACAACTTTAGAAGAAAAACGCGATTTTACTTTCCCGCCTTTAATTTTGAAAAAAGCTTTGGATCGGTATGCAGACAACTGATTACAGTAGCCTTGCACGGGATTTTGCGGACGTCTCATTAGACTCGCATTTTGTGAGAAATAACTGGATATCTGCTTCAAATTAAGGATTTCTTTTTTGAAAAATCGATTAAGAAAATAGAAAACACACATTGATAATAAAGAAAACACAAATAATCGCTATCCCAATCGAAACCTGTGTAAAATCATCATTTTTCACCAAAGAAGCATTTTTTCCATCAAAGTTTGCAAATTTAACATGAATATAAAGATTTTGTGACAAAAAGAACTTTGGTGACAACAGAAAAAATTGAAAATTAAAAGAAACGAAGAAAAAGGGAAAATCCGGAAGATGGCGAAGCCTGTTGTCCATAGAGCAACTTTACTGCAAAGCGCCCTTTTCGCGGGAACTCAAACTTTCCTTTCTCCGACTTTGAATTATTTTTTCTCCAAAACTAGGAACTTCTGTCCGTTTCCAAGTTCACCGTTCGATTCGCAATGAAAAGCTCTACAAAGTACTGCTTTGAACTGAAACACCGTTTTTTACTGCCCCTATGCCTTTAAGATTTTTTTCAAACTTCGAAAAGGTGTCCTGAAAAGACTATACCCAAATCGTAACGGAAATACCTTCAAAGATTCCAAGTTTTCGATAAAAATGAAGCTCACCCATCCACAAATTCATGTACTCAATATTCTGAAAAGCGGGCATTTCGACGCCGGGCTTGAAGGCGGGCCCGCGGGCGAAGAAAATCGCCTGCATCAGCCGTATGACGTTGTCGTACCCATGCTCTCCCTTCGAGAGATTTTTTTGTTTCCTTTCGCTGAAAAAAACTCTCTTTGAACTTTAATAATGTGTCTGAAACTTGTAGATGACGCTGCCGGGATGTCCCTCGACGATGACGTCACCGATTCGAGTGCTCGCCGAATGATGAAGCCGTGTTGGGATGTCCGCAGGCGTCCAGGCGTTCATTTTGATCTTCCCGCACCCGAGGTCATTGACAACATCGTCCGCGGTGCGTTCTGAATCGATTGGGTCGCAGCTGGAATGGATGGACGCGTCGCGGCTGCGGAGCGGTTCAAAAGTAAGTTTTCTTTAAATGAGCTGTAGGTCCAGCGGGGCTTCTCTGCACCCTCTTAGTCTCTCGACGTCTCTCTCATGTTGTCGTGCTATTTCCATGCTTCTCTGACCTCGCCGGTGAGGGAACAGAGACGCAGACACGCGAAAACTGTCGTATGACTTTTCAACTAATTTCCTATCCGAAAAAAAAATCCTGATGGATCCAAAGTTATGTAGATGTAAAACGGACTCATGAGCCTATTTTTTGACAAGGAATTTTTTCAGCCAAAGTTCAAATAAATTGATCGGGTCGCGATGAGAATGGCTCGGCGCGTCGCGGCTGCGGAGCGGTTCACAAGTAAGTTCTTTATGAATGAACTATCGGTACAAGAACTGAAATGCAACTGCTTTCGACGGATTTTTCTTCAAAAAGGCTTGATTCAAATCGGATCATAAAATGCTTCAAATTCGATTTAAGAGCGCCTGTTTGTAGTCGCGAAACTCAATAAAGAAATTGGATTAAAAAGCAAAAAGCCTGAAGAAATATTTTTGGTATGGAAATCAGATAGTCTCAACCGATTTTCTGTAGATTTTCAGTGATAACTGCTGAGAGATCTCAAGAAAGCCATTTTCTTCACAAATTCTAATGTTGACTTTGAGCATCCGACCCAAAACGACTTGCGCTGTTGTGTCTCAGTTGCCCTTTTTACTGCACGTGGTAGCGCAACAGGTTGTGTGCCTGTCTACGGTCCACAGGGTCACAAGTTCGATCCGGACGCATGAAGGGTTCAAGAAATGTTTGTATGGGAAAACCACGGCTTCATATCCGCAGCAGCACGAGTTTTTGATTTCGAGACGAAAAAATTTCCGCAGTATCCACATGAAGGGACGGATAGGTCACTAGAACAAGTCAGCTGATTATCACCGATATCAGTAGTGGACCTGGCCTCATCCGCTTGAAGTCACTCAAGCGGCACAAAAGCGTATAGTCTGTTCAGATTTTGAATGTCAATTCGTCGCTCAAGCTCCGCCCATAATGGTGCGATAAACCAATCAGAGAGTGAGCCATCCACAGAGCGTTTTTGAATGACGTCATTCTACTTGACATTCAAAATCTGAACAGACTATAAGAAGATGAATTTTTTTCATTTTTCCCTTGAAACTCACTCGAATTATTGAGATGAACATGTCCAACGACGCCTCTCGTAAAAACCATATTCTGCGCGTCTTTCACTTTCTCGTTAAAGTAATAACTATCGTGAAGGGCTTGCATACCTCAAATCCTAGTTAAAGTTCTGGAAAATCTCAAAAACCGAACCATGATCACTGAGAATGACCAAATTGATGCATTCTAGCAAATTTTCCTCGGCCAAGGCTCGGAAAAGCTTATCGAGGTTTTTTTCAGTGGTTTCGAGTTCGGGATTGATCTGAATAGAGGAAATTATTTTTTTGTAGTTACTTCTTTCGGGTTTTTTAAGTGTACCGTAGTACTTCGTTACGGTCACGACGCGGCTTTTTGGCGGGAAAAAAGAAATTTAAACGCGAAATTCAAAATTTTCAACTTTCGTCGCTAGTTTTGGAAACTCAAAGGGGTACTTGGACTTTTTCAAATGATTTTAGCGTGCTTAAAGGCATAGGGGCAGTAAAAAACGGTGTTTCAGTTCAAAGCAGTATTTTGTAGAGCTTTTCATTGCGAATCGAACGGTGAACTTGGAAATGCCCAGAACTTCCTAGTTTTGGAGAAAAACTAATTCAAAATTGGAGAGAGGAATGCCTGAGTTCCCGCGAAAAGGGCGCTTTGCAGTAAAGTTGCTCTATCGACAACAGGCTTCGCCATCTTCCGGATTTTCGCTTTTTTCTTCGTTTCTTTCAATTTTCAATTTTTTCTGTTGTCACCAAAGTTCTTTTCGTCACAAAAGCTTTCTATTCATGTATAATTTGCAAACTTTGATCGAAAAAATGCTTCTCTGGTGAAAAATGATGATTTTACACAGATTTCGATTGGAATTGCCATATTTTGTGTTTTCTTTATTATAAATGTGTGTTTTCTGTTTTCTTAATCGGTTTTTCAGAGAAGAAACCCTTAATTTGAAGCAGATAGCCGGTTATTTCTCCCAAAATGCGAGTCTAATGAGACGTCCGCAACATCGCGTGCACGGCTACTGTAAACATTTGTCCGTAGGCCGATCCAAAGCTTTTTTCAAAATTAATGGCGGGAAAGTAAAATCGCATTTTTCTTCTAAAGTTGTCACTTCTGTAATTTTTTTGAGTACACCATTCGATTCGCAAAGAAAAACTGTATAAGATACTGCTTTCACCTGAAACCCCATTTTTTACTGCCCCTATGCCTTTAAGTGACAAATGAAAGTATATAGTCCATTCCGGGCCATCTTGTCACGATTTTTGCTCTCCTTCGAGCTACAGAACCCTTCGCCTCAATGCGCGTGGCCTATCTCTGTGCATGCGCCTTTAATATAATAGAAGTTTAGGGCTAAGTAAAAGGTGCATCTCCTCCTCATTCAGTATTAAAGGCGCATGTTGAGAGTCAGGTCGGGCGTATCGAAGCGAAGGGTTTTGTAGCTCGGAGGGAAGCAAAAATCGTGACAAGGTAGCGCGGAATGGACTATATAAGTTCATTTATCAAATAATAATCCTGAAACCATTTGAAAAACGTCCAAGTAACACCTTAAGTTATCAAAAATCTTCAAAGAATTTTCCAGTACCTTTACAGGCTAAATGGGAAGGGCTGCACCTTTTATTTAGCCCTAAACTTCCGTTATTAAAGGCGCATGCACAGAGAAAAGCCACGCGCATCGAAGGGAAGTCTTCTGTAGCTCGCAAGAAAGCGAAATTTGTGACAAGGTGGCCCAGAACAGACTAAGAGCTTTTTTTCCAGATTATTTTCAAGCTAGACTACCATTCCCCGCAAAAGCCGCCACGCAATCGTACCGAGATATTACGGTCAAAAATATAGATAATGAGCTTTAAATTTCATAAGAAGATCATAACCAACATGCAAGACGTCTCTGTGACCAGCGCCGTCAGGTTCATGATAATAGGCGGTGATTAGGCCAGGTCTCTCACTGGGAGGAAGTTTTAGCCAGTCGACTATCTTGAATGAAACACTTTTTAGAATTTTTAAAAGACGATCAAAGAGTTTTTTTAAACATTGAAACTTTGAAAAAGGCCTTTTTGTTAGAACCTCAGGCTTCTCCTTTAGCCATTTCAAATGCGGTCATTTGTGTAATTTGATTTAGAATTTGAACTCGATTTTCAACCCTTTTCTGACAGTAACCGCGACCGCCATGCTCCTTGAGCCATTCAAAATGCAATCATTGATTCTTCTAGGTTCAAAAAATTCAACATAGTTACATTTGAATCACGCTAGGCTACTTCTTCAAGCTATAAGAATCATAAGCCATTCCAAATGCGGTCATAAATAATCCGAAAACCCTCCAGCCATGCACTTTAAGCCATTCCAAATGCGGTCATTGATTCTTCTAGGCTCGAAAAATACAACATTGCTACATTTGAACCACACTAGGCTACTTTTTTCAGATCTACGAATCATAAGCCATTCCAAATGCGGTCATTGATTTTTCTAGGCTTGCAAATACATTGCTACATGTGAACCACAATAGGCTACTTTTTTCAACTCTACGAGTTCTAAGCCATTCCAAATGCGGTCATAAGTAATCCGAAAATTCTCCCACCTGTTTGATACGGTCATCGAAAGACATTTTCATCGAATAAACAAATTTGTAGTCGTTACCGTAACCCGTGTGATTATAAACACATAGGGGGAACATCAAACACGCCGTCTTATTCCCGGTTTCCTTCTTGTAAACTTCCCAAATCTTTGAAGATACGGTAGGTTACTGTAGTTTGATATTTCCTACCGTATCAGCCAGGAAAAGTTTGGTTTCCTGCGTTTTCTTCATATCTTGAACCGTTGCTGAGATGAGTGGGTCGTAGACGTTGTTATCGACTGAATATTCCATCAAATTTTGGTCGCATTTGGAATGGATCGAGCCATTCCAAATGCGACCCTACCAACTCCGTGCGATTCCGGATATAATCCAGTGAGAATGGTGTGATGATTCGGAAAGGTCGAAGATGGAAAAGACGGATTGACGTACTACTTTCCATAGGATTACTGAGCAAACATGAGCAATAGAACCTCGGCACGGACTCCGCATTCGGCCATCGCGTCGAGTGACGTCACGATTCCACGGTCCAAGTATCTTTTGGCGAAGCCGTCCAGGCTTAGGATCACCAGCGGTGGAGTCAGACCAGCGTAACTAAAAAAAAAGAATGACCGCATTGGGAATGGATCGAGGCGCTGCGGTCGCGTAGTATGGATTAATTTTTGGTTCTTTTCAATTGATGCGAATGTGTTTTACATTGTCTGGTCTTTCAATGAACTAAAGCGCAAGTCGTAAGAAGTCGGGTGAAATTTGGAAAAGGCCTCTGACGGCATGGGGAAAGCGTAAGCCGGTTGAAGTCGGTTGCAAATTAGAAAACTTCGGTCGGATAAAAGTCGGCTTAGAAAGGGAAGATCGTGTCATGTAGTGATGCGAAAGTCGTTTTAAGGTCGGTTGCACTTTTGAAAAAAATTTTGGTCGCATTTAGAATGGCTCAAACTGAGGTGGTCATGCAGCTCAAGTGTTCCTAATTCATAAACTGAAGCGTCAGCCGTTTTAAGGTCGGTTGTAACCCAAATAATTATTACTGCCGCATTGGAAATTGATCAAAACATTTATGTGCATTTTATTTCATTTTTTGAAATATATTGATGCGCAAGTCGTTTCAAGTCCGATGCAAACTCAAAGAATCATAATAAGAATAGATTAGCCTAGACTTTCGATATTTTCATATGAACTGATGCGCAAACCGTTTTAAGGTCGGTTGCACTTTGAAAAAATATTTTGGCCGCATGTAGAATGGCTCAAAAAGCTTCTGACTTACTCTGTTCTCTCACATTTTCCCAGTTTTTCACATCCTGCCCATGGGTATTTTTCCTTCCATTTTGATTCTTAAATTGATATTTTTTTTTTTAAATTTGAAGGGAAAAACCTTTAGTAGACTCGTTGAGGACTTTTTCTTGGATATTCTGGAAATTTTTTCTACTTCATCTTGCAAAAAAAAGTACAAAAAAAGCCATTTTTCCTTAAACTCGAAGCACATGACCGCACGTGGAATGGCTGCGAAAAAGTTGCTTCAAAGCGCGCCGGACTTTAAACAGTTCTCGCCAAACGGCACCGTAGCCATTCCAAGTGCGACCAGGCGCGTTTTCAAGCCCAGAACTTGCCTTGACAATCGTTATAGTCTCCTGCCGGGACTGTGTAATCGCTCCGACAAAATGGTCCTCTGCATAGGTCAAACGGAAATAAATGGCCATCAAAATGACCAAAAGGATCAGAAATCCGACGGCTTGTATGATCCAAGCCGTGTACTCGGACCGCCATTTTTTCTCGGGCGGCGGTGGCTTCTTTTCCACTTCCACTTGGACTTCTTTCTTCGAATTGGCTTCATTTTTCGATATCGCCGAGAAATTTTCGCGAAAAGCATTTGGGTTGGGGATCCAGGTAGAAGCTGGAAAGAGTATTTTGAGACGAAAAATTTTTCCGGCTTTAGGTCACATTTTAATCGAACTGATAATTTCTAATTGAAGGTACCTTGACTTGATCCTAGAGAGCTTAAGGTTGCATTAGAGATACAAAAAAACCAGTAAATGCTTAGGAATTCCAGAGTGGTCCCTATAGGGGTTGGGGGAGTAAAAATATCCTAGGGATCGAAAAAGTGGTCCCGGGGCGCCCGGTCTGGTCAGCAGCTCTGCGCCAGAGTGAAAAACAGCCCCTATAGAACACAAAAAAGTGATCCCTAGAGGGGTAAAACTTGGGTAGTCTCTGTTTAAGGACCCTATAGGGCAGGAAAAATGGCCCCTAGACAGGAGCCTTAAAGAGTCCCTAGCCCCTATAGGGGCCACTTAGAGTTCCTAAGTAATTTCAATAAGAACCTGGTTTTTCTCTCACGGACTGCTTGGCATTCGAAATCGGCGTCGCTATAGACCGATCCGGCGACGCTAAAAACGACATGGACAGGAATGCCCATGGATTTCACGTCAATTTCATCAACCCTTCTTGAATCAACAAGTTTATTCAAGGAAAAAGCTAGAAGCACACGTTTGACCCGAGGAAATTCAACCCGAACCGTGTAAAACAACAGAATTTGGATCTAAAGTTCGTTCACCGCTGTCTTGAGACAAGGTTTCGAGGTCTTGAGACAAAAATTCGAGGTCTTGAGACTTTCAAAAAGGACTTCAAGCTGATTGTGTTCAAAAAGTGCTTAGGAGAGGTTTGAAAAAAGCTTTCTAGCTCAAATAAATTTATCTTTTATCAAAAATCTCATTTCTAAAGGAGACAGGTCTCTAAAAAACCTTTTCTGTACTTTCAGCTCAAAATGTCCCAAAACAGCGATGAATTGACTATTTTCTAGACATTCCTAATCACCACAGGCTAATCAGAATCTTTTTTCGGAGGAGCATATTTGCTCGACGATCCAAGCCGTCGAACTGGAACTCAAGGCCGGAGATGAGCTCGACGTCCTTCACCCGCGCCATGTACTCGGTGAGAAGGCTTCTTTGATCCTGAGAAAGTAATCATGAGCAAATGTGAGCAATACTAAGCCATACCAAGCAATTGCGGTTCGGCTTGTCGTTGATGGGCAAAATAAAGGCGATCGCCTCAAGATCTTCGGGTTTTTTGCACCGAGGAGCCGCCGAATCGGCCCAGCCACTGTCGCATTTCGCTAGGATACGGTAGAAGTGCGTTGGGGCGCCACTGAGAATGAAAAATCAGCCGTTTTAGGAATTTTTTTCTGAGAAGCTAGGAGTAGCATGGGGTATTGAAATTTCAGTTTGAAAGCCGGGGAAAAGTTTTTTTGAGTTTCGGAGCGGTCGCATTTCGGTTTATAGATGCCTCGGAAGATTCAAGTGGTCCCTTAAGTGACCTCTCAGGGTAACATCAGTCTAGCGTAGTCGATAAAGAATTGAGGTTTAAAGCGAGATCGATCAGAGAAATATTTGATCTTGAACTTTAATATTTTGACCCGAAGCGTCGCGGTCGCGTTGCGGTTGTTAGAGAAGCCTTGCAAGAAAAGGGATCCCTTAAGTGACCTCTGTTAGGTCAAGGAGCCTTCCAAGAGTTTATTTGGAAGCATACAAAGAAGATCAACGAGGAGTACAGAAAATGAGCCCCTTGAGTAGTCACTTAGCATTTTCCAAGGGATCACTTAAGAACCCTCAAGAAATAAATCTCATCTGGAAAATTTCGGAGGGGTTCCCTAAGGGTTTTGTTGTTTGAAAAATCCCTATAGGGGAAATTTTGATTATCAAGTTTTAGTGGCCCCTATAGGGGTTCAAAGTCTGGCCCCTAAGCCCCTGAAGCTTCAGTGGTCCCTATAGGGTACCTTTCATTGCACTCCTATAGGGACCCCTCCAACGTTTCTAAATTGGTTCTGTTAAGCATTTTTTCCTTCAAACTTCTTTTTGTCTCAAACTTGATATAGCTGATTCACGGCCAGCTTGCGACGCTAAGGGGGCGTGGCCTGTCTGCGCTCTCCACGATACAGGCGCTATCTCGTGCATTACCGTGTCAGGACCCTTTTTTGATGGCTCAAGCCAGAATCAGCTATATTCTAACCGATTTTAAGTTCCCATTGCTCATAATTGCTCATATTACACAAACGAACCTCTGATTTTCATCAGCTTTTCCATCGAAATTCGCATCATGAGCCGTTCCAGAAATCGCTAAAAGTCGCCCAAACTTCTCCAAGTACATTTCCGTCTCCGAATTCAGAACTTCAAGCATTTCTGAACTTTCAAAAATCATTTTTGAAAATTAAATAAAATTAAACTTGACTGGAAAGCTTCAGGAGCGTCAAAATTGGTCAAAAAGCTTGAAAATTCTGAAAAAAAAATTTTTCTTGAAATGTTTCTACCTTTTTCTCACCTGAGCCATTATTAACCGCTACTGATAATCTTTTTGGTTGATCTGGAGGACAAGGAAAAGTCGAAGAATATTTTTTTCATTAATAATTTGGCAACCGGAATTTTCAAATTTCCGACTTTTTATCAACCCATTCCACCAGAGTTTTTCACTGAAAAAATTTTTTTTCTTTTTTCCTGAAAAAAAATTCCAAACCTTTGTTGTCCGTTGCTATCAACAAATTATTACAATAATCCATAAAACAGGCATGATTTTGAGCGATAATTGGAGCCCTCAGGCGTGGGTTTTGAGCACAAAAGGCCAGTTTTTCGGAAATATCCTGGATTTTCGGACAATTCGAATTTCCACACGGTTTTGCGGCTGATGGAAGTAGTCCAGGACATTCACTGAATGATATAAAATTTGAGAAAAATGATTTTTTCGAGAAAACCTCAAGAAAGGCACAGGAAAAGCCGGGCGAATTTGAGGTCTCACTAAAATCTCGTCGAACGTGCCTTTCGTTCCATTGTTCGGTACTCGGGTTTTGAGTTCGAGAAGGTCTGGAGACGGGATTTTAATCAAAAACTGGGTATTAATCAACCTAAAGGCTTGAAAATCTTGTTTTTTTGGATTTCTATCGAAATTTTGAATAGATAAAGGCCTAGACGACTTTTTTTATCCTATGAAACTTGAAAATTTTTTTATTTCCAGGCTTTTTTTATTTTTTTAATTCATTTTTTTCAGAATTCAGTCATTTTTTTCAAGCACTGAAGCTTCGCCCTTGAACGACTTTTAAAAAAATTAACTTTTTAAAAATAACCCTAAAAACTCCTTTAAAATTACCCTAAAAACCATCTTTAAAAGTATCCCTTGACTTAACCTAAAAATAACCTTCAGAATAGTCTCAAAAACCTTGAAGCATAACCTCTATAACCTTAAGAAGTAATTGTAAAAATTGAAAAAAATAAAATTAAAGCCTTGAAAAGCTCAAATTTTCTACTGGAAACAATTTTTTTTTTCGATTTCAAGCTAGTTATGTATAGATTTTTTTCAATGTGAAGAGCTTTCAAAGTCATTTTTGAATCTTTAATTCTACTCAAAACCATTTTCGAAATTCTAGTTTCATCTAAAGTTGAACTTTCGAACTTTTCAAAATCTTTTTTTGGAAAATATAAAATTTCAAGATTATTAGCCCTTCTGAACCTTAAATAGGCTTCTTTGAACCTTCAGAAGAAACAGAGCTTCCAAAAGAAGTTTAAAAAACTTCTAGAAGCTCAAAAAACTCTTTTCAAAACCAACCCATCCACAAATTCATGTACTCGACGTTCTGAAAAGCGGGAATCGTGACATTTTGTTTGATGGAAGGACCACGGGCGAAGAAAATTGTGTGTAAATGGGGTTGGATGTAGTCGTAGCCATGGTCTCCCGTTAGGAAATAGTCGTCTTTCCGAGTCCTTAAAAGAAACATTGAATAGTCTTTTTTGGCTTTGAGGATCAAACATGGAACTTAGAGATTCTAGAGTGTGGTCACTAGAGGGGCAACTTTGGAGGCTCTTGTAGGACCCCTCAAGGGACCACCTTATCTCCTTCTACAGGGGGTGCTGAAGCTTGTAAAATTTGTCACTCTAGGGTCACTAAACTCATGTTTAACTTCCAAGTCATAACAATGAATAAATAAAAGACCACTGAAGGGAGCACTTGGGCTCAAGCTTCAGACTCTAAGCTCCTATAGAAACCACCCAATTTTTAGCCCTTTGGGGAGCCCTACAGCTTTTGAAAGGAATAGAGAAAAAAATTGCAAAAATGTTTGGCGTAGGCAGGAATTGAACTCGAGACCCTCTGATTCAGAGACAAAAGCGCTAACCACTGCTCTAAAACTCACGAATAGAACGGTTCTAGAAACTCACTCGATGATGACGTCATTAATGTAGAAGAAAAATATCAGCAAAAAAGTTTGACGTGGGCAGGAATCGAACTTGGAACCCTTTGTACCATAGATTTAGCCTTATAACTCAACCTGCTGCTCTATGCTCTAGAGCTTTTGAAAGGAGTACAAAAATGGCAAACAATTCGACGTGGGCAGGATTTGAACTCGAGACTCTCTGATTCAGAGACAAAAGCGCTAGCCACTGCTCTAAAACTCGCGAACAGAACATGGCTCTAGCAACTCATTCGATGATGACGTCACTAATATAGAAGAAAAATATCAGCATAAAAGTTTGACGTGGGCAGGAATTGAACTTGGAACCCTTTGCACCATAGATTTAGCCTTATAACTCAATCAAGATGCTCCAAAGCAATAGAAGAAATGGCAAAAAAGTTTGGCGTGGGCAGGAATTGAACTCGAGACCCTCTGATTCAGAGACAAAAGCGCTAGCCACTGCTCTAAAACTCACGAATAGAACATGGTTCCAGGATGTCCCTCGACGATGACGTCACCAACCCGAGGCGTCTTCGCGTAATGTTTCCTCGTCGGCAAATCGTCCCTCGTCCAGACATTCGCCTTCATTTTGTTGCAAGTGAATGTCTCCGCCACGTCATCGGCCGTCCTGTCTGAAAAGCGACGCGTCGCGGTTCGGCCCATACACGCGTCGCGGCTCACTCGACTTGTCCAGATGGATCCTGCCAACGACGCCTTTCACCGTGATCATCTTGTCGAAGTCGTCGACGACCTCGTCAAAGTAGTAAGTGTCGTGGATCCGTTGCATTCCTATAAAAGTTCATTAACCCTTTAATATCCAAAAAATGACAATTTTCGCGTCAAGACCCTTTTTGAAAAGCGGTCCTAAACGGTTTAATTCTACGCGAAAAATTAAAAAAAGACATCCTTTGCTTCCCTCTGAAAGTATTTTTCAACTATTCTGCGTATCAGAATGAAATTTTCTTGTCAGGACCTTTTTTGAAAAGTGGTCCATGCGCCTTTAAATCAAGTCGAAAGTTCTAGGTAAAATTACTTTACTGACAATAAAAAAAAAGCTGAAGTAGTAAGGCTCGTAAATCCGTTGCATCTAGTTAAAATTCCGTCAACCGTTTTCTTATCATTCCAAAATGGCGATTTTCGTGTCAAGACCCTTTTTCAAGATTGGTCCATGTGCCTTTAAACTAAGCCGAAAAATTAAAGAAAAAAAGTCCGTTTATTCCTTCAAAGTTGTTTGACGGTTAGTTTTGAAAAAGAAGAAATGTTTCACGTCAAAACCCCGTTTGCAGAGCGGTCCATGCGCCTTTAAATGAAGCCAAAAAAATTGAGGAGAAATCATATTTATTGAGAAAAAAATCAGCTTAAGTAGTAAGCTTCATAAACCCACTGCATCACTTTAATTCATTCGAAAAATGGCAATTTTCGCGTCAGGACCCTTTTTGAAGAATGACATGCGCCTTTAAATTAAGTCGAAAGATTGAGGAAAAATTCTCTATGAGTAATCGGAGTGAGATCGTTACTAACCTCAAAAAATGTCAATTTTCGCGTTAGGACCTACTTTGAGTCGCGGCCCATGCGCCTTTAAACTAGGCGAAAATCTTTAGAAAAAGGTCAGTTATGTTCCGTTTCCAAAGCATATGTCTGCGAATTTATTTTAGACGCTCCCAGAACATTAAGAATTTTCCGGAGTTGCTTTAAACTGTATTTTTAACCCACCATGATCAGCCAAGACGACCAAATTGATACATTCCAAAAGATTGGCCTTGGAAAGATCCCTCATCATGTCGTCCAGCCATTTGTCAAGCGAATAGAGCATTGTGTCAATCTAAAAATTAAGAAATGAAGGCTTGAGCCATTCCAAATGCTGTTTACATCGCTGCTGTCCAGATGATAATGACCAGCATTATCCGGCTCATGATAATATGCGGCAATGAGTCCAGGCCGCTCCGCTAGGGGCTTTTCCAGCCATTCTATGATCTGTAAAAATTGAAGAGTTCGAAAATAAAATAAAATAAAGAGTTGAGAATATATGCGCTCTATGGAGAAAGCCCATAGAGTCCTGAACGTTCTCAAGAAACTTTTTTCCATTAAACCTTCGAATTTCCCGATGAAGACTTCAACTTTATTTCGCATTTTTAAATCGATTTCAGGGCGAGAGAAATTTTAATAGTTTAAAAAGATTATAAATTTTTTCAAGAGCAGTTTCGAGTCGAATGCACGGCTTTCCGGTTTTGAAAAGCTTTATTCAGTGTTTTGAATGATTTCAGAACATTTTTCGATTTTTTAGGGCAAAGTGGAATAGATTTCAACATATTTCGGCTCATTTTTCCGAGATATTTCCCTATTTCGAGCAGTTTGTGTAGCAAAACTGTAGTAAAAGTTTAAAAAAACGCAAAAATAACCCCTCAAAACCGTTTCCGCCCGAACAGAACATTTTGATACAAAAAGTGGTTCAAGTTATTTTTTCGAATTGACACATAAGAGTCAATTTTTTGGATTTAGTGGGAAAATTTCGCATAGGAAAAAGCCAGGAAGTTTCGAAAAACCTTAAAAAAGGAGAATTTTTCCATTAAAAAAAGCGTTTTTTTGGCCTAGTAACTTCGGACATTAAACGTTATAAAACTTCGCTCATTTTGCGAATTTTGCAATTATTGTTGTATTTTTGAATTGAGTAGGAAATTCTGAACCAGAAACTGTTTTACCGACTTTATAAGGACAGAAATGAGGTTTTTTTTGATTTTTTTAAGAAAAAGATCTTTCCGTTGGTTTTTGGATTCCCAAGTGAAAGTTATACTCTTGATTTTTTTATAATTGTCATAAAAAGATACTGTTTCAGAAAATTATTCAATAATCCAAAAAAATATTGTCTCGAGTTTTTTTGTTTTGGAAAAAAAGACATGTTTAGGCCTGAAATCCGTTCGTTTTTACCTTTTTTTGCGGACACCACCTAAAAATATATATCTGCCCACCATTTTGATACGATTCCTGAATGGCAGGTCGGTCGTGTACTGCAAAGTGTAGTCGGGTCCGAATCCCGACGCGTTATAATTACTCATCGGATACATCATCGACGCCGTTTTCCGGCCTGTTTCTCGCTTGTAAACGCTCCAAATCTGGAAAAAAATAGATGAATTTGAAGCTGAGGAAATTCTCTATAGAAAGATACCTGTTCTCCCTGGAAAATTTCATCTTTTTTCGTCTTTTTCATGTCCTCCAAGTCTGGCGAGACTGCGGGGTCGTAGACGTTGTTGTCGGCTGAAAAATTGGAAAAAATGACCGCGTTTGGAATGGGTCGACATTTTTAGAGGTTAAAGAAGCATAGAAGATTTTAAAAAGCTCTTTCAGGCACTGTTTTAGATGAAAACAGACCTATGCGCCTTTAAACACTTTTTGGAAAAGTTAGAGCTTTTTTTATATAAAGGTTTCAAAACCAACCGACTCCATGAGATTCTGGATACAGGCCAGTAACAATTGTGTTGTGATTTGGGAAGGTTTTGGTCGGAAATGATGGAATTACGTACTGAAAATGGAAAAAAAATGGAAATAAATAATCAAGTGAGCTTTCAGATCAATCTAGAAAGGTTTAAAAAAATGTTTTTTTGATTCATAATTTTTTTAGAAAAAGTTCCGAATTATTTTTAAAAATATTAAAACTGATTTTTGAAACCTTCTGAATCGATTTCAGCTTTGAAATTACAAAAACCAACTCAAAATGTGAATAACGAAAAATTAATTAGTGGATTTTTTTCGATTCTTACTATTTCTTACTAGTTAGCCAGGTTTTTGAATTTTTTTAAATTTTTTTCAAAAAGCAATAATATTAAGCTTCAAGCAACAAATAACAAAAAAATCGAAGACAGGAAGATTCAGAACCCCAAAGTAATTTTTGAAACTTTTTAGAATCGATAACTCAAAAAAATTAAAAAAAAAGGAAAATTGGATTATTTTTTTCCGATTTTTCCAGTCATAATTTGAACGTAAAGTCAACAAAAAAGGTTCCAGGACGAAAATCAAGCTTAACCTCAGCTTTCGCTCCACATTCGGCAATTTTATCCAACGTTTTCACGATTCCATGATCCAAGTACCTTCTGGCAAACCCGTCCAGACTTATTATTAATAACGGAGGCGTTGTTCCGAAATAACTGAAATTTTCAATATTTAATAAATTGGTTTCAAAAGTTTACAACTAACTCTGGCCTCGTGCATTTACCCAAGTTTTGGCAGCCGGCCCAGCTGTATTTATTCTCCGGAAATCGTCTTGGACCTGTTATCGTTGCACTCACCGGAACACCATCTGAAAAATTTTGAAGATAGGTCTAAGTGTTTCTTTTTTCAAGTGGAGGAAAAAAATATGAACAAATTCATCAAAATCTGAGAAAAACTTCCTCATAAAAACCTATTTGAATAGCCAAGAAATAATGGAATAAGTTTAAAGCTGCTTTTAATAATTGAATTATCCATCAAACAACAAATTCCGTTTTTGAAAATAGGAAAGGTAGTAACCGTGAACCTTTTAGTTCTCTAATGCCGTGTTCAAAGTGATTCCGCGAAATTCAAAATAGCTGTCAGAGAAAGAGAAAGATAACTAATTTTTGGAGGGTCAGAGACCATTTTGCATTTCGCGGAAATTTTTTTGAACACGGCATAACAAAACTGATAATTCCGAAAATATCGTTTCACGGCGTTTTTTTTATTACGCAAGGTCAAGACTTCTCGTAAATTATGATGTTGTAGGAGCCCATAGCTCATTGCAGCTATTTCCGCTCCATTGAAACACTGGACAAAGTCCTCCAGACGGCCCAAAGGCTTTTAAGATAACATTCCGATGCGCACCGATAACATCAGCTCTTACCGTCGCGACGATCAGCCGATCGCGACGCTAAGAGCCGCGGAGGCGTCGACCCCGACGCCCTCCAAGATCACACAATCCCTCACCCGAGCCCACGCTCTATTGAAAGCCAATTATAACTTTCAAGCTTTCAGGGCCGCCGTCGACAACTATAAAAGCCCGCCACGACGACGGCAGGACAAGACCGGGGACCGGCAACGGACCCGCAGCCCACCACTCGACACCGCCATCCCATTTTGATTTAATATTTTATTTAATGATTTAATTCGCCATTTTATTAATGAATCTTTTCAATCCATGAACGAGCGATGCGGCAATGAAACCACGGCAAAAGAGATCGGGGGCAACACAAGCCCCGATCTCTCACTATGTTTAGGGTGTAAGCACACCGAGACGCACTATCGCATACTCAAAATTGTTTTTTTCAATTTTAGAATTTGCAATTTTAGGATAATAACTTCTGAAATGTTCGAAATCTTGTCAGTTTGAAGATTATGATGTGAAAAAAAACATTCACTTGCGTTAAAAAAAATTTAGGAACGATTTCGGAAGGGGAAAACTCTAAATTACTGATTACAAATATTTCAACAACCGAGAGTAATTGAAGAATTTTTTAAGTCGCGCTCTGAAGAAAAAACACTTTACGTTCACTCAACCTTACATTATTTTTTGGTAGAACACATGAAGCAGGTCATCGGAGACGATAATTATATAGTTTTTGAACACCAGTAATTGTTTATTATTCGGATATTTTTTTCGCGACCACTGCCTAGCTGTGATTTACCAAAAAGAATCTCGGATTATGAAAAAAATGACATTTGGCAATGAAACTAATTAAAAAAACAAAGAGTTATATAAAAAGAAACGAGCAAAATCAGCGAAAACTGTGAACAAAGAAATTGACGAATTTTCAAAAACTAACTCCTCCCTCAGTTTTGAACGAAATTCCATGGAACCGCTTTCAATAGACGTGTAATATGCTACTATTTCACAATATGGACATCTCGCAAAACCCAAACATGAATAGACAGAGAATAATTTGAAAAACCACCGAAAAATGACATAAAAACCGAAAAAAATTTGAATTTCGCGGGGGCCTGCACAAAGTGCGCTCCATCGGTCGGCGGCAATCTTTTTACATTTGCTTTCACTGCGTGGAACGCCGTGGTTTAAAAACAAAAAAACTGTTAAAATGACCTTTTTTGACTTGAAATAAATCTTATTAAAGGCGCACGCTCTCCTACGAAAAAGGCAATTTCCTTTCAGGACGCAAAATTCATGAGCCAAATTTTTTTACTATCTTTTTTTTTTCAATTTTTCGATATTTTTAATCTTTTTAATGCATTTCAGAACTGAATCAATGTATTTCACCTGGTGGTCTGAAAGAAGCTGCTCCCGGAGCCATTCCAAGTAGCCTCTCTAGTGGATTCCGTACGGACTGAAAAAGCGATTTATTAGAAGGTGATTTTTATATTTTATTTTAGAAGATGAATTTTTCCTGCGTTTTAACGGTCTGATTGGAGCGAATTTGATTTGAAACATGCAGAAACTTTCTGAACTAAGAATGATATAATTTTGGACCAGAAAGTTAAATTTTTTTTCATTTTTTGCAGGGCTTTTCTTTTTATTTTGTGTATTTTGGACTTTTATTTCTTTCTAAGCTATCTTTAATGTTGGGGTTTTAGAGAAACCTTCAAAAAATGTCCCTTTTTTGCCTCCAAAAGCTCGAATTTCAGTCCGAATCTTTGAGAAAACGCAGAAAAGTGGTTTTAAAAAGGTAAAATCGACCTTTTTTTTGTGTCTTAAAGCTCAATCTATAGTCCGAACTTTAGAAAAAAACAAAATAAGCTTTCTTAAAATAATAAAAGTTGTAATACTGAACCAACCGCCGCCATTTTCTGCATCTCATCTTGGGATTTGGCCAGGGCGACTCTCGAAGCGGATTCGACATGCTGTAGACGAACAACGAGGAGAACGACGACGGCGAGAAGTGTGACCATCAAAGCGAGCAAGACGAATCCGAACGCGTAGACCACCCAGAACTTCCGCTCCAGCCAAGTTCGAACAAACTCCGTTTCTGGAAAAAAGGTGAATAGTACTTCTGCACTCTTAGCAACCCCTTGAGAGTTCTGACGCCCCTAAAGTGATCCCTAAAAGTGCTCAGAATGTTTTATGAGCGGCCGAGGTGGAAAATAACTCATATAGGCGAAATTTTTTGGCAAAACGTTCTTTTTACGAGGCAATGAGTCTATATCTCAATATAGGTTTGAAAAAAAGACTTTTTGTAGTTTTGAAATTAAAAAAACCTAGGTGTTTTTTTGGAGTGTAATAAAATTTTTCCAAGCGAAAAAAATAGTAGAAAAAAACTGACTCAGGATCATTTTTTTCATTAATGGTGAGGTCTCGAAAAAAATAAAAAAATAAAAAAATGTTCAGATTAATTTTTGAGCTTATTTACATCTTTCTGGTAGATATTTATAGATCTTCTAGGTACTTTCCGTGAAAATTTTTAGTGGCCTCTGTAGGGTTTTGACTTTTAGTGGCAACTATAGTTGTCAAATTAGTGGCCACTTGAGGGGTTGAAAATTAGTGGCCACTATAGAGGTCTAAGTTCTACTACTAGACCACTAAAAATTTTAGTGACCACTTTAGGGTCAATAGATCAACATAACTGATCCAATATGTTTGTTTTAAAATTATCAAAGTTACTGGAAGGAATACTGGATGAAAAACTACTGAAGTGGCCACTAAAACGGAAAATAGTGGCCACTATAGAGGTGGATTTAGTGGCCATTTTAGTGTCCTCTCCAAGTAGTCCTCTATAGTGGCCACTAAAAACTTTCGTAGTTTGAGAGAAATTACATTTTCCTAGTTGAAATTTTGAACGTAAAATCCTGGAAGAGGTTATTTTTTGGTAAGATTATTTTTTTCTTTTTGAAAATTTTTCCAACTAGTATGAAGAACTTCGGTTCCATCTAGAGTTGGAGAAAGAACGAAATAGCTTTAAAATAACTTTCCAGACTATTTTCAGGGGGAAAAAAGTAATCTGATCAAAGGTAGAGCCTTAAAGAAGTGAAAAATCAACAGAAAGGGCCAAGAATCTGTCGTTGGTGGATATTTGAGAGATCGGTCCTTATTGACAAAGACATAAAAAATGAGGGAACGGTTTTTTTTTTGCTGAGTGAAGGACGGATTTTTGATCCATTTGCACTCGAAAGCTTGGAAAAAGGGCTTAATAGAGTTTTTCAGTGAATTAAAAGTGATTTGGTTATAAATCTGAGCAGGAAGGAAGGACAAAAAACTTTTTTTGGATGGTACTTGAGAATCGGTAGTCCTCACGTTTCAAAAAAAGTTTTTATCATGAGTTTTTTTGCTTTCCTAATAAAAAAAATACTGCGGCGGATTTCGGATCTTTTTCTATTTTATTCTTGAAAAATAGATTTCATTCACTTTTTTTCAGTATAATGAGAGTAATCTGAAGAATATTTTGAAAGGGAAAAGAAAGAAAAAAATCAGCAAAACGGGCCAAGAATCTAATAAAAATCGTACAGAACTTATATCTAGTGTTAGTTCCAAAAAAAGGTTTCTATAACTTTTCGTTCCCCTTTTGTCTATAAAGATTTTGTTACTGAGTAAAAAGGCTCCATGCAGACTTAAAATTAGGGTTAAACAACTTCAAAAAAGACTTTCTAGGCATTTTCAGTGTGTTAAGAGTGATTTTATTCAATAATTTACTCAAGAAAAGAAAGAAAAATCAACAAAAAAGCGAAAAATCTGAGAAAGGTCGGTACTTGAGAAATGGTCAGTCCTTAGTGACGGAGACTGGGTCACGCTATCAATGAGAGACTGGTTTTGACCTTTCCCACCAAATTAGGAAGTTAAAAACCGAGAAAGTATTTTTATTTATACGCTGTCATGAGAGGTCATTTTACTTTGTGGTTGGGCATTTCCTGAAAATTGACCAGAACCCTTCTTGATGTACCAGATGAAGATCCTAAAAGTCTCAAATTGCACAAATTCCTAGTTATTGAGAAATGAAGGCCTAAAACCTCAAAATAGCCTATTTTTAACACGGGGAGTGCAAAAGGTGGTGGGTTGAGAATTGGATGAAACTTGGTATATAGGTACTTTAAGACACCCTGATTCCAATAAAGTTGAAAAAAGTGCGCCTTTTTGGTTTTAGTCGAGTTATGGCATCTAGAAGTTTGCACGCGAAAAATGCATTAGATGGAAGGAGGGAATATGTCGCGGCGACTAAGGTGACGTGGTGTAGTGGCTAGCGGCCTTGCGCAGTGAAACCTGTGATGCAGGTTCGGCCACTTTTTGGGGGAAATTTATTTTTGCCAATTTTTTTCTTCAAAAAAATTAGTAAGTTTTGAAGATGGAGTGAAAAAACAGTTCAAAATATTTTAATTCACCATTTTATGCCCTTCGGAGAAAGAATTTTGACAAAAATTTTTTTTGCTATGAGTTTCCTTCTTCAACCATAAAGCTTATGGTCGACCCCTTTCTTTAAAAAATTTCTGATAAAAAAAATAAAAAATTTTATGAGATTCAGTCTTTTTTCTTCTTCTTTTTAAGATTTTTATGTGTTGAAACTGTGAAACAAAGTCCAGCTTCACTTTATTTTCGCAATCGAGAGGATATGGCGATGCTGCAGGGAGGAAAAAAATACCCGGAAGTGGATTAACTAACTGCCAACTTTGAAGAAACAACTTTTTGATGAATGAGAAAAGAAGCATAGAACTATGATAAGTTGTTATTTATGACAAAAAACTATGAAGTCTTGAAAGAATATTCTCGACACCAAAAATTTCTGCATAGAGCATGACAAAGAAAGACAAAAATTTTTTTTGTCGAAAGTCTTTCTCAAAACGGCATAAAATAGTGAATTTCAAAACTTTGAACGGTATTTTTCGTTCCATCATCAAAAATTCATCAATTTTTCGAAAAACATCATGACAAAAAAAATTTCCACCAAAAAGGAATCGAACCTGCATCATAGGTTCCACATCGCAGGGCGCTAACCACTACACCACGCCACCTGCTGGCAGCGGAAGTTAGTCGCCGCGACATATTCCCTCCTTCCATCTAATGCATTTTTCGCGTGCAAACTTCGAGATGCCATAACTCGACTAAAACCAAAAAGGCGCACTTTTTTCAACTTTATTGGAATCAGGGTGTCCTAAAGTACCTATATACCAAGTTTCATCAAATTCTCAACCCACCACCTTTTGCACTCCCCGTGTAAAGACTTTAGGGTTTTCTTTCACTTTAGAGCGTCTTTTCCGAGAAAAAAGGAAGTTTTGCAGGTTGAGTTTTTCAGAATCTTTACCTGGTACATCAAGGACCGTTCTGGTCGATTTCCAGGAAATTCTTAACCACAAAGTAAAATGACCTCCCTTGTGAGGAACGAAAAAAGAGATTTTATTTTTTAAAAAAAAGATTCAAAAAAAAAACGGATGAAAAATATAGCTGAAACACAAATATCAAATAGAGAGGTCTTTTTTTGGTGTTCTCAGAAGATAGTAGAATAATGAGAATTTTTTTAATGTGGAAAAATGAAGGAAAAAGGGAAAAAGAGTTTTTTGTCTCGCCCAAAAAGACATAAAATTTCCTTTTTTTCGGACATTTTTTTCTATCAATTCAAAAAGTTTTTTTGAACCATTTAGATTATGAATTTCATCAAAACGAGAAACACAGAAAAAAATGTTTCAATTGAGAAAATCATTAGAAAAAAAGATTCATTAAAAAAATTTTTTTGTAGAGAATGAGCAATTTTGAAGTTAATCTTCATGAATTTCATTCTAGCAGTTCAAGAAAAACCGAGAAAAAAATGACACAAAAAAATTCAAAGATAAAAAAATTTTGATGGAATAATTGAAAAAAATCGGTGGAAAGTTCGGCCACGCTTTCATTAAAAATGCACTTTTTCTGTAAAAAAATGGCAAAATTAACAAAAAAATCAGTAATTCAAGCACAGAGAATAAGAATAAAGAAACTTGCAATGAGAAAATTTGAAAAATCAGAAGATATTCGGTTCTGCAATCATAAAAAATACATTGGATGAGCCATTTTTCTTGAAAAACCAATTGAAATTGAAAAAAAAATCTGAAATTCAAGCACAAAAAGTCAGAAAAAAAGGAAATGGCAAAGAAAATATTTAATAAATCAATAAGATATTTTGTTCGGCATTCACAAAAATACATTGGATGAGTCATTTTTTCGAAAAAAGGGTAGAAATTGAAAAAAAATATATATAAAATTCAACAAAAAAAGAAGATCGCTACGGGAGAAAATCCGAAAAAGGGGAATTTCGATAAAAAAATTTGGAAAACCAGTAGGAAATTCGGTTCCGCATTAATAAAAAAATGCACTAGAAGAGCCATTTTTTTCTTGAAAAATAGGATTGAAATTAAAAAAATAAAAAGTCCGAAATTCAAACACACAAAATTAGAATAAAGAAACTTGCAATGAAAAAAATTCGAGAAATAAGTAAGAAATTCGGTTCTGCATTCATGAAAGATGCAGTAGAAAGGCCATTTTTCTCGTAAATAGGATTGAAATTTCAAAAAAAATATTCAAAATACAAGCACAGAAAATCAGAAAAGGTTATTTGTAATGAAAAAATTCCGAAAATAAGTCTTGGTAATAACGTAGACGTAGTATATATTGATTTTCTCAAAGCCTTCGACATGCTCCCCCATAACCTTCTGCTCGCCAAGCTCCAAGATTTCGGTTTCGACCAAAAACTTATTAGCTGGTTTGCATCCTTCATATCCAACAGAAAATCATTTGTCATTAGTGAAGGTATCATATCTAGCTCGGCTTTTAACATTACATCTGGAGTTTTGCAAGGAACAGTCTGCGGCCCACTCTTATTTATAATATTCATTAATGACATTATCAGCAACTTATCTGATAATGTAAAGGCTTATCTTTTTGCTGATGATCTTAAAATTTTTTCTGACGATCCTATAGCGCTTCAGCAAGGTCTCAACGACGTTTTCCAATGGTCTAGTCAATGGGGTCTTCCCCTGGCCGAACACAAAACCACCCTTCTCCATCTAGGCCGTAGCAACCCTCATGTTCTGTATACTATAAATAATATAACTATCTCTTCCGCGGAAGCTGTTCGCGATCTAGGCATTCTTATTGATAACAAACTAACATTTGAGCCTCACCTTCGCAAAGTTATAGCCTTATGCAAACTAAAAAGTAAACAAATCATCAGAGCGTTCCGCGCCCTGTCTCCCGCTCTAATGAGCCGGATTTTTCTTACTTACGTTGCTCCCTATATGGACTACTGTTGTGAGTTGTTCAGTCCCCCCCTAGCTTCAGAACTATCTTACACCCTCGAAAACATCTTCCGTCAATTTACTCGCCAAACATTCATGAGATCAAACATTAGGTTTTCTAGTTATGAAGACAGGTTAGCTCAGATTAACACAAACTCTCTTTTTAGAAGACGAGTCGAATTTTGTCTAAGAACACTACATAAAATTTATATTAAGGAGAGTCATTTGCCAGTTGCTCACAGTGTTTTCAGGAGATCGAATTCGGTACGTGCTCCATCACGTCTTATCAGAGTAGGGATTCGTTTCGAAAATTTCTTTGAGACGTTCATCCCTCTTTGGAATAAACTGGCTACATTGGGAAACCTCAATGTTTCTCCAGAACGTTTCAGGTCTTTGTTACTATCCCTCGATAACAATTTCCTTTTTGGATCTATTCCCAGCAGACTCCGTTGAACCAGGCACCCGTGCTTCAGCCCTACTCTAATCCATCTTATGCGCGTCTATATCATTACAAACGATTAAATTCCCCACTCACCTGTGCTACACTGTGTCATAACTTATACTTTCTTTTTCTATTTACTTTTTTACCTTTGTGAAATCCTCACCTCTTATTCTTTCATTACTGGCTCAGAGGCTCGTGAGGGCCTCAAGTGCCTTTTATTTATTTATTTCAGGCTTAATGCCAAATTTTTTTCTCTTTTTTTCTGTACATATTATTTTTGTTCTGCCTGTAAATAAATAATATTATATAAAAAAAGTAAGATATTCAGTTCCGCGTTCATAAACAATACATTGGATGAGCCATCTTTCTCGAAAAACCGAGTTAAATTCAAAAAAAAAAACCCCCGAAAATTAAGCCAATGATAACGATATCCATCACTTAAATACATTTTTCTATTTATATAGCTTTTTCAAACCATTTTTTTTTGTTCCGAAAACGTATTGGGGTTCAAATCGTGCCACTTTTTTTAACAAATTCGCGTTCTATTTGTACAATAGATGGAAAATACGCGCCGGAAAACCTGTTTATATTTTGGATCAACTCTTGAAGAACTTTGAACGGTTGTGTTGGACAAAAACCTTTGAAATCGAGGTTTTTTTGAATAGGAATGTTTTTTTGGAGAAATTTTTCCACGAGGAACTAGGTTTTTCCCGAATTTTCACGCGAATTTTTTTAAAATCAACGTTAAAGACAGAAGAAAATAAATAATATTTGGAAATGAAATATTAAAATTGAATAAAATTCGTCGACTTTCCACTGAAAAAAAGCTGAAAAAAAGCTTAAAAATTGGAAATCAGTGAAGTTCAAAAAAATTAGCTCAAACGGCAAGCTTTTTTTCCTGTATTACGCAGAAGGTCAAAAAGATCAATCCCCGTTGGTATTTTTTTGCCATTTTTTTCCTTTCAACAAAAAAAGACTCTAAAATTATGTAGCAAACTTTGAATTTTTGAAGATTTTTAATTGGTTAAACTTGAAAAATTTCAACAACTTAATGAACATTTTTTTGACGTTTTTTTGGTCAATTTTAGTACTAATTATTGCTTTCTGAAGCATTATTTTGGCTATTTTTTTGAAATTTTTCTGTTTAAATAGTCATTACAAATTAACATACCTATTGTAAAAATCAACTAAATGATTGAAATTGAAATTCCAAGTTTTCGAGTTATAAGACTTAAAATCCTTTTTTGTCAATTTTGGTATTAATTTTGGCTTTCTGAAGCGCTAATTTAAATATTTCAGTGACCTTTTTTGGTTATAATTTAATTGAAAATTAATTTGAGTGCTGCCTAAATCACCCAGGTAGTTAAAATTCAAATTTCTAAGTTTCAAGACCCTAAAATTGATTTTTGATCGTTTTTTATACCAATTTTGATGCTAATTTTTGCTCTCTGAAGCACTATTTTTGAATATTTCGGTGATTTTTATAATGGTCTTAATAACTTACTCAAACTTAGAAATAAATAGCTAAATAATTAAATCACAAGTTTAAAATTTTCATAACTTATCTTTGAAATTTAAAAGTTTTCTTTTTTTGTCAATATAAACACTGATTTTGCTAACTGGTGCAATATTTTTGGTTATTCCGAAGGATTTTTCCATTTTTTTCAAGGCTAATTAAGAAGTAACTAACCTACTGGAGGTAATGAAATGGCGCCGTTGCTCGTAGCTCCAGCCGTGTCCAGCCTCGGCTCGATCATTTTGGCCTGAAATTCAATTTCAAAAAAGAAAAAAAAATGATTTGAAAAAACTTCACTAAAAACCCCAGTTAATATTTGCATAATCTCCACCAAAAAGACCACAAAAACAACAAAAAAGTACGTTTCCCCCCAGAAAAAAAAAGAATGGGCCAGGTTTTTGCGTCGCCAGGATGACCCTTAGCAACAGAAATGGACACGAATTCGCCTTATTTTTGGCTTTATTAGTCTTAAAATAGATGCTCCAAGGATTTATTTATTTATTTATTTATTTCACTCAAACACAAAAATACAGATACAGAATAGAAAGTATTTGAGTGAAGCGAAACCCGATATACAAACGCCCCAACGAGCGATTTACCGGGATGGGATACACGTATTGAAGATTGAGAACAGAAGTTTCGGATTTTATTTTTTTTTAGAGCAGTCTGTTGGGCACACTTGCGAGTAGTTCATTGTTGTCGAGAGAGTCGAGAAAATTCCTGAAGCGGGAGGCTGAAGTGTTCATGTCGAATCTTGAGCACAGTCTGTTCCAAATAGGAATGACTGTACTGAAGAAACTGTTAAAACGAGGACCTGTCTGTATGAGTCTCATTGGAAAACGAGGTGAATCAGTTCTTCTGAAGAAATTTTCTGCACTTGGAAAGTGGTAGGAGCCCAGGACTAATTTTTGGAGAGTTAGTAGAGAAATGATTATTCTCCTTCGGAAAGCATGAACAGAGCCGAGTACACTTAGACGGTCAGAATATGAATTAAAACGAACATTTCTTCTAATAAACACCTCTCTGGTGAAGAAACGGAGAGGTTTTTCAAGTTGGGAGGAGAGGGCACTGGTTAGGGGTGGGTTAAAGACTTCACAGGCGTATTCGAGGTAAGGACGTACATAAAGATTGAAGAGAAGCTTATATTGCGGTAAGCCGACATGTGAAAAAGCCTTAAGAAGTTGACGAGATTTCAACATAGCAATGTTGACAACATGATTAATATGAGAATCGAAGGTGAGTCCTTTATCAATCAAAAGACCAAGGTCTCTAACCACACTTTCAGATCTTATAGGGATATTGAAGGATATTCCGATTTCCTTGAAGGGAAATTTATGAAGAAATAATGAAAATCTCACATTTTGCAACGGCGTTTTTTCGTCCACTTCATCGTCTGCCTGGATCGATAAACAGCACATTTCGACATCGGTCATTAGGTTCTAAAAATTGGAAAAAAATGGCAAAAAATTTGGAAGGGAACCGGACTCGAACCCCCGATCTTGTGAGCGATAAGTGAAGGTTTTCGAACTGAACCAGGGCTTTTATTCAAACAAAAAAACTATATTTTATGTTGGAAACTCAATAACATGGATGAATTAATGATAGAAATTATGGATCAGCAGGGAAAAAAAAAGTTGAAAAAGGCAAAAAAAGGACAGAGGTGAGCCGGATTTGAACCCTGGCCTTGTGATCGATAGATGATGGTTTTCAGACTGAGCCATGCTTTTTTTAAACAAAAAACCTTGAATTTATGTTGGAATTTCAATGATACAGATGAATTGATGAGAGAAATTTTGGATCAGCAAGGAGAAAAACAAATTCAATAACGGCAAAAAAGTTCAGAAGTGAGTTGGATTCGAACCCTGGTCTTTTGAGCGATATGCAAAACATTACGGACTGAGCAAGGGCTTCATTTTTTTTCTAAAAAATCGTGATTTTATTTTGGAAGCCCACTTATAAGAAAAATTAGTATTAGGAGTTTCATATCAGCAAAAAAAGGGATTTTAACAATGGCAAGGAAGTTTAGAGATGAGCTGGAGTTGAACCCTGGTCTTCTGAGCGATAGATGGAGGTTTTTGAACTGAGCCATGGTTTTATTTCGTTAAAAAATCTTGACTTCATGTTGGAAGTTTCTTGAAAAAAAAAGTGGTATCATTAAGATTAGCAAAAATCCAAAATTGTGCGGGAGTCGAACTTTGGTCTTGAGTTTGAAACGCGAGAACTTTGGCACTGATCCATGAAGAGGCAGTTGTAAAACAAACTGAGGGTTTTAGAGGGATTACTAAAGTATAGTGATTTGAGGGGCCTCTTAAGCGGTGTATCGTCTTTAACTTGGTCTCTAAAACTTGAAGATGATTTTTATTGAAAAAACTGATGAGATTTTTGGAAGTTTCTCTTATCTGAGTGCTTCTTAAGAGGTCACTTGGCATCCCTCTCAAGTGAAAACTTCAAATTTAATCAGTACATAACTTTATTTCATCATTCATTGCAATTTTTATGATTTTCTAGACCAAATGAAGAATTTTCTTTGTCTGAAAGTTCGAAAATTGTCGAAAACTTGACTTTTTTCAAGTTGAAAGAAGAAAAACAACGAGATAAAAGACCAAAAGAAGTTGATAGACCAAAAAATTGAATATAATGTCAGTCCATGTAGTTGTGATTGCTGTGGTCACTGATAATACTGATAAGCAACTTCCGACCCCCGCCCTTATGATTAGAAAAGAAAGTCAGACGAGTAACTCGGTCTTAAAATAGAAGGAGGAGATTCAAGTTTTGTGAATCACCAGAAAGAAAATACGAAAAGTTTCGAAAATTGGTAATTTCTATGGGTTAGGAGCGGAATTTTCGATAGTTTTCTTAACAAATTCTGAGTAATCAATAGGCTTGGACCGCATTTGGAATGGCTTTTATGCTCTACAGTTTCTAAGGGTTAGATGAGAAAGATTCGAAGACCTATGGACTTTTTGAGCCGCGTTTGGAATGGCTAAAATCTGAAAATTGACAAAAAAGCCAGACGTTTAGTAGTTTAGTCCAAGAATAGAAGGACAATGAAAATTTGGAAAGTTTTGAAATTTTCAGTTTCTATGGGTTAGAAGCGGAAATTTCGATAGTTTTCTTAGCGAGTTCTGGGAATTTAATGAGCTTGGACCGCATTTGGAATGGCTTTCAGGCTCTTCAGTTTCTATGGGTTAGAAGCGAAAAATTTGAAGATATATGGATTTTTTGAGCCGCGTTTGGAATAGCTAAAATTTGAAAAAAGACAAAAAACGAGTGTTTTAGTCCTAAATAGAAGGAATTTCAAAAAAATCATTGGAAGAAAAATTTTTGAGGTTTTTTTCTGAAATTTTTCAGTTTCTATGGTCTAGAAGCTGAATTTTCGATAGTTCTTTCAGAAAGTTTATAGAATTTTATGGTGTTTGGACCGCATTTGGAATGGCTTTCATGTTCTACAGTTTTTTTATGAAGTTAGAGGTGTAAATTTTTTTATAGTTTTTTGTCAGAAATTTTTTTGAAAAATAATTGGGACCGCATTTGGAATGGCTATCACGTTGAAAAGAGAAGTCAAGTAAGTATTTTAGTCCAAAAATAAATGGAGGAAGTCAGAAAGTTTTCCGTTTTTATGGTCTGGAAGCCGAAATTTAGATAGCTTTCTCAGCATATTTTCGGAATTTGATGGGCTTTAGACCGCATTTGGAATGGCTAGAGCGCTGAAAACCTCGAAATTTTTGAGTTTATGTAGAGTTATAAGGGCAAATTTTTCAACAGTTTGATTTGAACTATGTTTGAAGATCTGTAGATTTTTTTTAAACTCAAAAGCCTTTTTAGAAGTTCAAAAGGCGCATTTGGAACGGCTTTCACGTCGGGACAAATAAAGAAGTCATTCCAAACGCGGCATTTTTTGATAAAAGAAAAGTGTACTTTTGAAAAATTTCCTCATTTTCTAATCGAAATGACAAGTGAGCCGCTCATCGAACAAGCTAATTACAGGGTTGTTTTTCGATTTTTTTTTGGAAAGGGGAGAAAAAAAATTTTTTAGGTATATCCAGAAAGGTGGGCCGTCTTGTCAGCATGTGCAATTCTGTCAATGACCAATATTATGGTAGATATTTTTTTTTGGATGAAAATTTCGATTAATTTATTGGCCTTTCAAATTTTCTCATTATACGTCGGATTTGAAATGGCCCCCTTAAAAAAAGCCATTCTCAATGCGGCTTGATGAGAGAAATATTGAAAAAAGTACCCAAAAAATAAGTTTCTACTGTGTAAGCCGCGACGCAGCGGCATGGCTTCGAACCATTCCAAATGCGGCCAATTTTTCAATATTGAAAATAATTGGAAATAATGTCATGAATTTCGTCAAAAATTTGTAAAGGAAAACCAGAAAACAATTATTTATTTCAATAAAAATGAGAATGCCACGCAGCCGCATCGCCCTTAGCCATTCCAAACGCGGCCATTTTAATTTTTTTTTTCTTGGTTTTTTGGTCGAGTGTTGACTGGTAACTTGCTTTACAGTTACAGTGTCAAAAAAATATTGATTAAAAATTATTAATTTTTCAAGTTAAATATGCGAGCCATTCCAAACGCGACCAATTTTTTTCGAAGAATCTATAGTATTTCGTGTTGATTTTGAAGCAATGGGTGAGTTATTCAACGATCGAGGCACAAGCCGATTCCTACTACTGTCCGGTCGGTGGAAATTGCGGCGCCGCTTTCATGTCCAACCAAATTTTTCAGGTTCATTATTAATTCCTCTGAAGTTCCAATCAAAACTTTGTACACTTTTTGGAGTTTCGATCAGCTTTCCTTGACTTTTTCGGCATTAATGACGTCATTTTAGAATTATAAGTAGTTTCATGATAACTTTACCAGGATATACTCAATTTTTCAAAAAATGTATTCAACTTTTTGGGTTTTGTGAAGTTTTTTTCCGACATTTTTACGTCTTATTTGAGGTTTTTCCAACAAAAAATTTTTAAGTTTGAAGTTTTTTTCACGAAATTTCAAATCCTTGGCTCATTTTATAATAGTTCATTTCTTATATTTCTCTATTTTCGAAGCTTCTACATCAAATTTTGGTGCTTTAATGAAGTTCAAAATGGTTTTGAACGACATTTTTGTGTCTAAATTGAGATTTTTCCAAAAATTTTTTTTTCTTCCGATCTTTGGTTCATTCCGTGATATTTTCTGAGTTTTCTCATTTTTTAAAGAATCTCCAATAAGTTTCGGTCTTTTTTTTCTTCGATTTATTATGACGTCGTTTGAAAATTTGCAATGACGTCATTTGAGAACTTATAATGACGTCATTTGAGAATTTACAGTGACGTCAATTGAGAACTGAAAGTGACGTCATAAAGTTTAGATAAGCGCTGTCCTACTGGGCGTCGGAGGAATGTACTTTACCAGTCGGCATTGTGTTTTGAAATCGGTTGGTATATTTTTTTTACCAAGTTACGGTAGGCGGGACTTCTGAAGCTTCATGATTGTGTTTTGGTGGACTCTTAATTTGGTAGACTGTTCACGTAAAAAGTGTAAAAGTGACATATTGATGACGTAGTTTGCAAGCTCATGACGTCATCGAACAGTTTCAATAGAAAAAAGGCCTAGACGACAAATTTAAAGTTCAATTTAAACTGGCTTTTCGAAATTTTTAGTTTAATTTTCACCAATCACGACTATTTTCCTTGCAATCCATCCCAGAAAAATTTTTTATGGGAAATTTTTGAAATTCGCACCCCTAAAAGCTCCTTGTTTCAAGAAAATTGAGCTCAAATTATCCGATTTCAAAATTTTTTCAAATGATTTTCATCAACTATTAATCGTTTTCTTGTTAGAGATCTAGTCTTATAGTGAAATTACTTTTCTTCTGAGCGAGTGATTTTCCTCAAAAATAGCTTACTTTCTATCGAACCAGGTAGCTCCTAACATCTCTGTTACTTTGAGATCCGTGTCGCCGCCAGTTTGAGCTTATTCGGAGCCCTGATCCGAATGTGGGCCGCCTATCCAGGTGTCGAATGTAACAATATTAGACTTGGTCTTTTGTATGCAGGTTATTAAGAACTCAAAAACTAGAATTTCAAAAAAAATTCAGGTACATTCATTTCCTCGATCTCACAAGTTCTCTTCCTCATTATTCCCTCGAAAATCGGCCGAATTTGGTTTCCCGAAAGACAGAGGACCATGGCCAATGTGGTCAATATAAATGGTGGGAATGAGTCGAGATGCGTCGCGGTCGCGTTGCGTTTTTTTTTGTTGTCTGCGCCCTCTTGACGCTCTCGTTTTCGCATGCTTTTTTCATGATTCGAAGAAAGCGAGGGAGAAGAGACGCAGACAGGTTAGAAAGTCTCAAGTCGTGGCGAATTGATTGTATTGATTCCCTGGGTGGAGAATGGTCACAGAGTTTGAAAATGACGTCATAAGGTCAAAAAATGACATCATTTGATCGTTGATGAATATAGGAAGGTTATAACTGAAATTAAAGATTTTTGAGAACCGCTCTCGGTTTTTTTTGGATACTTATACAATGAGCATAATGACGTCATAAAATTATAATAATGACGTCATCAATTCGATGAGATGCGTCGCGTTGCGTTTCGTCTAACTTCTCTGTGCTCTTTTTTTCGAGCTGACGCTCTCATTTTTGCATGCTCTCTTCATATTTCCAAGAGCTTGTCGGCTAGGGAGAAGAGACGCAGACAGGTTAGAAAGAGAGCGAATTGATTGTTGATCACAGATTTTTAAAATGACGTCATTATTTAAAAAAGATGACGTCATTCAATCATTAATGAATATAGGAAGGTTATAACGGAGTATAAAACGTTTCGAGAACCGCTCTCGGTTTTTTTTTTGGGCACTTATAAACTGAGCATAATGACGTCATAAAATTATAATAATGACGTCATCAATTCGAAGACATGCGTTGCTTTCCTTCTAACTTCTCTGCGCTCTTTTTTTCTAGCTGGCGCTCTTGTTTTTGCAAGCTATTTTTCATCTTGATCTGTTGGCTAGGGAGAAGAGACGCAGACAGGTTAAAAGTCTCAAGTCGTGGCGAATGGGCTTTATTACTTTACCTTCAGTTTTAAAAATATAGAAAAATCATTCGAAATTGAAAGGTCATAGTTGCAAAGGAAACAGCTTGAAGAAGTTGCGCCCGACCAAAAACGACTTCCGCCCTTTGGCTGAAATGTTGATTTGAGCCGCAAAGCGTTAAGCCATTCTACGTGCGACCAAATTGGAAAAATATTGATTTTTCATTATTTTAGTTATCTTTGATGCTGATACTTCGGAGAATTAACCAAGTTGAAATTTGAAGTTGATGCGCAGTTAGTTTGGATACGGAGCGATCTTATTCTCATCAGAATGCACTTTTTTGGCTCTCCCACAAAGAATGATTTAGTGAACCGCGACGCGACCGCAACGCGCCCCACCATTCTCCTCAACTTCATATGAACTTTCAGCTGTTCAACTTGGCTTGATCTTCGGTTCCTTACTCCCGCTTTTCTTGATAGATAACGATGCCGAGACTTTGCCTCAACGATCTTCTAATATCTTGAGAATCGTGAGATTGAGTTATCGAGTAAAAATGAATAAATGGCATTCAGAACGCGATAATCGCCTTTCTTTGCTTTATCCCCACGGTGATGTCGATTTTCACGACGTCTGAAGCCCCACCGACGCCTCCTTCGTTGTCCTCGACGTCGACCGTCGGAGAGACGATGCCTTTTTTCGAGTCTATTGGCACTTGCTTGAAGTAAGCTCGTAATGACGTCATTGTAGTCGGTGACGTCATCCAGGTTTTGTGGATGCTTTGAAGTTTGTGTACCAGGCTTCTCATATAAAAAAAAATTTTTTTCTGATTTTTTTAAAATTCATATAAAGAGTGACGTCAGTTCGGTTTCAAAATCAGGTCTAAATGACGTCATTTAACTCGTCTTTGCTCAAGCTCCGTCTTTAATGACGCGATAAACCAATTAAATAGCGGGCCATCCACATAGGGTTTTCCAATGACTTACGAAATTTGAACAGTCTATAGTTCGATTTTCGAGCTCTCTAATGAAAATATTATAATTTATGACATCATCGAAAATAACTTCTATTGGAATTTCCGCTCCGACCGCGACGCAACCGCTACGCATGCGATTATCTCAATTCTTACTCTGTAAATGAGCTCATCATTGTAGGAATGGTCAATTCCTCGTCGTCTCCTTCATTTTCACGGTCGCTTTCGCTTCGCAAGTCTGTACTCTTCATGCGACGACGATCCTCGATTGGCGTGGATATTCTCTTCAAGGGTTTGAATATATACTTTATTCAAGGCTTGATTGGAAAAAAAAGAAGAAAATTTTAAGTTTGAGTTTGATTTTCTCTGTTTCGTTGATCCTTAAGGACTAAAGAGTGGTCCCTGGAGGGGCAACCTTAAAACTCCTAATAGATTCCCCTCTAGGAACCACTAAATCTTTCAAAAGTGGCCTTTTGTAAGCTTTAGCTTTACTCGGCCGCAAGCACTCCGGCGTTCGGCAGCCAAATATATTGTAAGTGAAAAGAATTCCATTAAGTGCTGTGAAGTAGCCATGCGGCATTTGCCGAAAAGGCGCGCGCAATCTGCCTGACTTTGCGGGAAACCAAAATTTCTGTGCAAAAATTTAGCAGTTTTTCAATCACTTAAAATAATTTTTCTCTTCTTTTCCTAATTTTTTCCGTTTTTCTTCTTTGTTTTTGTGTCCTATGTATCATGAGCTGAATTGTTAACTCAAAGGGAATGGCTCATTATGATTTTGGACAATTGCTCTGCGGTCTCTACCTATAGGGAACACCTAGATTCTTTTTTTTGAAGTAACAGCCCTTTTTTTTGAATGGGACCTACTCTAATAGCAGCTCAGATAGTTAGTTTTCCGCGACTAGAAACTGATTTTTTTTTTCTTCGCTTTTTTCTTCTGTCCGCATCCCTCTCTTATTTAAAATTTCACGGAGTTTCACCCGGGTGCAGAGAAACGCAGACTTGCGGAAACAAATGAATCTTATTTCTAGAACTAACTTTCACTAACTGTTCAGGATATTAACTTTTCAGGTCGGTGGTGTCGGTTGGATTCGCCTGTGCCATCATTGGATGCCAACTGGCTGGATTTCTGGTCGATCGGACTGGTCTCTATAAAGAAGTGGTCAAGGCTTCCAGCGTTTTGTCCTTCGTCAGCGTGGTTACACTGAGATTTGTAAGTTTTGGGGGTTTTCACAGATTGTCCGAATCTTCTGGTTTGCGATCTTTTAGAGCTAGATAACGTTCGAATTTAAGAGATCAAACTCTTTTATCTCTAGACTCTCTCTGGTTTACCAGTGCTCTCGATCTTTTGAAGGATGGAGTTTGAAGATTCATAAGTAGAATCCAAACTGTCTGACGTCCCTGCACTCTCTCTCCCCTTGTCTTACTGTAAGAGAGAAGAGAGCGCAGATAGACCAGACTTTTGGTTCTTAGGAGAATATATCATGGAAGTTTGACAAGAAAAATCAGAAAAAATAAGTGACGTCACGAGGGATCGAACTTTGGTCCCTGTCTTGATAGTCAAGAGCACTACTTATCGACCAAAGACTGCTCAGAAAACGGCATGATTCAAATTTTATGTTTTCTCTCGTTTCGAAAAATATGGACGCATAGGGAATGGCTCTAGGCATGTTTATGTTTTTTTCAAAGCGTCCGCGCGCAAGTCGTTTTGAGTCGGGCGAGCCTTTGCAAAACCGCTTACAGGTCAAGCCATTCCAAGTGCGACCATTTTGCAGTAAACCTTTCTGCCGGAATACTGATTCTGAACCGTTTTTTGAAAATGCAAACTGTGCAAAATCAAAAAAAAGAACGTCAATAGGGGCCGAACCTTGGTCTCAAATCTTACAGTCAAGGCAAGAACCACTCGGCTAACCGGTCAATATCTGACAACCGGGAAATCAGCTTAGATTTTTGTTTCAACGGCAAAGGAAAAACATGAAAAAGGGCCATTTTATCGTTCTTTCCAGTACTTCAACATCGAGGACCCCACTTGGATGCACTCGGCAATAATCTACATCCTCTTCGGCGTGATTCGTGAGTATCATCAGTCGCGTTGCGTGCACGCGTCGCGGTTTTTCTAGACATTTTTATGATGATCCAAGCGCCGATTTGCATCGAAATGGGCGTCGAGATCACGTTCCCGGTTGATGAGACGATCTCTACAGGGATCCTCATTTTATTGTCGTGAGCATTGCTCATTTTATCACTTATATGACGTCATTTTGAAGAAATATTTGGATGCTGTTGCTGTATTTCATAATGCATTGGTCGGAGAACTGGAGCTTCTGGTACGACCACGAGGGGAAGAAAAATTGGAAAGGTCATTTATGATGTCATGAGGGGTTCTATGACGTCATAGAGTGGATTATTTCCTTGATGACGTCACTTTTGAGCGAAATTCAACGGAGAACTTGACTCTCAATCAATAAAAACAGCCATAATTGAATTTTGGCCCCTTTTCAAGCTTTTTTTGGTTAATGTTTTCAAAAAATGATGCAGTTATGGTGAACGATGACGTCATTATGGCAAAAATTTGAGTTATGACGTCATTTTTCGCATTTTTCTGAGCGGTTTTTTCAGCACTAAAGGTCACTTTTTTTTCAAAAATTTCGCGAAATTCGTCATATTTGACGTCATCTTCGAGTTTTTTTTTTCTTTATGACGTCACTCAAGCCTTCATCGATGACGTCATTCATTTTCAATTTTTTCTTCTTCAGTTTCAATGGATATTTGGGCATTTTCGTTGCTTCTCTCTGTTTTCGTCTCTTTGGTTTTCCTCTGGCCAAAGTTTGTTTTTTTTTTATTTTCTTTCGAAAATGATGCATTTTGAGGTATAAAAGAACACTGCTTGACAATGGCGATGAGGATATTCTAGCGGAGATCCGAACCTTGGAAGCCGTGGCCGAGGTGGAATCGAATAGCAAATCCAAGACGAGATCGTCGACGATTTCTGGCTCGATTGAATAGATTTTTGGAGTAAATATTTTTTGACAGTGAAAAGGATTGAGTTAGAAGTGTTTTCAGAGGTTTTCCGGAGTGGAATAGGTTTTATTCGGGTTCGGTTTCAATTAAATAAGTTGTTATTTGGGTTATGGTAGTCTCAGAGTCCGCAGTCCACGCTGACCTTTTGTGAAATCAGAAGGCTATTGTTTGGGGCTGTGCGGAGAAAATTTTGGGTTGAAGAAAAGAAAAAAGGGTTCAAAATAATGCATCTTGATTTCCCTCTGTCACTTTCAACCATGTAAAAAAATCTTTCAGAGTTCAAAGTTGGCTTACAGTATGCAATATTTTGATCATAGGGTTACGGTGTGCTTGAAATCTGCATTTTTTCTCGATTAAAGCCGGCTTACCTCCAGCAGATCCCAAAAAAAAATCTTTCGGCTTACCGAACGCTGGAAATATGTTTTCTGAGATTCAGAACCATTAAATTTGGCTTTGAAGTTTTTTTTTGGGATAATCAGGTTGAGTGATATCACAAGTCTCTAGTTATCAGTCAAAAGAGATCCCAAGTCTCAAGCAGTTTTGGTCCAAAAAAAAGTCGAAAGATTTCATTTCACAATGTAAAAACTTCTAAAAAATAGGCTAGGAATATCTATTAACTTATATAAAAAGCCTTGATTCAAATCCGTTGAAATAGGTCGAGTTATTTGGGTTACGGTAGGCTCAAAGTCCGCAATTCACGCTCACAACGCTTTCGAATTCTTTTAGTAAAATAAAATGCTACTTTTTAGGTTTATTTAAGCTCAAAATCAGCTTCTCACCCCATTTTTGATATTTTTCTCCAGTTCCATAATGAAATTATTGGTTTATTCCATTCGAAACCATTGTTGAGTTTACAATTCTCCGCCAAAAGAAAACAGCTGCCTCCATGTAGAACCACCTGACCATCAAAACCGTTCCGGGAGACCGGTTCCCCAAACGAAAAACCATTGAGTTTAACCTCCACATTTCAAAGAAAAGGCGGAAAATCACGCTATAAACCGACTGGTGGGGAGGAAAAAAGGCTGTTTGCCTGGCGTGTGTTTGGGGGCCGAGGTATTAATCGGGCCATCTTGCGCCTCGCCGACCCCGTAGAACACCCCTGAAGAGGTCAGAATAGGTTATTCTCTGTGACGAGGCTTGCCGATTTCGCTTCTAGAATGCGAGGGTTCTCGGCGATTTTGTCTCTTTTGGGTTCGTTTTTTGAACTTTTTGAAGTTTCTGTGAGGTCCTAAGTTCTCTGTTACTCTAAAAATCGTCGAATCGGGTTGAAATGAAGGAGAATAAGCCCTTGGAGAGCTGTAGAAGTTCAGTTTTCGAGTTTATGATCTCTTCTAGTCGACATGATTCTAAAATGTGTGCTTTCCCGGCGATTTTGCCTCTTTTGGGTTCGTTTTTTGAACTTTTTGTAGGGTTGGAAATCCAATTTTGAAGTTTCTGTAAGGTTCTAAGTTCTCTTTCACTATAAAAATTGTTAAACCAGAACAAAATGAAGGAGAATAAGACCTTGGAGAGCTGAAGAAGCTCAGTTTTTGAGTATTTGATCTCTTCTAGTCGATGTGATTCTAAAATGCGTGGTTTCTCGGCGTTTTTGCCTATTTTGGTTCGTTTTTTGAACTTTTTGTACTTATTTTAGTGAAGGGATTCCATTTTTTGAAGTTTCTGTAGGATCTCGAGTTCTATATTACTTTTAAATTACAGAAATAGGTGAAATTAAAGAAAAACTCTTGAAAAGTTGAAGTAGCTCATTTTCTGACCCTTTTTGACTGCTTTTTGTGAATGTAAACTGATTTTGGGTAGGAAATATATTCTTGAGCCTCCTGTAGGGCCTTGAATTCTTTATTGTTCTAAAAATCGCGAAAATAGGTCAAAATGAAGAAAAAAAGGCTGTTTAAAAGTTTAAAAAAAACTCAAAAAATGATCTCTTTTATTCGCTACCAACGTAGAATGCATGATTTCCCGGCAATTTTGCCTTTTTTGGGTTCTTTTTATGAAGTGTTTTTCATTGATTTTTGGTAGGAAATCTATTTCTGAGGCTTCTGTAAGATCTGTGACCTTAAAAAACGCGAAAGTAGGTTGATATGAAGGAAAAAAGGCCGTTGAAAAATGAAAAACTGATTTTTTGAGGTTTCATGGTTTCCAGCGATTTTTTCCCTTTTTAGGTTCATTTTTTGGAATCTTTCTACTTATTCCGGGTAAAAAATCGTTTTTTTTTAAGGCTCCTGTAGAAACTAGAGCTCTGTGTGACCTCAAATAACCGTTTACAATGCTAAAGTAAAGCAAAAAATTGAGTAAAACAAGCCTTTGAAAAGCTTAAAAAGCTCAGTTTTTGATTTTTCCGTCCTTTTAGTCAGAGCTACCAGATTTCTTCCTAAAATTTTTCTTTTGGCTCCAAATTTATAGTTTCATCCGTTTCCAGCCTTCCTAACCGCCCTGGAAGCCTATGAAGACTTTCCGGAGACCTACGCCGAAATGCAGAAAGTTCTGAAAGACTTGGAGTTGGAATTGGCCCAGATGGTCAAAGATAAGAATGATATCGCCCTGCAGTTCATCGACGGTAGCGGCGAGCTTCAGAATGAGCCAGGTTTGTCTAGGAGTTTAAAGGAGCATAGGTACCTTTCTTAAAATGGTCTCGAAACGAAGATTCGTTCTTAGTGTTAGCTAGGGTGGTTCTGAGTCATTAAATGGCTGGGTACGGGTTTTTAGAAGAAAATTGAGATTTTTAGCAAGTTTTTGGGAGATTTTTTATCAAGTATAAGCAGTAGATATTCAGTCTTTGAAACTTCCAAAAGTTCAACTACAACCTCAAGTTCAACGAGTACAACCACCACTACCACTACGACGACTACTCTTGCGACCACGACGATTCCAACGACTACAACTACAAAAATCGTCAAGATGAATATTTGTGTACCTGAGGCGCAGTGCTACAAGGACAATGAGTGTGGATTCCGAACGGTGATTTTCGATATTTTGAACCGAATTTTTAGTTCTAAGCTTTGTTGGTTAGTTCAAAATGGCTTTCAAAATTTATTTTTGAAAGTTTTAGTGGAGTTTTAGTCCTGGATCAGGCCTTGAGAAGCTAATTTATCATTGGAAAGGTTGGAAGAACTGAAGAAAAGGTCCGATTAATCTGGCCTAAAAATCGTTATCATCCGTCTTTGAACTGATGAAATATGACTGTTTGGTATTTTTTTCATTACTTTTAGGATTACTGGTTCGATCCCCATTGAAATTTTTGCCATTTTTTTCAAGATTGCTTCTAACTTTTTTCTAATTCTTCTTATGAAATTTTTTTGTGAATTGGTATTATTTTCAAATTTTTTTCATTTTAACATTAGTTGTATCACTCAAAAGGTCATTGGTTCGATCTCCTACGGAAAAATGTTTTTTGCCGTTTTTTTAAAGATTTCTTTGTCAATTTTTTGAGGTCGATAGACTTGAACCTGTAGGAATTACATTCATGGGTTCGATCCCCTCCGAGGAAAATAATTTTTGCCATTTTTTAGAACTTTTTCTTGTTGACTATATGCGTTTGCTTCTTATTTTTCTAATTTTTCGTCATTTTTAGAATATTTATTATCAAATTTTGACCTTTTATTTTTAGTATCCTTACTCAAAAGGTCATTGGTTCGATCCCCCCGAAGAAATTGAATTTTTGCCATTTTTTAGAACTTTTTCTTGTTGACTATATGCGTTTGCTTCTTATTTTTTTCTAATTTTTTTCGTCATTTTTCAGAACTTTTTTTCAATCAACTTTTGACCAGGAATATCAAAATATTGTACTTTTTAGTGTTCCTACTTACAAGGTCATTGGTTCGATCATCATCGAGGGAAAAAATATTTTTGCCACTTTTCAGAATTTCTTCCTCTTTTTGATTGCATAGATTGTAAAATTTTCTTTCAAACTTTTCAAATTTTGGACTTTTTTCTAATTTTTAATCAACCTTTCGCCACGATTTCGAAAATTTCTTCTAATTTTTCAATATCTTTCCAGGGAAGATGCTTGGGAAGCGAGTTGGGCACTTGCGACTGTGGCGCTTGTGTCGCTGGCCGCAGTTGTTCCAGCGATTCCGATTGCGGAGGCCTGCGGAACTCTTGCGCAAGTGATACGGGACGATGTGATTGTGTTGAGGTTTTGTTCGAGCTATAGCTGATTCACGGCTGGCTTGAGCCATCGAAAAATGGGTCCTGACACGATAATGCCCGAGACAGCGCCTGGCTCGTGGAGAGCGCAGACAGGACACGCCCCCTTAGCGTCCCAAGCTGGCCGTGAATCAGTTATATGGGCATGGAACGTGGTCAGCCAGAGAAAGCATTAAACATTTCCTAAAATGAGGGGTCGGCGGCCCTGAAATTCGGTCCGCCCATGTATGGGCTAGAAACTTCGATAAAAATTGAGATTTCATGGACTTTTTCAAACAGAAAATACGATTTTTCAGAGTTTTTCCATTTTTTTTTTCACCTTTAGGCTTTCAAAACGCACGGCTACGAGCTCTTCATCAACGTGATCCTGAAGTTCTGCCGCCAAACCAAATGCAACGTCAAAAATAACGATAAAGCCTGTTTCGGACTGCCCTGCCGTGTTGGGAAATGCCTTTGCGATTGATTTCGTGAGTTTTCATGTACCTTTATGCAAATAATTTGAATTGAGCGTATAATTACAATAGATCCAATAATTAATAATTTTCACTTGTTGTAATTGGCGACGATCTTCTGAAGCATATAGATGGCTGATTCCGGAGTGTCGTAGGCGACCTGGAAATGCAAAATTTTTTGGAATACTAGGTCGTGGAAGGAATCGTCCTAAAGAAAGGTTACTAGGGAATCTGTGATTTCTACTGGTTTTTTTTTTAAACCTCCCAGTTTTTTTTTTTGGGTTTCCAGGCCATGTTTATCGTATACGGTCTGGAAGTGCAAAATTTTGAGATACTAGGCCGTGAAAGAAATCGTTCTAAAGGGAGGTCGTCTGTGATTTCCACTGATTCTTCGAAAAATCCTTTTTTTTTGTCATCATTTTTTTGAATGTGTAGGCCATGTTTATCATGTACGGCCTGGAAGTGCAAGAATTTTCGGAAAACTAGGCCGTGAAAAAATCGTTCTAAAGGAAGGTTACTAGGGAGTCTGTAATTTCCACTGATTCTTTGAAAAATTCCAGTTTTTTTGGGAAATCTAGGCCGGGTTTGACGACCTGAAAATGCAAACGTCTTTGGAAAACTAGGTCGTGTAAGGAATAGTTGAATAGCTTCACAGAAACATCGTTTTCAAGGTTTATTTGGGAATCTAAGCCTTTTTCATTGAGTTTGGAGTTTTCACAGGCATCTCGAAAGTTTTTCATTTAAGATATATTTGGGAATATAGGCCATGATAATTTAAAAGTTTTACAAGGATCTGAATTTTGAGCTCCTACCGGAATCAAGGCTGTTTTGATTATAATAGTGATTTTCTGAACAATCCTTTTGTTGTCCATTTGGAAATCTAGGCCGTGATGAGTGAGTAGGGAGTCTGAAGCTATTTGGAAATCTAGGTCGTGACGAGTGATTTTGAAGCTACACTGCGTTCAATAAGGATAGGACCCCCCCTGATTTTGGACCTCCTGGCAAAACCAAAAACGTTATCGAAAATCTGTGAATGCAGTTCGATCCAGAATACAAAATAACCCCCAGGGCCAAACTTTGGTCCATTCACCCCTTGTTTCACCAGAGAACCATCGAAAAGTCTGTTTTTTGACCGTTCAATAAGGATAGGACCACCTGGCGAATTTCATGCGCCGACGACTTTTTTTGAAATTTTCACAGACAAACTCAAATTTTTCAAGGTTTTTTCTTGTTTTTCATCAATTTCACTCTATTCCTCAAAAAATTGTCCACGAAAATCGACTGAGAAATTTTTTTTTCAAATTTTCCTCCGAAATAACGTATTTATTGGGATTTACAACAAAAATGAAGAAAAAAAAAACAAAAAAAAATGCATAAAAGTAAGAAATATCAGTAACTTGTTTCTCCTCCGTTCTTTTGGATCACTTCGAACATCCGATTCGGCATGCTGGCTACGTATTTCTTCAATTCCGCGCCGGTCACGTTGTTCCATTCCGCTTTCAAGGCGTCCTTCAGATCTTGGATCGTGTTGAACTGTCTTCCATTTCGATAAACTCGACGTGCCAGAAGTCCCCAGAGATTCTCAATAGGGTTGAGGTCTGGGCTGACTGCCGGCCACTCGAGATCCTTGATCTTTTTGGCAGCCAGCCAGTCCAAAGTAGACCTGCTCTTGTGAATCGAGGCATTGTCCTGTTGGAAGGTGTGAGTGCGACGTCGGTTTCGGAAAAAAGGAATAATGGCTTTCTGGAGCGTCGCCTGGTAGGAGAGGGAGGTCTCACGTGTCGTTATAAATTGGAGATCCATCTTCTGCCCGTTGCAGAAACCTCCCCAAACCATCAAGGAGCCGCCGCCGAAATTGCGCTTCGAGAAGAGCTGAGGGTCTTTGCGGAGATCTCTCCAGTAGCTTCTGTTGCCATCAGGGCCATCGAGATTCCACTTCTTCTCATCCGAAAAAAGAATCTAAACGTAAACGTTCAGAGGAAAAAACAAGATAAGCAAACTCACATTCTCTCATTTCGTTGACAAGTTCCGTCTCACAAAATCGAGCCTTCTTTTCTTGTGCTCGTCAGTCAATTTGGGAACCTTGATCATCTTCTGACGGACGATTATACCAGAGCGCTTGATGACGTTGTGGACAGTAGTTTTGGAGACTTTGAGACCATTCTCTCTTCTGATTTGGTTGAGGCTCTTCGGCGAGTTGGACGCAGCATTGATGATTACACGCTCTCCGCGATTGTCGAGCTTCCTGCATCGTCCTTTTAGTTGTTTCAGCTTCTTTCCATAGTCGGGCGGGTTTTCCAAGTAGCGGCGGATTGAGCGACTTTTCTTGATGAGACGAGCCATTGCATGAAGAGAAGACCCCAACTGACGCATCACATCCACTTGAGCTTGCTCGGAGAGAGAGAGAATAGGCGCTCTACCCATTTTTTACGGATGAATAAATGACTAATTTGAAAGAAAATTTTTAGGATAAACGTTAGACGCATTCCTGCGTACTGTACCTGCACATCTTAGTTTTGTAACGACTGATTACGGTATCAACAAGCAGCTAAATTTTTTACAAGTGATTTTCTGTGTTTTTTTGGTTTCAGAAAATTTCTCAGTCAATTTTCGTGGACAATTTTTTGAGGAATAGAGTGAAATTGATGAAAAACAAGAAAAAACCTTGAAAAATTTGAGTTTGTCTGTGAAAATTTCAGAAAAAAGTCGTCGGCGCATGAAATTCGCCAGTTGGTCCTATCCTTATTGAACGGTCAAAAAACAGACTTTTCGATGGTTCTCTGGTGAAACAAGGGGTGAATGGACCAAAGTTTGGCCCTGGGGGTTATTTTGTATTCTGGATCGAACTGCATTCATAGATTTTTGATTACTTTTTTGGTTTAGCCGTGAGATCCAAAATCAGGGGGGTCCTATCCTTATTGAACGCAGTGTATTTGGAAATCTAGGGCGCGTTTATCAGCGAGTTTTTTCTTGTATAGCTTCTCAAACTAGGCCGCCGTTTTTTTTTTCTCTTTGAACCCTAATTTGGAAAACTAGGCCGCCGTTTTTCTTTTCGTTGAGTAAAAACCAACCATATGACCAGCTCGGAGAATCCACCAGAACGACAAGTTATTATGGAACTTGTAATACCCAGCAAGTGGGTATGATTTGGTTTTGAACGAATGGCGCATCGTTGAGTTGAAAGACGCCATCTGTGGCCAAGTTAGACGGTTTACCCACATGGCGGTACCTTAATATTGGTATAAATTTAGGTTAGAAGTTTAGGGAAGGCGAAATTTCAACTAGTTATGTTCTAAAGTTTCCGAAAATGAGCTAAGAACTGGAGATTTTAAAAATTTGAAATAAAAAAAAGGTATAGAGAGGGTTTTTTCAAATATCGTTCCTGAAGGGTTTTTAGCGGTTTTTTCCAAGTTTTTTTTAACGGTCGCAGATAGAATGGCTCAGGTCCATACATGGGCTAACCAACTGCTTTTTGTGACGTCATCATGTACCCCCCTTGAAGAAGTACGGACCCGAAAGTGAAAAACACCCTGTTAGCCCATGTATGCTCAGGTCGTAACGAATTGACGCGCCTGACTCAAAACGACTTTCGCTAAATGGCTTTAGAAGCATTGGAGTTCACGTCATTTAAAGCGGTTTTTCGAATTTATAAGTTGAACTGCAAGCCATTCCACATGCGTCCATAGGATTTCTATTGGATGTCAGTAAAGTAGAGCTCATTATTCAGCAATCGATTTTCGGAGAAAAAATCTCAAAAGTTGGAAGGAGTATGACTTTTCTATGGTTTTTGTACACTTGGATCAAAGAGACTTCCTATGGATTGTCCGGGATTTCCTAGACCCTAGAATGAAGCTGCCTTTCCTTATATAGACCTTTCATTTCCGTTCTTTCTTAGCTTTTCCAGAGAAAATAAACCCCCCACCAATGGTATTGCAGATAAGGTCCTCATTTCCATTGTACACGACGACATTGTAGCCATCCTTCAGTAGTTGATCAACCGTGTCCCAGTTGGGTGTCATGAAGTCGTCGGACTGAGCGTTGAAAACGGCGCCGGATTGGGCTGGAATAAGTCATTTTTACTGAATGGCCGCATTCGGAATGGCTATTAGCGCCCGACTTGAAACTATTTTCTCTTAATGTCATCAAAAATTCTGAGTAGAGAGCTTCTGGTCGCGTTCGGTAAACTAATTTCGCTGAATTCTGTCAAAAAGTAATATAAGAATCCGGATTTAGCTGGATGTATACTGAATGGGAAGCCTATGGTCGCAGTGAGGATGGCTTCTAGCCTGCTGACCAAGTCTGGCCGAAAATTCCATGAAGGGAAATGGTCTCCCATTCTGAGCCATTCTGCGTGCGACCATGGCGTTTCAAGGTTGTTACCTCCAAACTTGACGTTGTTCGGAATGATTCCGAGCTTCTGGCGAACCGTCGTGTCCATGTAGCTTGAGAGAGCGTCGGAGTTCTGTGGCTTGACGAAGCGGTTGTAGAGTCGGGCTGGAATTTGTCTTCATTGGGATATGTCTGGTGTAACTTGGTTGGTTCATGGATGGGCAGAAGATGGTGCTCTTTGGAACTTTGTATTGCGGTGCTCTCGGATATGCTGATTGCGGTACTCTCGGATACGTTCAAAGAAATAAAGGTCGATTTTTTCTCCTTGTCCCCCATTTTAGTATGCCATAAATCAAACAGAACTAAAAATAGGAACGATGACGTCGATAGATTCTGCATCAGCATATCCGGAACCTCTTACACTCCCCAAATTCGGATATTATTATCTTCTGCACTTCCCCTGTAAGTAATCGTGGAACATACCAATAGGAGAAGTAGAGAAGGAAGAACTGGAAGACCAGTCGTCCGTGCCGCCTTGCTTCAGAATGTTGTACCAAGAAACGCCGTTGGTCTCCTCGCCGATGAGATTCTCCATGTTGCCCCAGCAGTTCGTCGCTTGGGTCCACTTTTGCTGATCCACGAGACTCTGGCACCGTGCCGCTTCCTTGTTGACCGTGGCGAGTTGGTGGTCGTCGAGGAATGACTGAAAGAATGGTTTTGAAGACGGAGCGGTCAGGTCTTCTCAAGCATCTGGTCAAAGTCACGTTTTGAAAGCTTCAGTAACATATTTTCGAGAACGGTCAGATGCGTTGCGTGTCGCGTCGCGGTCTAGCTGGACTACTTGGTAATTTGGGGGTTTTTCTTCATTTTGGTTAAACTTGAGCAGGTGTTACGTTCGGGACGAATTTTTGAGGTACATTTGAGTTTTTTTTTTTCAATTTTACTTTTCGGAAGCGACGCGTGTTGTGTTGCGGTTCGAGAAAGTTTTCTGTGAACTTTGAATTATAAGCATTTTTTCATCCAGTAACGCTAAGAACGGGTCTACGATGTAAATAAGTCAGTGGAAATGAAGTTTTTAATTTGACTCACGTTAGCATAAAGGTACGGTCCCCAGGTGTTGACGTAGTCCATGGCAGAGATCCAAGAATCTCCCAAAGCGACGGCTCGGAAGTTCAACTGCAGTGATCCTTCCTTGATCGCCTGAAAGACACTTTTCCCGTCAATTTTTCCAACATCTCTAATAAGATATTGGAACTTACATTGGTGATAACTCTGGCGAATTCGGCGCTCATCTTGCCTCCATAACTCTCGCAGAAGATGTAGAAAGGCCGGGTTCGGTACTCTGAATGGAGGACGAGGAACTTTCGGAGCCATGTGAGAAGGTCCTTAATCGATCATTTCTGAGTTTATCATGATTTTTTGATTAGGAATGGTTTTCTGATTCCACCGGTATACTTTATGTTGAGAATTGCTCAGTGGATCTTGAGAAATGGTGGATCTAGAGGAGAAGCTAAGGTTGTTGGTTCGACTCCTCTCGACGGCGAATCTTTTTTTGCCATTTTTTCTCGAGCTTTTTTTTTATTCAAACATTAATTATTTCATTGATAAGGTTTTTTACTAGGATTTTGGTTTATCGCTGCAGAATTAAGGTCGCAGGTTCGGGCCCCTTCCCCGTTTTTGCCATTTCTCTCATCAATTTGAACAATTTTAATTATAGTATAGGGTGACGTCCACTTTTGAAGGTCTCATGTTAAATTCGCTTCTAATAATCCCAATTAAAAATGCACTCCAACTGTTTACTTTATCTTAAGAATGGCTCAGTGAAACGTGAGCTAGCTCTAGAGAATAGGTTGTTGGTTCGATTCCTCTCGGCGGCGAATCGTTTTTGCTATTTTTTCTCGAGCTTATTTTTTCTTTAACTTTTGATTATTCACATTAAAAAAGCTTCTTCCCATTTATCTGACTAGAATGTGTCGCAGTTCGACTCCCATCCCCGTTTTTGCCATTTTCCCTTACTAACCTGTCCGATTTGAGTGATATTGGTAGTGTAGGCGCTGTTATTGTCGACGTATGAGAAACCAGATCCGACCGGATTGTCGACATAGACGATATCGGCTACTTGAAGCTGAAAATTGATATTATTTCTTGGCGCAAAGGTAGAAGGTTTGGCTGAGAGCCAGCAGGTTGACGGTTCAACTCCACCTCTGGTTTTTGCCAAAACTTCGAAAACTCACCCAGGTCGCCGGATTGTCATTGTTGTTGATAGTTTTTGGGCCGGTTTCTTCGAAATTTCCAAATCCAGAGCTTGAGGATCCTGGTCCGCCCTTCAAAATTGTGTTTTTTTGGAGATTACTGTAGACAAAATTTACCTGTAGCCAGACAAAAAGTGGTCGATTATTAGCTGGCTTTACCGCGTAGAGCCACCAAAAAGTGTGGGCGTTGGCTCTGAGGGAATCTCACGATTACTGTAGTTATTCTTACAGTAACATACCGTATATCTACATAACCCCAGTCCTCGTCATACTGTAGCGTTCCGTTCCAAGTGTTGACTGTGTTGTGGGCGCCGGCGTCGAGGAAAGCTGGCGCGAAAATTAGAGCCACTGCTAGAGACAGTAACCGGGGCATACTGTAGGTTCAGATTACGGTGGGAGAAGCTTTGGCAACATATAAGACAGTTCAACTTGGAAAAGAGCAGAAAACAGAGAGAAAAGTTAAATTATGGAGGAAATTGTGACCACTGTACAGTGTACTAGTGAAAGTTGCAAATGCAACCGGTACTAGTCAAACTTCTTATCAAAATTAGTTTCTTATCAGTGAGAAAGATAGGCGGCTCTTGGCTGAGCCAAAAGATAAGGGTCAGCGGTCAGCCGAAAAACGCGCGATGTGATGGGCCAGCTGACGCCGGGACACTTTGGACAAAAAACACATTTTATTGATCAAGATATAGGAACTTTGAACTGCACACGACTTTTAGAAGCTTTAGGCAAAAAGTGAAGGATAATTGGAGCGGTAGAGAGCGTCGGAAGGATAAGAGATCGAGATTCTGGAGCGTAAGACCGCATCTGGAATGGTTTGTCTTTTCAAATAAGAAAAACTAGTGTGACTTTGAAGGATCCGATAGTTTTCAAACAACAAGGGAAGTTTGGTGGATTCAATCTCCAACTTTTCATTAAAATAGATTTTGAAGGAAAATTTTTGTGAGAGAACACTTTAAAAAGCTGCCGCGTCGATCTGAGAGAAACAAAAATCAAAAAAAAATTCCTTGGGGCTTTTAGTGATAGGATCCATTTTGAAAAGTTTTAAGTGGCTTTCGGAAAATTTCTGGTTAAAAATAGACTTTTTGGGAGGACTCGAGATCAATTTTTTATCAATTTTACAAATTTTTTTCTTTCCAAGAGTCTTTTTCAATTATTCGATCATTGAAATTGATCTCACGAACATCAACTTGAAAATTAGATTTTCAAGAATCAGAGAATATTTTTGAGCCTCCACAATTTTTCGATCTGCGCTCTATCGAGAAGATACTATCAAGCTTTAAATTAAAGCTTTTCGAGTGGGATTTCCAGCAATTTTTTTGGTTTCCTTCCACTCTGATCCCGAGCTTCTCAGTCTCAATTTTGAACGGAAAAATGGCAAAAAACTTTCATCTTAATGAGGACTCGAACCTGTACCCTGCACACATCCTTTCTTGCCTTTCATCTACAAAAATCAAAGTCATTCATTATCATTTTTCAATTCGAAATATGAACAAACAAATATACACCGCATGATGGTTACAACAATGATGGCTGCAAGAATATGGACAAAAATATTGGGTTATTCAATTTGAATGGGTAAATCTAGAAGAAAGAGAGATCAGTGGTTTCTAAGTAATTGGGGGATAAGTAGAGGAAAAAAGCCAGAATTTGAAACTCTAGAGGAAACATAAAACTAGGTGGAGAAGCTTCGAAAATGAAGCCAAGACTTGGGAAAACTTCGAAAGTTTCAAAATTCTTCAGAAGACGTCATTTTCGGAGGCAAGATTTACTGATAAGTTGGCATTTGGGAGGCGGCTTGAGCTCCAGCTTGGGCTCCGGCTTGGGCCCCGGCTTGGGCGCCAGCTTGAGCTCCAATTTGAGCAGCGGGGTCTACAGGTTGAACTGGGACTTGGACGGGAACTTGGGCTCCTGTTTGGTCTACAGGTTGAGCCGGAACTTGGACTCCAGTTTGATCTACAGGTTGAACTGGGACTGGGACTGGAACTTGAGCATCTTGAGCCGGAACTTGAGCTCCAAGTTGAGCCATCGTCTGATCGTACTGCTGATCGACTCCGCTCAACAAAGTCTGCAGCAACTGACTGAGGCTCACGGCCAAGTCCATGCGATCAGCTGGAGCTTCCTAAACTCATTCTTGCTCATGTTAACTGATCCTGTCTCATCATACCTGTTGAGCCGTTTGTTGGAGCTCCTGGACAAGGCTGTCGGAGTTTCTCTGCGGCAGTTGGACATTGACGTGGAGGTTGGTCGTCTGGTCGTCTGAATTTGAGAAAATGGGTTTCGAAGCGATTTGGTTACGGTACCTGTAAGAACGATAGTATAGGAGAGGGAGCCGTCATCAGCGGTTGAAGCTTGAAGGATTTGGGTGTTCTGGAATTTAGGAATTGAGAAATTTTGGGTTTACTTGGATTCGAAAAGTTTGGTCGCATTGGGAATGGCTAAAAGCGTTGCGGCTTGATAGGATATTGCACCCGACCAGAAACGACTTGCGCTTCGAACCGCCATTCTAAACGCCACCGATAGAAATATTTACCTGAACCGGAACTTGCTGAGGAACTTGTTGCTCCATTTGATAGTTGATTCCAGAGCCTTCAATGACCTCATCGTGCTGGAAAACCCATATTTTGAAATGAGGATTTTTTCTTTTGCTTGAGTTAGAAAACGTGAGAGGGTGAACAATTTTGATGGGACTTCAAAATCGAAAACTGACGTCATTTTGGTCAAATTCGTCCCACTGTTCAGTATCATCAGAACAGGTGCATGTCTAAAGAAAACGCGTTTTTGATGACGTCAGAAGCAGAAATTTTATTGGAAAGGCTCACGAAGAGATCACGTTAACTATATTACTCTATAGAAAAGTTATAGTTAGAAGAAGCGACTTCAAAGCTCTGGTTTTTTTTTTGGCCCGACTTCAAACGACTTGCGCTTTTTGATACGATTTACTGATTCAATACAATATTCACATGGAGTTTCTTTTCGTCTTTTAGTAGTCTCCAACCTGAATTGGTTGAACTCCAGAAGCTTCGAAGTCGTTCTGGATCAAGGGGTTGGTGTTGTCGAGTTGAGGCTGGAAAGTGGAAATATGAGAATTTTATAGTCTATTCATATTTCATTGAGAAAGGCTCTGTGGGGTTTATTGAGGGTCTGGGGCTTCTAAAAAGCTGTAAGAGTGGTACAAAAAAATATGAAAGTGTTATAGATGATCCATTATTTTTTTTATATGGAATTATGATCCTAGTGGTCTCTTGGGGCGCGCCGTAGCGCAACACGTTGTGTGCCTGCCTACGGTCCACAGGGTCACAAGTTCGATCCCCGCCCCGACCCAACCAAGGGGTTTAAGAAATGTTGGTAGTGGGAATCCACGGCTTCATAATCCCCAGCCGTCACACACAAGGACGGATATGTCACTAGAGCCAGTCCACTGATATCACGACAGGACCTCGGCTAATCGACTTGGGGCGCCGACGCCGCTCAAGCGGTACAAAGGCGTAGGAAGAAGAAGGAGAAGATCTCAGTGGTCTCTTATTTCCTCTGAAATTCCTACCTGAACTACTGGGACCAAGGTAGTTTCCAAAAATTGATTGTTATTGTTGGCCAGGAAAGTACTGTCGTCGTACTGTGGCTGGACCGGTGGGCTTGGATAAACTGGTTGCTGTTGTTGAATCGGCTGAAAAATTCCTCAACATTGCTCATGTCAGCTAAGGATAACAACTCACCAACAAGTTTTGCTCATCCAACTGATTTACAACTTGTCTTCGCAATCGGAAACAAGAAACAGAGAGAAGAGTCGAGAGGAGGAAAATCGTCGAAAAATGCATTTTTCTTTGGAAAAATGTGTGTGTGTCGATTTTGGTCGAGAAGCTCGGCGAGTTCGACTTGTAACCGGCTCACTTTTATACAGTAGATCAACGGGATGGAGGTGGAACCTTGGCCTGATTGTTTGCCCCCGATTCCCACGTGCAAACTTTGTTCTACTGGACAGGAAAACGCGTGTAGAGAATGGCGGCGAGTACCGTAGGAAGACGATTTTTGAACGCTTGAGTGCCAATTTTTTGCCCCCTGCCAAGGTTCAGAAGCTCAAGTTCAACATTTTATCCCCAGTTTTTTTATATTAAGCTTGTTCGGATGGATTTTTTTAGGGAAACATGATTGTAAAATTCTTTTTCTTATCAAAGCTTAGAAGTTTGCTTCGTGAACTCGTTATAATGGATTTTTAAAGTAAAAAGCCACTCCAAATGCGGCCTCTTATTCAGTCTTCAGAGAAGGTTTCTCTGCTGAATCATGGAATCATTGAAGAGCTGTTTGTCGGTTCGCGAAACTGTTGTTGATCAAGCGTAGACGGCGCGTAGAGCCTTTCGTCTCTCTTTTGATAGTAGTAGACGACTTTCGAGCGCTCCGGCGATCACTGCTTCTCCATGTAGGAACAGTACGGCGCCCAGCTTGTCCAGGGCTGGCGGGCGTCGGATTATATCTCAGGCGAGAGCGGAAATGAAGAGCGACCACTCGGAAGGTAGAAATGAGATAATGACTTGAGATAAATGCGGCCTCAAACCTTCAAAATGTTTATTACTGTAGAATACGATGTTGAACCATTAAGTACACGTTTTTCGCCCCTGTGAACATTCACAAGCTCAATTTTCTAAGATACCATTTTTTACTTGAGGTATTGGCCGCATTTGGAATGGCTTTCGATTAATGCTGAAATTTGAAAAAGTCTATTTTTAGTCTGAAGAAGTTCAGGACCTAGAATGAAATTAGAAAAGAAAGAGAGTACCGTAGAGGATCATTTTCCGAACCTCTTCGTGAGATTTTTCAAAAATATAACTGAAGAGCGACTCAGTTCGTAGAAATTGGCGACCGCATTTGGAATGTCTCGACGCTTCGCGGTTGCGTTGCGCCATGGTGTCTTGAGCCAGAATTTTGAGTTCGCAACTTCGAAAATTAATTTTCATGATCATCAAGTTTCAATAAAGTTTTTTACCTAGTATTGAACTTTATCTTAGAGTCTGGGTTAAATTAAATTGGTTTTTTTATATTTTCTATTTACCGTAGCCTTCTTACACAATCTATACTACTTAGGAACTCCAGAGTGGTCCCTATAGGGGCAATCAGAAGGGCCCTTGGAAGGTCCACTCTAGGGACCACTTTACCAACCCCTAAAGGGACTTCCAATAGTGGACCTTATAGGAAAATTCTGGTCGATAATAATTGACCCCTATAGGGACCACTTGAGCTATAAGCGATAAGAGGTCAGACCCTAAACTCCTATAGGAACCACCTTAATTTTACCCATATATTGACCACTTTTTCGGCCCCTGTAGCGGCTGTTCTCCCCCCGAACCCCTATAGGGACCACTCTGAAATTCCTAAGCAATACAACCAAAAGATACCCTCAAATCAAATTCCGAACGAAAAATCTTCTGCCAAAGAGTTTTTTGGTCACATTTCGGCCGCCGGAGTTATTTTTGCGCCTTCTAAAAATAGGTCCGACAAACGGCTGCCCCAAGTACAAGTTTGCACAACTCGCCAAAAACCCCTTTTCCCACTTTTCTTTCTTTTGCGGTTTCTTATATGTTTTGTACTAGTTGATTGGCCAGAGATCACTGTTCCTTTGGTTTGATCAAATTTGAAGCTTGGAAAAAAAAATTCACTATAAAGAAAAAAAAACCCATTCCAAATGCGGCCTTTAGTTGACTTTATTAAAATCAGACCAATTTCCTTCTAGATATGCATTAATTTTTCGCTCAAAGAAAAACAAAGATTTTTAAAAAGTACAGTAGATCTATGATCCGAGGGCCGCATTTGGAATGGCTTTCGATAGAGAGTGACTGGGAATTGAGACTTTTTTTGAGGTTAGAATATTATAACTTTTTAAAACCGATATTTCGATTTCCCTATTGGTTTCTGAGGGTTCCAGATGGTTCTATATGAAAGAGGACTCTCTCAAAAGCTCAAAAAGTTGAATTTATCCAGCATTTCGAGCCGATGAGACATGATAAATTTGATCAAAACACTGAGAATCGATACTTTGAGGTTCCTTTCTTATCCCTTCTGTGGCTTGTGGCTTGTATGAATTTCGATATACTGGGAAAATGTTTAGTGGCCACCACTATTTTCCGTTTTAGTGGCCACTGTAGAGGTTCTCTATCTAGTGGCCACTTCTAATAATAATAATTTATTGACAGATCAGCGTGAACCCTAACGAGTTCACTTGGATCTAGAATTTGAGAGAATACATTATACAGTTAAACATCATTTGAGTCGTGGAGGAATAGACAAGAAGATCTCGTGCAATGGTAGATTGACCAGTAAATTTTTTAAAGACTTGGGGTGGTGGCTGAATTGAAATTTGGAAGTGAGTTTGTTCCAAGTAGGAATTGTTTTAAAGAAAAAATCATTAGAAAACTGACCTTGAGAACGCAGTCGAAGTGGATTTCGCCTTAAATTGGACCTGAGGGCAAAAAGTTCGAACTGGGGAAAATGATCGATACCGAAGACAATTTTATGAAGGGTCAGAATGTCAGATATAGCTCGTCTGAGGTAAAGTGGAGAGATATCAAATTGTTCAAGGCGATCAGAGTAAGACTCAAAGGATAAGTTGGACCTAATAAAAATTTTACGAGAAAAAATTCTGAGAGGAGATTCCAGTTTGTAGCAGAGATCAGAGTTAAGGGGAGGGTTAAAAAAACTTCGGAGCAGTATTCTAGAATAGGCCTTACATAGGTGTTAAAAAAATTTTTGAACAATAGATCAGGTGATTTGGAACGAAAACAGTTGAGTATCTGATTGGAACGAAGAGTTGCTAAAGAAACGATATTGTTAATGTGAGGAGCGAGAGTTAGTTTATCATCGATAAGAACACCTAGATCACGGATAATGGTTTTTCTGGGAATAGACAGACCATTGATTAAATAAGTTGTTTTGGGATTGAGGGGACCAAGGTTGATAGCAAAAGTTTTGTGCGCAGCAAGAGGCAAGCCCCAAATGGCCACTTCAGTAGTTTTTAATCCAGTTTTCCTTTCAGTAACTCTGAGAATTTTAAAACAATTTTTTGCTTCTTTTCTGAAATCCTTTCCGAATCGAAAAAAAACACATATGTTCGAAATCTTGATATTTCAGGCTTCGAAATGACGTACGCGCAGTGTTCCACCGACTTCGACCCTTGCTTCCAACAAATTAGCACCCCCCCCCCTTTAAATAACCACTTGAGGGTTTCTTGAATTTTTGTACAACGTTCGATTATTTCCCGGTTCAAAGAACTTCAAATCGTTTCAATATCCTTCTCCTTTTTCTTATATTTTTGCGATGTATTTATTTCAATTTCTCATAAGAAATATTCCCTGAAGAGATCGCTCTATCTTTTTTTATGCAATGATGCTTTTGTATGGTTTTTTTATTATGTTATAAAAATTTTTAAAAATAATGAGCATGAATGTGATGAAAAAAATGTCCTGAAAAAGACTAAAACCGAGTTAAAAGCTGAGGCAAGCCTGAAGCATCTGGATGAAGCTCAGTCTATTGATAATTTATACCACTAGAAAGCTGACGATGAGACGAATCGATTGATATGATTAGTTAAGCTGTAGCTGCTCTGGGAGCCGAGATATAAGCGTTTGAAGTTCACCATTAAAATTCCGATAGGCGTCGGATAAAATGCATTTGGTGGGCTGCACCGCGGTGTACTTTTCTGGCGAAAAAGCAGAAGCTCAAAAAAAGTTAGTTTTTTTCAAGTTTTTTCTAGTGTAATCGATAAAGCAGCTCCTATATAGTACTGTTATCATATCAGATTGACGGAAAAAGCTTAAAAATCGGGCCAAAAATGGGTCCAAAAAGACGTATTTTTCGGTTTTTGGAGATCCATATCTCCGTAAATTTTTAAGTTTGACAGAAACTGAATATATCAATCGATTTGTCTCATTATGAGCTTTCTAGCGATCTTAATCCTAAGGAGTTTCGAGCACTATTAAGGAGAGTGACCATCTTTGAAAAATCATAACTTTTTTTTTAAGCGCCCAAGAACTTTTTAACTCAGAGTTTCCGATTTCTGACGTCATTTCCTATCGATTGATGTAGAAATCTCGGAAACTTTGGTTTTCGGGAAAATCGAAAAAAGTACAGTCTAACCCCTTACGTTTTTTTCGAGCTTCTGAGGTCATGGAAGCCGATCCGGACGAAACCTACATCAATCGATAGATCTCGTCGAGAAAATGACCTGAGGCCAGGTTTGACCCCCGTAGGTCAAATAGGAACTTAGTTAGAGGCGATCGAACTTTGGTGTCGAATTTCGAAATGGGTCGAAATTATTATCCGTCGATAGGGGAGATCACGAGGAGCAAGAAAAACTAGGTCTTGAAGTCCCTAACTTCATAGGAACAAGGTTATGAATTTTCAAAGTGTTGAATATTGAGCTTTTGGATGAAGCTTTGGTTATTGATAACCTATACCATTGAAAAGCCGACGATGAGACGAATCGACTGATATGATTAGATAAGCTGTAGCTGCTCTAGGAGCCGAGAAAAAAGCGTTTGAAGTTCACCATTAAAATTTCAATAGGCGTCAGATAAAATGCATTTGGTGGGCTGCACCGCGGTGTACTTTTCTGGCGAAAAAGCAGAAGCTCAAAAAAAAGTTTGGTTTTTTCAAGTTTTTTCTAGTGTAATCGATAGAGCAGCTTTCATTTACTTCTGATATCATATCAGATCGACGGAAAAAGCTCAAAAATCGGGTGAGAAATGGGTCCGAAAAGTCGTATTTTTAGGATTTTGGAGCTTCGTAACTTTGTTCATTTCGAAGATACAGAACAACTGATTATATCAATCGATTTATCATTTTATCAGCTTTCTAATGATATAGGTTTTCAAGAGATTTCATCAATTTGAATGTCGTCACGGAAAACTCCAGCTTACATCTCAGCTTCTCCTTCTCTCAAGTCGAAATCATCATCAATCAGATATTTCAATCACTGATAACGTATCACCACATCGAGTTAAAAGCTGAGGCAAGTCTGAATATTCTGGATGAAGCTCGATCTATTGATAATCTATTTCATTGGAAAGCTGATAACGAGATGAATCGATTGATATGATCAGTTCTTCTGTATCTCCAATATGAACAAAGTTGTGAAGCTTCAAAGTTTGAAAAATGCGGCTTTTTGGACCCATTTTTCAGCCAATTTTTGAACATTTCCCTCCAATCTGATATGATAACAGTACTAAATGAAAGCTGCTCTATCGATTACACTAGAAAAAACTTGAAAAAAACTAACTTTTTTTTGAGCTTCTGTTTTTTCGCCAGAAAAGTACACCGCGGTGCAGCCCACCGAATGCATTTTATCCGACGAATGTCGGAATTTTAATGGTGAACTTTGAACGCCTATATCTCTGCTGCCAGAGTAGCTACAGCTTATCTGATCATATCTGTCGATTCGTCTCATCGTCAGCTTTTCAATGGTAGTCATCAAAGGATTGAGCTCCATCCAGAAGCTTCAGTCTTGCCATTACATTTTGATAAAAAAAAACAGAAGCTTTCGTACTGCATTGATAAATCGCTATCAGCTCAAAAACTGTCTTTGAGTTTTGTAAAGCCATAAAAATAGAGTTACTCAAGCGCCAAGTGGCTCCAAAGATCTGCCGCCGTTGTGGCCGTTCCGCGTCCGCCCTTTGAAGATTTGTTTGCACTGCTTTTGTCGCTTTTTTCTACTTGTAGGAGCAAGCGTCTTTTGCTAGTTTTACCTAGTTTTTGAGGGTTCATGCGAAGCAAAAGATCAGGAAAAAGGGGGTTTTTCGTGAAAAGTAGAGTTACTTTCTAGTTTTCCCATGGGGGATTCAAAGACAAATGAAGTCCTGAAAGTCCAAAACATTGAAATAATGCTCTAAATGACCAATGTGGAGGGCGAGCCATTCCAAATGCGGACACCAAATGAATTATCTTCGGAATTCTGTGCAAATTTAACATTTTGATGTTTTGAGTCTTTCAAAAACAGGAAGAATCGATAATTTCAATGAATCACCAAAAAAAATGGGAAAAAAATCGATAAATTCAATAAAAAAATCACAAAAAAATGGGAAAAAAAGTCGATAAGTTCAATGAAAAAAATCACAAAAAAATAATGGGAACTGTATACCACAAAAAAATTAGAATTTAAAAAAAAATGAAAAAAAATATTGCATCACAATGGAATTTCTGAGGTAATCATCGATGATTATTGAATATTGCAAAAGGAGGACTCAAAAACAGTCGAATCAACGTCATGAGAAGTAGAGAGAAAGACAAAGTTAAGAATAAATACAGAAAATAATTATTAATTGCACAGCAAAAAATTCAAAAATTCAAAAATCGATACAAGGTTTACATGAAGATTGAGAACGCCGCCAGTCTTTCATCCGGACAACTGAAAATATTGCTCATTTTATACGAAAATTTCTCAAGTTTACCAAACTTTTGTCATAGATCTTCCAAGTCATATGTTGCTCATATTAGCCATTTATTTTTCCCGTTACTCCCCTCTTAACCTTCGAAAAAATTATAAATTTTCCAATGTCACGCCAAGAATTTTCTCTTTCAAAAAGCGATCAGACATATTGCTCATCTTAACTCATATTATTGTTACCTTTTCTCATCATATCGTAGCCTTATTCACTACGTCATGAAACAATCTAACCTGTTTTCTTTTTCTCACGCTCTCTCTCACGTTTACGTGCTATTTTCATTTTTCTATGACTCGGAAGAAAAGAGAGAAGGTGCTGTCATTTAGAAAATTTCAAGTGGAACTCAAAAATTGTATTGCTCATTCTAGCTCATTCTGAAGCAGTTTTTCAAGCTTTTTCTGTGAGAAACCATCAATGAAAAAAATTAGAAATTCCAATTTTTATCCCAGCTTACCCCTCATTATTTTTAAAGACGTTTCTGTTGAAATTCACTCCTAAATGAGCAGACTAGGAATTATATTCCTCATTCTAGCTCATCTTATTCATTTTCTCAGGCGATTTTCTGCCAATTTCGAGTTCTCATTTCCCTCAGAGAATTATTGCTCATTTTAGCTCAACTTATTAATTATATAAGGCCGTTTTCTGTCAATTACTAACAAACCCTGTTGTTTATTGCTCATTCTAGCTCATCCTAACGCTTCACGAAATGCAAATTACCTCGAATAATCACAACAAGAAGCGTCACAGGACCGTTCCAGCCGCACTTTTCGGACAATTTTCGGTTGGACTTGAGCCTGCCGTTTCTGCCTCGCAGATTGACAGGCGCAGCTCTGGAAATTATTGATTATATTAGCGATAAATCAATGAGCATTTGTACCTGAGTGGTCGGAACTTGTCGCTTCTTCCTTCCGTTACATGGGGAGCAGCCCTGAGATTCAAAATTGTTTTCAAACATTTAATAGCCGATCCTTGAACAAAGATCGCAAAGAGGATGGCTCAGGAAAGTTCGAGAAAAAAGAGAAAGAATTTGAAGGACGACTGATATCAAAAGGTTCCAATGAGATGCCTCTTTTTTTTTCAAATTTTCCTTGACTCTCTGGTCTCAATTTCGTCTATCACTCCTAGTAAAGTAAAGAAAAGTCGGGCGCAAAGTTCGAAACTCTAATTTGTGAATAAGGGAGACTTAGCGTCGAGGCTGATAAATCGCTCTTTTTCGGGTACCCGACCATTTGGGACTTTTGCTTTGAGCTGTGTTTAACCGTGAAACTTCTCATTCTCTCTCGTCTTACTGTCGTCTCTCGCTCTTGGCGGAGCCGGGAAAAGTCGGGCGCAAAGTTAAAAACTTGAATTTTCAAATATTGGAGCCTTAACGACGTAAAAAAGGTTCGAAGAGACTAGAAGCCTCTTTTTTCAATGCACCCGACCGTTCATGACATTCCATCGTAAGCTATGTTTACACCTGACATTTTTTATCTTTCTCTAGTCTTACTGTCGTCACTCGCTCCTGACAAAGTCAGGAGAAGTCGGGCGCAAAGCTAGAAACTTAAATTTTCGAACTTCAGAAGTCTGATGCTTATTTTAAAGTGCACCCGACCATTTTCGACTTTCGCTTTGAGCTATTCTTCAAACATATCCGATAATAGTTCTCTAATGGTCTAAAAACTTCCTAAAGCCTGTGGTCGAAGATAAAGCCAAAAAAAAAGTCGGGTGCAAGGTCAAAAAAGCTAAAATTCATGGAATCCCCCCTTTCAAGCTGAAGTAAAATAAATTCAATTTGTTTTTACAAAAAAATGAAAAAAGTAAACTCACAAGACTCCTCTTGTACCGTTGGAAGAGCTGTCCCATATTCGAGCATTTTTGGCAATTTCCATTGTTCGGCTGGAAAAATGACGCTTTGGACCTTCTTTCAAAATCATTATAAGGTACTAAAGTTATGACCAGTTAAAAAAACGTATTTTTCGAGAACTTCAAAAAAAAAAAAGGAAACTTACAACACTTCGTTTCTTCCTTCCAAGGCAAGGCAAGCATCCCTAAAAATGAATGAATAGTAAAAAGAGAACCTCTATAGAGTCTAAGACATAAAAAAGTGAGCTATAATGGTTGAATTAGAGGCCACTCAAGGGGCTAAAGTTTTGTGGCCTCTCTAGGAGTCTAATTGGTACTACTAGACTAATACAAACTACTGAAGTGGCCACTAAGACGCAAGACAGTGGCTTCTATGGACGTGGCAATTTTTGTGTCCTCTCCAAGAATTCCTTGAGGAACCTCTTGAGTGGCCACTTGAGTTATTTCAAAAACTGAATAAAAACCCCACCATTCTCTTCACTCTGGTGTGTTTTTCGTGAGCGGCGTCGACCTCTCTCTTTTTCCTTCCCAGACACGGCAAGCAGCCCTAAAGTGACCACTGGAAGTTGTGCAGAAGTTTATTTTCGATCTAACCATTCTCTTGACCCGAGTCGACCTCAAGTGTGAAGCTCCACATTGGTTACATCCGGTTTGGGGCTGAAAACTTACAAAAATGATATATACATGAATTTCGAAAAAAAAGGTTCCGAAACCCCTGACAATGTTCTTTTATTCCTCCAAGAAAGCTTAAAAACTCGTGAAAGAGTCATTTTGATCAGTTATAGTAGCCAATAGAAAGTAAAGAATGTCTCCAAGATTTTTTTCTTTCAATTTTTCAAAAAAATTTGAGAAAAAAATTTCCCAGAGACATTCGGCCTTTAACTCAACCAAAAAAAGTATGAGAAATATATCAAAAGTCATAATGATTCCTTAAGAAGGAAAATAAACTAAATTTCAACATTTTTTGTGTATTTCCTTCCAAAAAAAAACCGGGAAAACTGGAGCCGGGGAAGAGCAGGAGCCGGCTCGTGGAGCATGTCTCTTCTGGCGGTGAGCTCGCCAAGGCTCACCGGATTGTGAGCACTGGGTACAGAAGCCTCCTGAAAGCAGAAAAAATAATTTTCGGAAACCTTGAAAGTTACAACAAGCCTAAACAAACCTAGAGCGCTTCTCTTAAGTCGATGGGATCGATGGACACGACGTCGGCAAGGGCAAACTGGGCAGGATCGCATGCAGATTGGAATAGTTGGTACTTTGAACTAAAAAACTCATTTTTAGGTGAACTTTTGGCTTGAAATCGCATAAAAACTTGAAGCTTTTAGTTCAAAATTGTTAGATTTTTCACCTTCAGAATAACTTTAAGCATAAAAAAGGGAAGAAAACTTTGAAGGTTTTTTTTCTCACAAAGTAGGATTCCGATTTTTTCAAGCTTCCAGCCGAAGATTACTTTCTGAATCGAGATTCAAATGAGATAAGACAATAGTCGAGAATGATTTTTAGAAAGGAAATAGGGATCATTCTCTGGAAAATGATCGAAAAAGTGAATTAAAGAAAAAATCAAGATGTCTAATCATCAAGGTCAAGATTTTGACTCATGTTTCAAAATTCTCTCGTAGCAAACACCTTCGATTCTGTACATCTATTTCTAGTTTTTCTTTCACTTTTAATCGTCCTCAGCTTGAAACCGACCGAAATGGTGCAGCAACTGAGTGGCGGCGGTGGTGGGAGGCAGATCGGGGGCAGTTGGAGGCAGCAAAGCCTTGGCTGAGGGCAGCAAGGCATCGGGGGTGGTGGAGGGCAGCATTGGATCGTTGCTTGAAAAAAAAATCTTCAGAGCAGTAAGCAAGTTTGAAAATTCTTCACTCGAAGTGGTTGCTCTCATTTCAAAGCTTCCACATAGAGAACGGTCTCCAGTCAGCTACTAAGGCGCAACGAGATCAACTACTCGCAGAAAAACCGTAGGGCCATGTTTCAGCTTGCTCAACTACTAGTTTCGGCTTCTAGTTTGCCAAAGGCTTTGAAAGTTCTTCGCCTAGTCGATTTCTGAGCTACAGTACCGCTCAAAAGTCTATTAAGTTTTGGTTTTTTGGGGATATCTCAGCGAGTACTTATCCGATTTATATATAACTTTCAGGGATAATGTAAAATATACTTTGAAACATATACGGTATACAAAGACATGTCCGCAATGACTGTGACGCGTTTTTAGGCATTTTTTTATTGAATTCCATTTTTGTTTTTTTATGCTTTTTATTTTTTTATTTATTTTTTTATTAAATTTTTTTAAAATTAATAATGTTGCCATATGATTTTTTTCATGTTTTTCAGACATGGGAAGAACCTTTGGAAATAAGAATTTGACTGATAACGACAAAAGAGCCATCGTTGTGGGTCGTCAAAATGGACTGACCATGATGACGTTGGCAGGAATGTTCGGCGTGACAGAGGCGGGCATTTCTCAGTTCCTAAAGCGTCAGAAAGCTCAAGATGGCTCTACTAACAGCCAACGCACTGGAAGACCACGTGTCACTGATCGTAATGACGATAGGAACATTTTGAAGACGTCTAGAACCAATCCAAGACTCACCGCCCCTGCGATCACACGGGAAGTTTTCTTGAATTCGCCATCTCCGCCATTCGTCTCGACCGTGAAACGACGTCTGAATGCTGCTGGAATCATGGGAAGACGTGCAGTGAAGAAACCGCTGATTTCTGAAAAGAATCGAGCCGCCAGGGTGAAGTGGGCGAAGGAGCATCTCAACTGGACCCGTCAAGACTGGAACAAGATTCTGTGGTCCGACGAAAGCAAGTTCCTCCTCTTCGGGAGTGACGGAATTCAGTGGGTTCGTAGACCAATTGGGTCCAGATATCATCCGAAATACCAATTACCCACCGTGAAACATGGTGGAGGTTCTTGCATGGTGTGGGGCGCCTTCTCTGGAAGTGGCATCGGACCGCTTCATCGCGTGAACGGCATCATGGACAAGCACGTCTACAAAGACATTCTCCAGAACCAGATGTTGCCGCACTTGAGAGCCATGGGCCGTGGGAGTGTTTATCAACAGGATAACGATCCCAAGCACACTTCACTGTTCGTCAAGGTGAGAAAAATTGACAAGTAATTCGTATGGTTTTGAAACTCAGGACTGGTTCAAGAGCCGTCGGGTCAATGTCATGGGGTGGCCAAGTCAATCTCCGGACCTGAACCCGATCGAACATCTCTGGGAAGAGTTGGAGCGACGTTGTGCCAACAAAAAGAGCCAAGAATTGCAACGAGAAGTTTGCTCAACTGCTGTCTGAATGGAATCAGATCCCCATGTCTACCATCGACACTTTGCTCAATTCTATGCAGAGAAGATGCCAGGCAGTGATTGACGCCAGGGGCTTCGCAACCAAGTACTAGGTCCCGAATATTGTTTTAACAATGTTTTGGGTTGATAAAAAAATTTTTTTGTTGAGCTATGATTTTTTTAATTGAAAATAGCAAAAAAATTCGATTTTTTTCGAAAAATTCGTTTTTTTCTCGAAAAAAATTATTATTCTTTGAGCTAGCAACTTGAAATTTTTGCCAGAACACGTATGTCTCTCTCAGAAAAACTATGAAAAAAAATTTGAATCGATATCGCATTTCAAAAAATTTATCCCCAAAAAAACCAAAAACTTAATAGACTTTTTGAGCGGTACTGTACATTCCAAGCCCGTCAAGGCGCAACGAGACCAACTACGCGCAGAAGAGCCGTAAGACCATGTCTTCCAACTTGATCAACTACAAGTTTCGGCTTCTAGTACGCCAAGGACTTTGAAAGTCCTTGCTCACCGCCTAGTCGATTACTAAGCTACATTCTGAGCTCGTCAAGGCGCAACGAGATCAACTACGCGCAGGAGAACAAAGCCAAGAACCGTAAGATCCTGTTTCAGCTTGTTCAACTACGGGTTAAGACTTCTAGCTAGACAAAGGATTTGAAAATTCTTGCTCAACGCCTAGTCAATTACATCTATGACTAAAAAAATAAAAAATAATTGATTGATTGATTGAAATCATTTCCGTTGCTAATTTACGACTGGAAATCACGCTTTGTAGTGTCAAAATCATGAAAAAGTAGACAAATCTCGCTGTTTTTTTTGTAATATCCCAGAGTTACACAATAAAAACAACTTAAGCTTGCATAAAGTGATAATTTCCAAAATTTCAGAGCTCCTATGCTACTTCACAAATGAGAGTTACAAAAAATTCCTAGATCTAGAGTAAAAAAAACATCAAGAATCTTGGCTCCCTTCTGTCAGGTTTCAGAACTATTTTTCTGCCTTTTCTAAGTTCAACTTCTAGGGACTCTAACCAGCGACCTTTGTACCAATAAAGAAACTCCAACCAGTTGAGCCATCCAATATTTTCTTCACCTCTTATCAAAATAAAAACTAACGCATGCAGCAAGGCTGCGGCGGTGGACAGCAGGGCTGTTGCGGCGGAGGGGCACATCCGCAAGACTGTTGAGGTTGGACGTATTGCTGGACAGGGCTGTAAGCCTGTCCGACCTGTTGGAACTGCTGGAATGGCTGTTGGGCGTAGCTCCTGAATCTCCTCGTCGTTTCGAGTTTTTCCCGTTAAAAATGGCCCCAGAAAGATTGGAAAAATGGGAAGAATTTCTGGTAGATAACTTTTTTCGGTTAGATACTCGTTTTTAAGAAGTTCTAGCTTCGGGATTTTTCCCGTCAAAAAAAGGCCTAGAAGGACGAAAGGGAAAAGAAGGTCTGACGATTCCTTTCTCGAATAAAAACTTGATTTTTGTGAAAGCTTAGTTCGGTTCTTCTTGAAACTTACACTGGTTGTTGAGGTTGGAACTGTTGAGGCTGAGAAAAAGTTGGTTGCTGAGCTTGACCTTGACTTGGAGAATAAGGTTGGGGGTTCAGAGAAGCGTAGGATTCTCTGGAAAATTTCCGATAAAACTTTTTTTTAGCTCGGATTTGATTAGACATTGGTCAGAGAAGCTCGAAATATTGATGAAATATTAAGAATTGAAATAAAATCAAAAATACAACTAGAAAGCAACTTTTCTTCTGAAAATGACAAAATCCAGCTTTAAAAAAAAACTCTTTGCTATAGTTTTTGATGGCGAAAGAGCTTCCAAATGTTTCAAAATAAACACTTTTTGCTTTAAGACCTTCTCAAAAATTCCTTCGGTCCTATTAAACTTACAAAATCGATTTTTTGACGAACTAGCGCTGAAATCTCTAAAACAAACCCCTGTTTCTGCTGCTGACCGACTTGAGGTTGAGCCTCGCCATTGTACGTAGCATGTTCGCCTTCAGATGGGAAGAATTCTGAATGAAAACTTTAAGAAAAAAATGGCAAAAATTTTCGACCACGGCAGGATTCGAACCTGCAATCTTCTGCTCCGTAGGCAGACGCGTTATCCATTGCGCCACGCGGCCAGTTGCATGGCTAAGCGGTGGATTTCACCCAAATGCGCGCGCTCTACCCTCCCCACATATTACACTGAAAAATTTACCCGTGTCCGTGGATTCTTCGACCGCCGCCGATGGTTCCACCTTGAAATACATGAAAATTAGAGATTTTTGGAAAAATCAGGTAAAAATACCTTTGTAGCGGCTTGCCGGCCGAGTTTCTTGCAGCAAGAGCAGCAAGATTTCCCACTTTTCAGAGTATTTTTCTGAATATTTTCAGTTTTTCCATCATATTTTCATAAAATAATGATGGTACCCCAAATTTATCACTGCTTTGGTAGACTTTCGTCGTGTCCGGCGCGATATTTTCCTCAAAAACCGACGATTCCCGGGCCTTCTTTCCGAATTTGGCTGGAAACGTCGGAAAATTGAGTATTTCGGCTCATTTTGAAGCTCACTGTGATCGAAATTTTGTGGTATGCCGTGCATTTCACCGTCGTGAGTGTTCGCATTGAAATCGGTAAAAGATTTTTGCTTTTGTGGCTTTAAATCCAAAGTTTTGTGCGTGGGCAGTGAGGGTTGTGAAATCGACTGAAATGTGGCAAATGTGACGGCAAACAAAAACAAAAAAAAATTTTTGTATAGTTCAAATTCTATAAAATTGACTTTCTTTCTGAGAAATTCGATGAAAAATTTTTAAAAAGGAGACTTTTCAAAAACTTTTCCTGATAATTTCAAAAATCGTTTAATGCAGATTTTAGAAGGCTTCACGAATTTCTCGATTTTAATATTCTAGAGCTTTTAAAATTCAAACATGAATGAAATCAAAGATTTCCCAATGAATTTGAAAACTTAAGGACCTTCAGAAGTGTTTCTTTAGAATTATTTGCAGTTTCTAGAGGTTTCTCATCAACTTAAAAAATTCCAAGTCTTCGAAAAAAAAAAATCCTTAAGGCTCAAGATTCTGTGGGATCAACTTCAGAACTCTCTGAGCTTTCTGGACGAATTTTAAAGTTTCTGGCTTTGTCTACTTCATTTTTTATGATTCTATAAACTTACCAAACAATTTTCAGAGTCCTAGAGCTTTTAAACATACTTCAGAAGGTTTTCTGAACTAATTCTTTGAAATTTGATCAATCAAGAAAATTTTGAAGATTCCCGATTTTTAAATGAACATTTCATGCCGTTTTTGGTCTCTGATTGGTATCAGGACGGCTTAAACTACCTCTCAAACAAAGTTTTATCAATTTAGAAGTTCTCCAGAACTTTCAGAAGCCTTTTCCAACTTCAGGAGGAAATACCCCTCTGACGAAATTTATGCATTTAGAAGCTTTCAAGGATTTTTCTGTAACCTTTATCGACTTCTGTAGATCTTGAACTACCTCTCGGGAGTATTCTGTGAATTAGGAAGTTCTCAACTTTTTCAACTTCTGGAGGTCCTGAGCTATTGGGAAAATTTCATCAACTTTCCAATTCCCGTGAACTTTCTGAAGCCGGTTTCCAACTTCTAGAGTTCCTATACAACTTCTCCGATAATTTTAATCAATGTAGAAGTTCTTAGAATTTTCAGAAGCTTTTTCAATTTCTGAAGGTCCTCATCTACTTCTCAGACAAAATCTATGTACCCAAAAGTTCTCAAAAGCTTCCGAAGCCTCTTTCAAACTTCTCCAGGCCCTAAACCCCTCGAAGATGCTCACCTCACTAATGACATCATCATACTCGCTCTCCAGGGACGTCAACGGCTCGGCGCCTTCAGAAGCCCGATCTTCAACTTCAACACCATGATCAACATCAGGATGGCTCCATTGGTTCTTGGAGACGTGCAAAGGGGGTGCAACTTGGGTGCTGACGGCGCCGTTCAACTTCAACGTCGCCGTCGAGTTGACTCTCAGTGAAGATGCCAGGAATTTGGGTGGTTGTGGTGGTGGAGGGGCGCCGAGTGGATTATTGATTTTATCATCGTCGTCGATTTTCTGGACGTTCATCACGATTTCAGCCGATTCTGAAAGGACTTTGTGCCAGGGTGCGCGTTTTTGAGAGGAAAATAGGGTTGCGAATTTGGAGTGCAGTTAAAATTGAAAATTTTTTAAAGAAGTGCTGTTTAAAAGTGTGGATTTCGTGCAAAGGTGCGAGTTTTGGAGGACTTCTAGGATTGCTATGGTTCTGAGTTCGAGGTCTAGCTCGAATCGGAAGACCCAAAATGTGAAGGGCGAATTTTTCCGGTTGAAAAATTGGTTATACTTGGCCCAGAGGTACTTTCAAACAAACCGCTTCAAAATCAGTCGAAAAAAACATTTCTTTTCCGAATTTTTAAATTCACCAACCCTAACCTATCATTTCTGTGTGGTTTTGGCGTCTCTTAAGCTCCAGAACTACATTAAAAATCGAAAGGCGCAGTTTTTTCGACTGTTTCAAAATCAGGGCGTTCTAAAGACTCTCTCAACCGGAATTCCCAGTGACTGACCTTCAGATTCTGCTGGTGGAAGTGGTCTTTTAGTGATTTTCAGTTTGTTGTGAGGTGCTCCGAGTTCGGATTTGTGTAGGTCTGGTGGTGGTTTTTGTGAAAAATTTTCATGAAGCTTCGTGTTCGATTGTGTGCTTGGTGGCTTGTGTGGTGCTTCAAACTGTGATTCGCTGTGCTCTGAAGGGTTTTTAGTGTGATTTTTTTGTTAAATATATGATAATAAAAATGTTGTTTTTAAGTATTTCTTCGTGTTTTGAAGGTTTTTGGTGAAGCTAAAAGTGAAATAAAGGCTTGAGAGAGCTAGGCTGACATTTTTTATCGAGTCTAGTTTCCATGGTTTTGAAAAAAAGCTAGCGAATCAAATTCTGATTTGAATACTTTTTTTGAGCTTAAAAGGAGAAATCTGATGTCGGAAGTGAGGAAAACGCTTAGAGAAGCTATTTTTGACATTTTTTTCTTTAAAAAAAGAAGCTCAAAATTTTTCTTGAAGAAGCTCAATATTTTACTATTTTTTTCTTCAAGAAGAAGCTCAGATTTTTTGATAATTTTGAAGAAATGGGCGAGCTAAGCAATCAACTGTAATTCTGACTTTTGCTGTGTTCTAATAGGTTCTGCTGAACTAAAAAGTGCAAATTTGACACTCAGAGTCTTGGTGAAGCTAACCCTTTTCTCTAAGTAGAAGCTCAACTTCTAGTGATTTGAAGGAAAATACGTGCTCAGCAAGTGACAAGACTGACCTTGTGATAGTGCTGAAGGTGATGGATTTTTCGTGTTTTTTAGTAAGTTTTGTGGATCCTCAAGCTGGTCTGACTTTCGAGGAAGGTCAGCTTGTTCTTTTGGTGCTTCGGAATGTGATTTTTCGTGCTCTGAATTGTGAGGATGACGAAAAAACGCTTATGAATGCTTATGGGGGTGATGATTGGCTCTGGAAAAACGCCAGGAGCTCAGAAATTACCTAAGTCATGCTCTTCAACGGCAGAAATTCTTGGTGCCTTCAGAATCGCGGTGGATTCTAAAACAGAAGACGTGCTTCAAACTTGGCCCAACTGACCATGTGCGGGTGATTCTCTCAAGCTTTTCTGTGGGATTTTTGGTGCTTCTGATTCTGATTTGTCGTGCTCTGGTGGGTCTTGGTGAATCTTTGGGTGAAGATCAGTTTCCAGTTTTTTTGGTGCTTCAAATTCTGATTTTCCGTGCTCTGAATCGTTGTGATCAAGCTGTGTATGTGTGAATGAAAAATGTTATCGAAAAAAAAGTTCTATTTTGAAAAGTTTGACTAAAAAATATGCGTGTGTTTGAAACAGACTACATAGTTCATCACAGGCTTCTATAACATTATCAAATTTTTTTTCAGGCTGACCTTCTGGTCGTGCTGGTGTGGACAGATTTTCGGTGATTTTGTGCGGATTCTGTGATGGATCTTCTGTGGTTTTTTGTGGTGATTGGTGATTTGATTGGCCGTGCTCTGAAGGGTTTTGAATAGTGCTTCAAGTCAAAGTTCGGTCTCAAAAAAGCGAAAAAAAAGCTTCAAAAAAACTTAACTTATGACACCTTGAAGGTATTTCGCGTCTCGGACATTTTGGAGCAGGTGTAGGAATCACTTAAGGGTTCTGACTCCGCTAAAGTGATAACTAGGAATGTCCTGGGATAATAAAGGACCTTGAAGCCGCTAGTGATAACTAGGGATGCTAAGAAAGGTCGGGGGATGACTCAAGAATAGAGACTCCGCTAAAGGGATTCCTAGAAGTGCTCAGAAACGTCCGGGGATGCCTTAAGGGTTCTGAATCCGCTAAAATGATAACTTGGAATGCTAGAAAACTTTCTGGGATAAATTAAGGGCCCTGAAGCCGCTAGTGATCATTAGAAATGCTCAGAAACGGAGCTTTACCAAAGCTCGAAATAATTATCAAGTTATCAATAGAGCATACTTAACATTTTATCTCAAACTGATCCGCAATTTTCAACTTTCTATTCGCGAAATCATTCCGAAGACGCTAGCAAAACATGAAAGAGTGCAAAAATTTTAAAAACAGGTTCATAAATTAATCAAAGATCGGAATCAGCTCACAGTGGGACTATAGGGTGCATTTTTTCATGCTGAATCCGAATCTAGGCTTAAAAACTTTCCAGAAAGCTTTTAGAGAAAGCTCCGGATTGACTGAAGACCAGTACTAGTACAGGCTTGGAATTTTCTCGTAAAGCAGAAAAAAAGTTTCGTGGACCATCTCTATCATTCAAAAATCATCTCAAACCGATTTTTTATAGATTTTAAGCTCTCAGAACTTTTCCCAAAGGCCTTCTAGGTAACTCTCAGGTGCCGATTCAGAATGTGTGTGAATTTCAACATCTGGTTCAAAAGTTAAACAGTGTGCTTAGTGGTCATTTCTGTGACAACAGATCCTACCTGTTTCCGGGTCTTCCGGTGAGAATTCACCCGCATTTTTCAGTGGTTTCCTTTGCGGAGGTGCGACTCGATTTCTATTATTATCAGTGCTGACAAGGTCAGGATCGACCCGCAAATCTGGTGCTCCTCCTTCCGGAGTCATGAAAGTCGCTGGCTTGGTGGGGTGTGCAAGACCGGCAAAAGTGCTCGTGCCAGAGGATCCTTAAACCCGAGTAGGAACTTCTTTTCTCCGGTTTCTTACCAGGATCCTTGGGGATCGCGGCGAAAAGCTTGTTCATCGTTTCGACAAGCTCTTTTTTGATATTTTCATCGATAGACCGTGCCAGTGCGCCGTGCGGATCGGCATAGGGTGCAGTGCTTTTGGAGGGGTTATCACCTTTTTTCGATTTCGAAGACTTGCTGGAAGAGCCGTCTTCTGAAACGGGAAAAACTCGAATAATCTTTTTGGGTTGGTACTATTTTTTGGGATGCTTTAAGACCAGGGAAACTAAAAAGCATTCTCTATATTTTCTAGCGCAAACAGTTTCTGGTCGGATGGGCTAAACCATATCATGAGCATTTGAAAAATTATATCTCATTTTTTCAAACAGATTCTCAAACAACTTTGAAAAAAAGCTACTACGAGCTCTCAGAAGTTGCGCTTCAAGGAAAAAAGCGTCTTCTAGAACAGGAAAAAAACTGTATTGGTGGCAGATTCGAGAGGCCTCTAGAAAAACATGCTCTAAGGTTTTCCCTACACCTTTTAGCGAAAGCCGTTTTTGGTCGGATGCGTTTGTAGGCTTAACCATATCCTGATTTTCTGAGTGGAACTCAATTTAAAAAGGACACCAAGAATTTTCAAAAATTTGTTTAAAAAAGTTCGCATAAAACTACTCCGAGCTCTCAAAAAGTGGGCTTCAAGACAAAAAATTTTCTGAAACCGGAAAAATTTGAACTTCGTGGTCAAAAATAGAACGTCTTAAAGCATTAAAAGAGTACTACATCTTGTGGCGCAAGCCGTTTTTGGTCGGGTGCGTTTAGAGCCTAAGGCCATATCGAGCACAGCTTCTAAAAACTCAATTTTCCAGAAAGTGCGCTCCATGGATAATTCGTAATACTACTGAATTTCTGTTTCGATGTAGATCCCACAGAAAAAAATTTCAAATCTCTCAAAACTGTTTTTTCGTATTTTTCAAGAAAAACAAAAAAATCGTCCATATTTTAAATTTTTCTCTTCAGACTTTCGGAAAACGTATTTTTTTCAAAAAAATTCGCACTAAATTTTGAGCGAAGCCCTATGTGTCAAACTTTCACATAAAAAGCAAGAGAAATTTTTCCAAGTTCTCTAAAAAAATTTCCATGAGAATAAGAAAATTCTAAGGTTCCTTTTTTTCACTGAAATATTAAAAAAATACTGTAAAAAAACTATACCTTTTTCCATAAGAAGATTCGCTTTCATATGGATTTTCAGCCTCAGAACCTAAAAATTGGAATAATTTTTTTTTCAGTCAAAATTACCTTTGGATTGGCTTGACTTCCCATTTTCTTCATACAAGTTCGAATCAGGAGATTCGCCTAAAAATCGAGATTATATGAAATTTTCCAAGTGATGCATTTCTACCATAACCACCATCATAGCCATTCTGATCATCGGGTCTTTTTTTGGGAGCTGTTATTTTCGACTTTTCGTACTTTCCAGAGCTACCGGGGGCTTGGGAAGATTTTCCATCTAAAAATAGGAAAATTGGTATTTTTCTGATCAGGAAAAAGGGTCAAATACAATGAGACTTTTAAATGAGACTTTCAAATGAGAGTTTCAGGAACAATTTCTCAAGCTGAATCCGAATTTTTGTTAAAAAACTGGAAAAAGAGTCTTATAGGGCAGATTCGGAATGGTGGATAATGGCTGCTAAAAACGAGAGGCTCAAAAAAGGCAGCAAAAAGAGTCCCTTTATCGAGCCTTCCACTTTTTCGGGATTTTAAAGACTCAAGAGATGGTGGAAAAAGGGAGAGGCAGCAAAAATGGTGCATAAAAGCCTATGAATTGGCGCAGAAAAGCAGCAAAATAAGAAAATTTCTATGGAGCCATTTTTCTTTTTTTAAAGAAAGTTCTGAAATCTCAAAATTTAGAAAATTCGTCTCTTCGTTGCGAAAACATGTCAAAAAAAAGCCAAATTCGATAATTCTCGGCTGGAAGTTACTTTAAGACATGGCGAAGTTCAAAAAGTTGGAATTAACTGTGTATTTTGCTTTTTAGAAGAGTTATGACCCAAAACTTCAAATTTAACCAGCAGAAAATGATTTTACGTCATCTTTAAGGTCTCAAAATTTTCCTGCAAAAAAAAAACAGAGTTTCTTGTGATATATCCCCTTGCCCCTTCAAGTACCACCTCTACGCGGTGATGGGGAGGCAACGCCATTTATGGCGGCTAACGGTACACCGGTCACGCAGTTCGGCTTGCTTCTGTTAACAGAATGGGCGGTCTTTTTTAGCCCTGGCAAGGCAAAAAGGATAATCAGACCAAAATTATGCTATAACACGTTCAACACCACGGATGGAACTTTTTCGCAAGAATACCAGTCAACCAGGACGACAACACTGGATGACCGATTGCATAAGACCTCCTGGAAAACGTGTGGTCCACGCTTCGATCAATAAAAGGCAATAAAAGATCGAAAGCGAAGATGGACCATCTAAGTAAGTAAGTAAGTATATCCCCTTGGTCATGCCATCTACTTGAAGATCACCAAAATCACTCAACTTGATTGAAGTAGTCACTAGAGGGAACACTTTTCAAAGCCATTTTGCCGATGTTTATACCGGTTTGGTTGAAAATATTTGTGAATGAATAAAAATGAGTGCATCTGTGAGACCCATTCTCATTTAAAAAATTCCCCTTTCTGAAAAATTCCTCACCATATCCATCGTCCTGGTCGGTTCCAGCTTGAGCCGGTTGTTCTGAAGGATCTTCAGGCCTAGAACCAGGCCGGAAAGAGGGAAGTTTGGGTGCTTTGAAAGCCGAGTTTGGATCAGATCCTAAAATTTTTGAATTGGAAAATAGTTCAACGTGATAGACTTTATACTCTGGAGCAATCATAAAGAGCAAAAAAGCCTTAAAAAACCGCAGAAAGTCCCCCGTTTTTGAGCTTTTCATCAAGCCTCCTATTCTTTTTCTAGGACTTCGAAGGCTCAAGAAAGGTGTGAAAAGAAGGGAAAGAACGCAGAAATCCAGTATAAAGGAGCCTTTTTTTCTAAATTTTTGGGGACATTTTCGAAAAAGCCAACTCTTTGTCTATGTAAAACGTCTTTTGCAGACTTCCTCAACTCATTTATTTCGAAAAGTTTAACAAAACCCAACATTTTTTCAAAAAATTCAAGAAAAACCCTTGATAACCCTTCTCTGTCGAATCATTCCATATATTTAAACCTTTAAAAAAATCAATAAAAAAAATCTCTAAATTCAAAAAAATTCCCCTAAAACAACTGTCTAACTATTATATGTGGCGAAAAAAATTTGCCCCCCAGCCTCGAAAAATTCAACAAAAAAATCCAAGAAAAACCTTCATTTTCCTTCTTCGGCGGGTCTTTTTCATAGTAGAACTGATAACTATGGAATCCGCCGCCTCCTCCGCCACCATAAGGATTTGGAGGAACGTTTGGGAGTTTTCGATCCATTTCTTCTGGTGGGTACATCCCGGGCGCTTGGGCGTATCCATTGGCCCAAGCTATTTGGATGGATAGGAGTATTATTAATGAGCCCCAACTTCTGGCACCCATATTGAGCTGAAAATGAGGATGATATTTTAGGAAAGATTCGAACAATTTCAAGTTTTATCTAGAGAAACAGTGCTTTTAACACCAATAGAAGAAAAAGTAGAAAAACAGAAAATGACTGAAAAATATTGGAACTTTCAGAAGACGATTTTTCGACGAAAAAAATCACAATATGTAGAACTTTTTGATATCAAATATTCATGAAAGGAAGAATTTGATCGAGTTTGAACTTAAAAACAAATGGGAAGGATTTTGAACGAGCTGAATATACGAAATACGAAAAAAATTGATAAATTTAAAAAAAATTTTCGACTTTTTTTCTTGAGCCGCCAATGTCCTTCTAACATCTCAAAAAAAGATCAGATGAGACAAAACTGATATTTTTGATAAATATTAACTTTTCAAGGAGCTGAAAAATCAATAAGGGTTCTATGGCCTGTCAAGGGAGGTCATTTTACTCGGGAAATTTCTGAAAAACGGCCAGAATACTCCTTGATGTACCAAAAAACCATTCTGGAAGCCTCAAACTGTACAACTTCCTCGTTTTCAAGAAAAAAAGAGCTCAAGGCCTCCTTTACGGATTTTAAGGGTCTTCCCAGACTTCAGGGTGTCGTTTTTTAAAAACTAAAAAGTTGTACAGGTTAGAACTCCCAGGACCTGCTTCTGGTACTTCAAGGAGTTTTCTGGTAAATTTTCAGGAAGTTCTTAAGAAAAAATTGAAATGACCTTTCTTGTAAGAATTGAAAAACTAGACATAAAAATAAAGTTCGAAACTTATTTTAGTTCATTTTTCTGATAAAAGTTGTCAGGAACTTTCGAAAAATTGAAAAAAATGAATAAAAATGAAAGTACAACCCTTTCATGAAGAAAACTTGAGAAAAGCTGAAAAAAGGCCAATTTTCCAAAAAAAAAACTATAGTCTATTCACAGAAAAAAGGCTTCAGCTTCTCCTGTCTTCCCCAAATTTTTACAAGAGCCTATCCAAGTTTCCAAAAACATTTCCATTAACAAATCATAATTATCAATAAGGAAAAGCTTAAGGAGAAGCCGAGAAAGTGAAAGAAAAGGGCGTTTCAAAGGCGATTCGACACGGGTTCCTGACGATATCAGAAGGGTCAAATCTTCTTTTTTTGTTTTCCCGCCAAGAAAATTTCGCTTTAAGCAAGTTTCTCCACTTTTTTTCGAGACATCCGTGTCGCCTCGCTTTTTAGGAAAGATTATGGGGGAAAGATGATCCCTTAAGTGAAAATTTACAGTGAGATGAGTTCGAAAAATGAAAATTTCACAAAATCTAACAAAAATGCATCGATTTTCTGCAGAAAAGCGTTTGAAAAAAAATAATCAAAAAAAAATCATAAAACTTCAAACGAATATTTTTTACAGTGACGTCACCTTCAAAAATCGTCTCTACTTGATTTTTTCCTTGAAAAAATCATCTTTCAGTTGGTCAAAGTCTTTCAAAGTCCTCTAATATGAGCAATAAAAATTTGGATCATTCCTCAGTTCAAAAAATCCTTTTTTTAATTGATCAAAATCCGTTAAAATTCTCTAACATGAGCAATAAACCGTTTCGCTCTTCCTCAGTTCAACAAAACCGTCTTTTAGCTGATCAAAGCTCTTCAAAATCACCTAACGTGAGCAATAAACCTTTTCGATCGTTCCTCAGTTCAAAAAATCGCCTTTTAGCTGATCAAAGTCCGTCAAAATCCTCTAACATGAGCAATAAACCGTTTCGATCTTCCTCAGTTCAAAAAATCCTTTTTTTAATTGATCAAAATCCGTTAAAATTCTCTAACATGAGCAATAAACCGTTTCGCTCTTCCTCAGTTCAACAAAACCGTCTTTTAGCTAATCAAAGCTTTTCAAAATCTTCTAACATGAGCAATAAACCTTTTCGATCACTCCGCAGTTCAAAAAATCGCCTTTTAGCTGATCAAAGTCCGTCAAAATCCTCTAACATGAGCAATAAACCGTTTCGATCTTCCTCAGTTCAAAAAATCCTTTTTTTAATTGATCAAAATCCGTTAAAATTCTCTAACATGAGCAATAAACCGTTTCGCTCTTCCTCAGTTCAACAAAACCGTCTTTTAGCTAATCAAAGCTTTTCAAAATCTTCTAACATGAGCAATAAACCTTTTCGATCACTCCGCAGTTCAAAAAATCGCCTTTTAGCTGATCAAAGTCCGTCAAAATCCTCTAACATGAGCAATAAACCGTTTCGATCTTCCTCAGTTCAAAAAATCCTCTTTTAGCTGATCAAAGTCCTTTGCAATCCCCTAACATGAGCAATAAAAATTGTCGATCATTCGCCTGAATAATCAATTATATTCAGCTTTTGTCTGTGAAACTCGAGACGGGGCCCCGAAACAAAAAACTCGATTTCTCTCGCGGCGAAGAAAAACTAGAAAGACCGGGATCCGAACCGAAGCAAATGCAACCTTTTCCATGAAACATTTTGTTGTTTTCGATGGAATTTATTGGAAAATGGGCCTTTTCTTGAAGGAAATTGAAAAATAACAGTGTACAAAAAACAGAAAAAAATTTTTTTAAGGTAAATTTTATAAAATGTAGCTTGAAAGACAGCAAAAAAAGTCATATTCAAAAAAAATTTCGGTATTTTGTCTACGTTTATTCTGACACGTTTAGACGCTTGAAAAAAATCCAAAAAAAGTACGTTTTTTTTTTGAACTAGGAAAAGTTTTAAAGTTGAAAATATAAAGAAAAAAAAACAGTATGATTTTTTAATGTGCATATGAATTTTATCTTGACAAGAAAAATGAAAAAATCAAATAATTTCCAAATAATTTTTCATAACTAAAATTGACTTAAAAATAGCTATAGAAACCGTCATTTTCAAAAAGATGCTCAAAAAAAAGTCCAAAAATCTCAATTACCACGAAAAAAATTAATTTGAATACATATTGAGGCATTTTCCAACTCAAACTGACCCGAAAATAGTTATAAAACCCACAAATTTTAGAAAAAAAAACGTGCAAGATGAGGTTCTAAAGACTCACTTGTCAATTAAAAACAAAAAAACAGTTTAAAATTTTATTCGAAGCTTTTTTGTAACTAAAATTGACCGTAAAATAGCTTTCACGAAATGTCCTTTCTAGAAAAAAGTCAAAAAAAGATCCAAAAGTCTCATTTAACGTCAAAATACGTCATATTTCTCGAAGCATTTTCAACTCAAAATAGCTCTAAAAAGTCCAGAAAACGATGCAAAAGTCTCAATTAACGACAATGAAGGATGGGACGAAAAAAAGGTGTGGCTTGAAATCCACTTGATTGATCGGGGCGAAAAATTCCCTACAGGCTTAGGATGGGAAAAATAAGAAGCTTCTCTCCCTTTCGCTAGCCGACCATTGCGATTATCATTGTCGCGGTCTTGATGTTGGGTGGCTTTTTGTCGGTTTTTGGATCCTTCGGGTGTTTCAAGGAAAGGGCAGAGATGTTTATTATATTTCTCAGGTGGATTCGGGAAAGGTAAAGGGCAGCTAGAAGGTCTTGGGAAAGTGTTCAGAAGGTAGTTGAAACCGTACATGGGCGAGTATAGAGCTTATTTTGTCTAGGAGAAAGGGTCGGCTCTCAAAAATTGACCTAAACATCGATTGAAAATGATTTCTAAGGGAGGTGGTGATCAAAAAAACAAAATCTTCAATCTCAAGAAGATAGTTGGTCTATTTATGTATGGTTGGAAGGTCCTTGGAAGTTAAAAAATTGAAGAATTTTGGGCAACTTGCCAGAAGCTTTCTAGCAGGCTTCCGGAGGGCTGCTGGAAGGTTGCTGACAGGTAAGTCAAAGGTGTTGGGGGGCATTTTCAATAATACTCCTATCTATCCAAATAGCTTGGGCCAATGGATACGCCCAAGCGCCCGGGATGTACCCACCAGAAGAAATGGATCGAAAACTCCCAAACGTTCCTCCAAATCCTTATGGTGGCGGAGGAGGCGGCGGATTCCATAGCTATCAGTTCTACTATGAAAAAGACCCGCCGAAGAAGGAAAATGAAGGTTTTTCTTTCATGGAAGAAATATCAGGGTTTTTGGAATTTTTTTCGATGAATGGAAAAAAACCCAAGACGTTCCTCCAAACTATAAGATTATCATTATATCGGAAATTTTAATATTGGGTGGACTTCTGGGTTCTCAAAGAAGCTTCAAGAAGGAGCATAGTCCAAAAATATTGAATTGAAAGCTTCAAGACAAATATTTCTGGAGAGAAATTACAAAAAAAGCTTTACAAAAAAATTCTCTAATTTTGAAACTCTTGAAGGGTAATAAGCTAAAAATCTGCTAAAAACTCACCTTTTTCATGAAACAGTGACCAAATAATTGCATAAAAATAAAACTAGACTTCTCCGGCCTCTTTTTTTCAATATCAAGAGCATGAAAAATATAAATACCCATCTTTTTTTATATTTATGTTTTTTTCTGACCACAAATTCAAGAGTTTTTCTCGAAAATTGTCTTTTTTTCCATTTTTCTGCATAAAATTTCTGAAAAAGAGGCCATTTTTTTCTCAGTAAATATGATTTCAAGCGCTCGAAAAAAACCTCTTTGAAATAATTGGGAAATATCTTAATCAGTTTAAAAAAAAATATACCCTTCAAAAATTAAAATTTATAATAAACTGTCTTATTACTTGAATTATGAAAGAGAAAAAAAATGAAACTCAAATTTCCATCATTTGACCTTCAATAATCGTCAAAAATGCTCCAGTAAATTGGCCCGAATTTGGATGTTTCGTCATGGACGGCCGGGGAATTCCCCATTGATTCCCTGCAAATTCCGACTATGATATTGTTTATTTTCCTAGAAATTTTCAATTCAATAGCTGCTGATAGTGAAGATGTGAGTTTTCAACAAGTTTATTCAATTATAAAACGAGAAATGTTTTTTTGAATATTTTTATTTAAATATAAAGGTGAAAAACTCAAAAAAATGGAAAGATTTTTGAAAGAAGAAACCTTTGAACAATTCAATAACTGACCAAATCGACAGCCGTTTTTATCTTGTTTATTTTATTCTCGCTTCGAATTTTCGTTGCCCTGTTTTAATTTTAAAAAAGGCGCTTCCAGAATTGGTCTTCGTTCAAAGACTCCTGAAAATTGTAATTGACATTTAAAACAAAAACGAAAATCGAATTTCAGACCGGTATCGTTTGAAGAGAAACTAGATGAATGTAATAAACGAGAAGTAGACTAGCCAAAAAAAAAAATAGGAAAAACATAAATTTAATTTTTATTTTTAGTTTGTCCTCACTGAATTGATTTGAATTGAAAAAATACCCTCGAAAATTTATTGTGAATTTTTTTCTTAAAGTCGGTGAATTTCAACAAAATGCCGAATTATTCGATGTGAACTATTGAGTAAAACTTTGAGAACATAATAAAGCAAGGTTTGAGAAAGAAAAAAACACAAAATACATTGAAAAAGATGAAAAATAAACAAAAATAGAATGAATAATTCGTTACGTAAAAAAATTCGGCTGACGGTCTCACGCGGAATCGGTGCTTATTCGTGGAGCAGCCTGCGCCTTTAATAAGGAAAAATCGAAAATATGAAAAAAAAGTTTCTTTTTTTCTGATTTTTATTCGAATTTTATATTTTATCATTTGTTTAATATTATTCTTCTAGCAGATAAAGATCCTGTTTTTTTATTCATACTATAAATTCAGCTAATCAACGCGGTGACGTCGTCATGTCTACCGTCATCAAAACCGCCGATCAATTTGGAAGAACTCTGGTGTCCAACGCACCAAGTTGGCACTCTTTGTCCAGGTTTTTACATTTTCAAAGTTATAAAATCGATTTTTCGTCTTTTTTCTTGAACATTTGTTTATTTTCAACTTAATTTTTTTTCAGACGGCACCCTTCTCTCTTTCTACAAATGCTGTGGTCATCTCAATAAGGATTGTTGTTTTTCATCTTCGGCTCTGGGTTAGTTTTTCGGTAATTTCGTCATATCTTACTTTTTATAAACGCTCGATTATTGAGAAATTTCTTAAACTTGTTTAAAAAAACAAAAAAATAATGAGATTGCGTCGCGGCTTGGAAATTTTTTTATGACCTTTTTTTGTTTTTTTGGAGACTAAAGAGACAATATGATGTCATAGAGATTTTTTTATTACGTCACTAAAGCTTTTTTTGATATAATCAGAGAGTTTTTAAGACCCCCAAGAAATTAGTTTTTCAGGTTTTTTTAAATCTGAAAAAAATGTCACTTCAGACTTTTTTTCTTCAATTTGAGTTTCTAGTTGCGCAAGCATTTATGATATATTCATGACGTCATAGAGATTCTAGTGAAATCAGAGAAATAAGACTTGCCGTTACTTCATATAAAAAAACAACATTCAAATAATTGGAGTTTCTGTTTTTCTATTTTTTTAAGGTCAAATTGAGATTTTTTTCCGATAACAACCGAGTTTTGACTTTGCAAATTCTATCTTTTTCTAAAAGATGTCATCTCGCGAAAGCAGTTTCTTGTCGGATGCTATTCTAGAAACTCACCAAAAAAAAAATTTCGTCAAGTGCTTCGAAGTGTCCCGAACCGCGACGCGCGCCAAGCCATTCTAAACAAAAAAAAAATTCAGGTAGTGATTCTGATCATCGTGCTTCCCTTGGGCCTGGTCCTGCCGCCGGCGTTGTTCCTCCTCCGAAGGCTGATCTTCCGGAGAGCCCCAGAACTTCCACCGGTCCACTTTTCCATGCACCCGCGTCTTTCCCACGATTCCATCGTTTTATTGTAGTTTCTCTTGTTTTTTTGATTCCAAGAAATAAAAAAAATAAAAAAATTCATTGTATGAAAAATTTGAACCCGAATAGGAACAAGCATGGATACCCGTAAATATTTAGGCACCCGGGGGAGGAAATTTAGTTCTAATCAGTTAATAATTAGACGAATTATTATTGACGGCTTGAATTTGATCGTGAAGCGGCGCTTCTTTTTCGGCTGGTTGTAGATGTGTTTGCGGACGTCGACGTTGAGAAGTGCATACAGTACCCAGTTTCCTGAAAAAAATCAACAATTATACAGAAAAATAAACCTTTGAAATTTTTAAGCATTGCTAAAAATGATTCTGACGCTAAAATTTTTCAAATTTTGACCTTTCTCGAAAAAGTTTATGAATTTGTGACGTCACTATCTTCAAAAGTAAATTTCAACTATTTTTCTCTAAAATTTGAATCGTTGGAAAGCGTCTTTTTGACATATTTATCAAATTTATCGAGTCATATTCAGTGAAATTATATCGGAAAGTAAAAAATAAACAAAGTCATGACGTCACTATCGAAAGTTACGATTTTCATGACGTCATTAAAGTCCAAAAATTTGCTTCATTATCACCAAAATAACTCGAAAAACATGACGTCACTATTTTCAAAAGTGAGATCTTTGTTTTTGACGTCAGTGACGTCATCACTAAATTTAAAGATGCAGATGAAATCAAAACACGTTCTCGAAGTAATTAAAGGAGCATAGGGAAAAATTTAATCAAAAATTTGACAGTAAGAGCTTTTTAAAGGTACGTTCTTGAGCAACTTGAGCTTCAAACCGGCGCAAGTCGGTACACCAAAAGTCCAACTAACCGGCGGCGTTAATGTAGGGCAGGCAGTTGGCGAAGAGCCGACAGTAGACGAACCACAACGGCTCGACCATGTCGTTCATGTCGCTCTCCGTCGGCGCCGCCGTCGATGGGGCTTCTGGCGACGTCGGCGCCCACCAGGAGATGTAGTGAGGCAGCATAGTAAAGCCCCAGAAGGGTGCCCAGCACACAAAGTGAAAGACCTGGAAATTTGGTGACGTCATAAAGCGATTTTCAAGAAGAATGACGTCAACAATTATTTTTATGACGTCATAACGGAAAAAAACTCCACAAATCAAATTGAGAATACAAAGAAGTTTAATTGTCTAATTTTTTGCTTTTTCTAGGCGTTTTAACTATTTCAATGACGTTCCAACCATTCTCAAGGCTCTAACTACTTTAATGACGTCATCAAAGAAACTAATGACGTCATCAAGATAATAGTGACGTCATGATCGAAAAGAAACTCACAGCAATGCGCCAGATGCTCTTTCGGACTTCGCTCATGTAGCGAGGCTCTTTTGAAGATTTCGCACTGGCGGCTGGGGATAGAGCTGAAAGTTCACAAAGTTGAAATCATGGTCTAGTGGTATGTGGTCTAGAACATAGATCAGTTCAATTCCTCTAGATGAAAAACACTTTTTTTGCAAATAAATGGGACATAATCTAGGAACATCACCGATTTCATCTTTTATCTAGGATGAAAATAGAGTCATGGTCTAGTCGTATGTGAGCTAGAATATAGTTCAGAGGGTCCCGAGTTCGACTCCGCTAGGCGACCAGCTTTTTTTTGCAATCGAATGGGACATAGTCTAGTAGCGGAACAGTACGAATTCCAATATTATCTAGAGTAAAAATCAAGTCACGGTCTAGTGGCATGTGAGGCAAACTATAGATCAAAGGGTCTCGAGTTCAATTCCGCTAGCCGACAACTTTTTTTGCAAATAAATGGGATGTTATCCGAGAAAATTATCGATTTCCATACTATCTAGAGTAAAAATCAAGCCACGGTCTAGTGGTAAGTAATCCAGAATATAAATCTCTAAAAATATCGATTTCCATACTATCTAGAGTAAAAATCAAGCCACGGTCTAGTGGTAAGTAATCCAGAATATAAATCAGAGGGTCCAGTTCAATTCCACTAGGCGCCAAACTTTTTTTTGCAAATAAATGAGACATAATTTAGGGACATTAACAAGTTCAATCCAATCCAGAGTAAAAATCAAGTCATGGTCTAGTGGTTTGTGACCCAAAATACAGGTCAGAAGGTTCCGAGTTCAACTCCTCTAGGTGACCAACTTTTTTTGCAAAAATTTTTATCATTATCTGGATGAAAATTCGGAAGAACAAGGCTTCCAGTATCTCCTAGAAAGAGAAAAAATCGAAAGTTCAGAAAAAAAAAAGAATTTCTACCTCGACGAAGTTTGTACTTCCGTTTGACGTGTCGGACCAGAAGAATGTAGCAGATCGTCATGATGACAAACGGGACGATGAAACCGACAAGGAAGGTGTATTGAGCGAAGGCGTTGAAGATGCGGTCCGTCATGTTGGGAAGGCAGAGCCAGGTTTCTGGCTGAAATGAATTTTTTCTAGGGGGTAGTTTGAAGCTAACTGTTATACCTTGGCTTCCGAGCTATTTTTAGCTTTCAAGAGACCTATGAGAACAATTGAGCTTTAAACGAGTTACTAGAACTTCGGAAGATGATCCAAAAAGTAAGCGCCTTTTTTGGAGCTTTCATGGGCTTCTCAGAGCCTTCCTATCCAGATGAATTTTGTGTCATTTTGAAGGAAATTCGATTTTTTCTTCCAGTTCATCGAAAAAGGTACCTCCTCAGCGGGAACATCGACCTCCTCGCCGAACATATCAAAGCGAAAATGTTGCAGATAGCAAAAATGAATGGTGGTCGGCAGGACGACACCGAAAAGTGTGCCCAAGGCCAGCGGCACCAACGACATCCAAGCCTGGTAGATGTGTCGAAGCCTGAAAGTCCATTGTACCGACTCGTCCCGGTTTCAAGCCAAAAACTCACTTGGTGCAGACGATGATGTACCGCTCCAGGCTCATCACTGTTAGAAGGACTACTGAGAACAGTTTGGCGAAGATTTCGACGGATCTGATCGAGTAGCAGGCCTGGAAAAATGGAATCTAGTTGGCTCAACTGGTCGGAAATTTGACGGGGATCAGCGGGTCTTGAGTTCTGACCTGTCTGCGCTCTCTTCTCTCTCACCGATGAAAGATCAAGAGGGCTCAGACAGGTCAGACGGTTTCAAGTCGCTATGAATGAACTATAGACAATTCTTCACATTTTTTGAGCTATCTTTTTTCTTGAGATGCTCTTTCCCTTCTCCAACAGCTTTTCCTCTTATCCGCTACCTGTCCGGCTTGTCGGCGCTCTCTTCTCTGTCGCCGATGAGAGATCAAGAGGGCTTAGACACCTCAGACGGATTCAAGTGGCTATGAATGAACTATAGACAAACTTTCTCAATTTTCAATCTTTAATATCCCTTCTTAAATGGCTTCTGCCCTCGTCTGGTTCATTTTGAATTTTTCCGACCTCTCTGCGCTCTCTTCTCTCTCCCCGGTGAGAGATCAAGAGGGCGCAGATAGGTCAGACGGTTCGAAGTCGTTATGAATGGACTATAGACAATTTTTCTTAATTTCGAAGACTCAAATTTCCTTCTCAAGTATCTCTTACTATTAACCGCTTCAATTTGAACCTTTCCGACTTGTCTGCGCTCTCTTCTCTCTCACCTCTGAAAGATGAAGAGGGCTCAGACAGGTCAGACGGTTTCAAGTCGTTATGAATGGACTATAGACAATTTTTATCATTTTTGAAGGCTCAACTTTCTTTCTGAAATATCTCTATCTGTTATCTACTTCAATTTGAATTTTTCCGACCTCTCTGCGCCCTCTTCTCTCTCTCCGCTGAAAGATCAAGAGGGCTTCCTCTCTTTCTCAAAGCACTTTTTCTCTTCTCAAACAGTTTTATCTCTCATCCGCTACCTGTCCGGCTTGTCTGCGCTCTCTTCTCTCTCTCCGATGAGAGATCAAGAGGGCGCAGACAGGTCAGACGGTTAAAAGTCGCTGTGAATGGACTATAGACAAATTCTCTTATTTTTTTCCTAAAGCCCTAAACATTATTTTGAAAATCTCTTCTAGGAAAAACCCGTTTTCTGAACCTAAGAAGTTCAAAAACTGCAACCCACCAGAGATCCGAATTTCCACGTCCCATAATAATTATAGCTTGAGGTTGCCGGCAGAGTTAATAACAGGATCTGGTCGGAACAAGCCAGAGCAAAAATGTAGATCCTTGATCTTTGTGAAACTGTCAGTTGGCCTCCGGTCTTGCTCCATAACCTTGAAAATTTATTTTTTTGTTGGTAAAGTTCGAAAAAGGCTTCGGAACCCAGTTCTCAACAACTTGTAGATGATCCAAATGTTCCCAGGCGTGCCGATGACGAAAACGATCATGTAGACAATCGTCATGAACCCTTTGGCGAACGTCATATCGTCTGAAAAGTATTGATTTTTACTAATAAGTGGAAGAGATGATGAGAGAGTAAGCCTCAGACAGAGAAGGTGCCTGCGTCTCTTCAAAAACAATATTATTTCATCTTTCTTCTCTTCAGAAACGAATTGGTGAGAGAGTGTTGAAAACGCGGAGAGTGTCAGACAGAAAAGGGTTTCACAACGCGTCTGCGTCTGTTCAAAAAAAGTGTTATTTCAACTTCCATTCCTTCAGGACCAATGAAAATATTGAATGGTTAGAGAGTGTTGAAAACGAGGAGAGCGTCAGACAGAAAAGGGTTTCACAACGCGTCTGCGTCTCTTCAAAAACAGTGTTATTTCCACTTCCATCCCTTCAGGACCAATGAAAATATTGAATGGTTAGAGAGTGTTGAAAAAGAGGAGAGCACTAGACAGAAAAGGGTCTAACAACGCGTCTGCGTCTCTTCAATAACATCGCTATCTCTGCTTCAAAAAAACACAGTAAATTTATAAAATACATGATAAAATCGATCAAAAAATGAGAAAAAAAAAGCTGAAAACTACACTTTTCTGTTGAACATCGTCACAGGAAAAAGTCTCACTACTGAAAAAAATATTTTTTCTGGAATTTCTACCGATTTTGAATGGCTCATGCGGCGCAAAGAGCACTTGAAAAGCTTAATTTAGTGATTCTTTGATAATTTTTTTCGATTATCTTTTTTTTTGGTAATGAAAATCAACACCAAATTACCACGAGATTCAACATCACAAAAAAATTATCAAAAAATGACGAATAACTAATGAAGCTTAAAAATGGCCAAAGAAACTCTTGGGATATTCAGAATGACGAGAAAAAAAAGTGACGAAAGGTAAAAATTCCACCTGGGTGATTTCGGCCGGAAATGACCTACAAGTGTTAAAATGTCAAAGAACATTTTTTTTTGTCGTGAAAAATTCGAAAATTTTCAAAATGAATTGTAACTTTGACCTAACCCAGGAAGTTTCCTGGGAAAAACTTATTCGAAAAAAATTCCAGAAAATTGAGAGTTTAGTATGCAAGAGAAGCTTCCGTTGATCAAATTTCGGGAAAAAATGGACCCCGAAAAAAATTGGGGAAACCCTGCCAGTGACATCTGCACGTCAAAACAGAACCAAAAATGGCTTTTTCATAAATTTCCAAAAAAAAGTCGCTTTTTCCATTAAGAGAGGCGTTCGATCATTTTTTTAATTGTTGTTTGGCCTTTTTTGGAAGCGGAAGGTCAAAAGCTCATCTTTGGCGTCAAATTTGAAGAGGAGGTGTAATTGGGAGCTTCGTACTACTTCCTTCTCATTCAAACTCTTTGTATTTTACAACATTTTTGTACTCGTATATCATATCATGTACTGTAAATGAAAAAAAAAACTGAAAAATAAGCAAAAAACGAGCAAAAAAAAATGGCGCCAAATTCAAAATGGTGTAAGTTGGAGCTTCGTACTATTTCCTTCCGAATAAAATTTTTCAAGTTTCATTGTGTTTTGAATCATTTTGGAATTCATATGATGTACTGTGAATGACAAAAAAACTGGAGAAATTCTGAAAAAATAAGAGCAAAAAAATTTGGCGCCAAATTCAAACTGGTGTAAGTTGGAGCTTCGTAAAACTTCCTTCCGAATGAAATTTCTAGGTTTTATTGTAATTTGCAAAATTTTTTTGAACTCATACCATGTACTGTAAATGACAAAAAGAAACTGAAGAACTTTTAAAAAATGAGAGGAAAAAAGTTTTGGAGCCAAATTCAAAATGGTGTAAGTTGGAGCTTCGTAAAACTTCCTTCCGAATAAAAATTTTTTTCAAGTTTTATTGTATTTTTTTCAAAAATTTTTTTGAACTCCTATATTATATCATGTACTGAGAATGACAAAAAAAACTGGAGAAATATTGAAAAAATAAGAGCAAAAAAAAATTTGGCGCCAAATTCAAAAGCGCGTAAGTTGGAGCTTCGTAAAAACAATTTTTTAGGCTTTCTTTGACTTTTTGGATTCAAAGTGACATTATTTATCTTCTGCAGTTCTTTTTAAAGCAGAAAAATTTGGCGCGAAGTTGAAAAAAGCGTCATTTGGAGCTTCGTATTTTTTATTTCACTAATTCAAAAAATCAGGCTTAAAAAAATCAAGGCTGGATTTTTGTGGCGCCAAATTTGAAAAGCCGTCTTTTGGAGCGTCGTAATGCTTCTTTACTATTCAAAATATTGGCTCTTCGAGCTTTTTTTTCAAATTTCGGACGCAATGGGAGTTTTTGAGTACCTTTTCTAGAGAAGACTAGAGGTGACGTTTTTTTTTCAAAAATCACAAAAATTAAAAACTTCAAAGAATTCCTAGAACCTTCGATCCATTTCTAAGAACCCAATTACTCGTTCCAAATTATTTCTGCTCGACTAGAGAAGAAATATTCAAAAAGAAAGAGGCGAAAAAATTGCCGTTCCTCCCCAATTAATTACATAGTCTAGTGGGTTAGCCGGATCTTTGTTAGAAATGACGACCAAAGTTCAAGGCCCACCCTTTGAACTTTTGCAAGAACCTTTCCATGGGAAAATCTACACTTTGGAATCTCATTTTTAATGCGAAAAACAGAAGGAAAAGCCAAAAAGACCATCGTTTCGAAGCCAATTTTCCGTCCTTTTTTCTTTCATGGTTAATTCCTGGCAATCTCATTTCCTTGACGGAAAAAAGGAACACTAAGCTTTGAATTATTGATTTTTCCCGGCTTCTAAATGCGCCATAAGGAAGTTTTCTTAATTTTGATCCTTGAATTACTAAAAAAAAGGCATTCTCTAGGTTTTTTCTATACAAAAAAAATGATCTAAAGTTTCATTTTTCCTAATGTTTTTCAAACCTATAAAAGACATAATTATTCATTTTTCTCCAAATGGAACAGCTTGTTCATTTGGAATGGCTCAGGCGTCGCGGTCGCGTTGCGGTTAAGCCAAACTGTGAAATTCGGATTTTTAAACATTGGTTCTGTACAAAAAATGACTGAAAATTACGTTTTTGGACTCGAAAACTAATGCTGACCGCACTCAAAATTACTAAAAACGTGGTCGCGTTGCGGCTCTTTTTGAACGTGCACCCGACCTAAAACGGTTTACGCGAAACGACATAAAATATCGCGACGCCTCAAGCCATTCCAAATGCGGCCGAAAATCAGAATAGACAAAAAAACGTTTTTTGGACTTGAAAACTAATGCTGACCGCACTTGGAATGACTCAAAGCGACACAATCTCGTTTCTTGAACTTGCGTTCGACCTGAAATGGTTTGCGCGATAAGACATTATTATATCAGCGCAACGCCTAAAGCCATTCCAAATGCGTCCAGAAATCAAAATAGAAAAAAAGTTGTTTTTAGACTTTTACACTAATGCTGACCGCACTTGGAATGACTCAAAGCGACACAATCCCGTTCCTTGAAGTTGCACCCGACCTAAAACGGTTTACGCAAGATGACATGAAAATGTCAGCGCGACACCTCAAGCCATTCCAAATGCGGCCAAAAATCAAAACAGAATAGAAAACCAACTCTGAAATTGTTCAAAAGGGTCGGCGGCAGCCGAGGCCTCTGAATGATTGGACGCGGGTGGCGGTTCGTCCATGTCTGTAAAATGCGAGCATTTTGTACCTTGGATTTTTGAAATGGGTCTTGACGCGGAAATGATCTAACTGTGTCGAAAAAAATAATGACGCTTTGAAAGTACGAACGTTTCATAGTACTGTAATACTTGCAAAGATTAAAAAATTTCGAGAAAAATTTGTAGTTTGGACAATTGGAAGAAGTCTCGGAGCGGAAAGAATGAGAATCTGAATAAAAATAGATTCGGACGTCTTTAAAGTGCGAACAGTTTCGAAAAGTCATATCGAAAAACTTCTTTCAGTCCTCTTTTTGTATTTCTACTGATCGTGGTACTATGAAAACTCAAAATAGAGGAGAGGAATTGAAAAAAGGATGTTTTTAAAGTGCGACCAGTTTCAAAACATATACAAATCCTTGGAAAATTAAGCTGAATTTTCTGATTTTTAGCTCTATGAATGAATTTACTATCTGAAATATTCAAGTTTGAGCTGAAGAGTTGGAAAAGCGGACGTTTTTTTAAAGTGCGACCAGTTTCAAAAAACAAAAAACCTTTGGAAAATTAAGCTGAATTTTCTGATTTTCAGCTCTATGAATGAATTTACTATCTGATATATTCAAAATTGAGCCGAAGAGTTGGAAAATCGGACGCTTTTGAAATGCGGACGGTTTTAAAAACCTCAAAATTTAAGTTTTTTGCCGCAATTTTTCGATTTTCAAAAGAAAGCCTTAAAAGTACAAACAGTGTTGTTTGAAACGGCAAAAAATGAAAAAAATAAAATTTTTTTCTTCCGCAAGGAGCAATTTGTTTGGCTCGCTCAGCAGAAAATAATTGATACTTCCGCGGAAAAAAAATAATAATTCTTTCAACATAAATCGCGTGGTTTTGAAGGGTAATTCCAGTGAGCAGTGCGCGAAAAAAAAAAAGTCAATTAGAAAATAAATTGGGTGGCAAAAAAAGTGCGTCATCGGAAGCTGAACCCATGACCTTTCGGGCCCTCGCACTTTGCCTCGAAATTCGAAAATAATCGTTTTTTTTTCGAAAAAAAAATGTAGTTTAATGTATTTTTTCATCGAAAAAGAGGAACAAAACAAGACGAGGCGCGAAAAGAATTTAAAAATTGATGAAATTCTCTAGATTCCCATGGTTTTCGTGTTTCAAATGCTTCCCATTCCACTGAATTTTTAATCGTCTCAGGCGATGCTCCCCTTTTTTCACGAGCTTATAGGTTGCAGCTTTGGCCGAGTGGGTTGAGGCTTAGAATGACGGTAAGAAGGTCAAGAGATCGAACCCGTTAGAGTACAAATATTTTGAGAATCTGGTTTGCACATTTCTCTAGTAACTTTTTGCTCAGTAAAAAAACAGCATCTACGTCAACCTGAAAAAAATGGCAGTTTGGCCGAGTGGCTTAAGTCTTTGAGTGGCACTAAAAAGGTCAAAGGATCGACCTTTTTAGCCCGGTGAAATACAAAAATTTCGAAAAAACACTCTGAGTTGGATTTTGCTCGTTTTTTCTAATGCTTTGGTCTTGCTGAAAAATGATTCATTTGTTTACAAAAAAAAAAATTGAACCTCTGGCCGAGTGGATCGAGGCTTAGAATGATGGTAAGAAGGTCAAGGGATCGAATCCGGTGAAATACAGACCTTAAAAAAACGACCCCGATTTTTTTATTTTTTTCACATTCTTTTTAATAACTTTTTTTGCTCAGTAAAAAAATATTCATAGTCTATCTAAAAAAATTGTAACTTTGGTCGAGTGGATTAAAGCTTAGAATGGCAATGAGAAGGTCAAGGGATCGATCCCGGTCAAATCCAGAAACTTCAAAAAACCGTTCCAATTTGAACTGTCCAACAAAAAATTCTCTGTCAAATCATAATCAAAAAAAAAAGCAAATTGCAACTTGGCCGAGTGGCTAACGCTTCAGACTGATAATAAAAAGGTCAAGAGATCAATCCCGAAGAAAATTCGGAGTTTTTTGAACTTTTTCTGAAGCTTGTTTTTTGTAAGCCTTCTTTACCTTATTTTGTATCTATATGGAAAATGAGAAATACCACTTGGCCAAGTGGCTAAATCGTCAGAATGGAAGTAAAAAGGTTGAAAGATCAATCCCAAGGTGGGTTGATTGACATAAAAAAACTATACTTGAATTTTTTTCAAAAAAACCAAAAAAAATGAGGCTAAAGGAGGTTTGATTCCAAGACCGGTTGATTAAAATATGAATTTTTTTCTACATTTGAATTTAAAAATCATAAATGAGGCTCAAAAATTTTGTCCAAGCGTCAAAACGACGGAAAAAAAGGTCAAGGGTTCAATTTTTCTTCGAGAAACTTCCCTTCTTCTCCCTTTTTACGGTACAACTCAATTTAATAAATATAAAATTGCTCCATGGAATTAATCAGAATTAAAGAATTGAAAGAAACGGAGAAACGGAACGAATAAGTGAGCGAAATCAGATGATATGAGAACTTCCTTGTCTTGTTGAAAAGGGCAAGTTGATGCGCAGCGAAATTGATAATTACAGTGTAAATTCTTGCAAATTATGGGGTAGGCTCCTAGACACTATAATCTTCAAATCTCAAGTTGATGCGCAGTGAAATTTGCTCTGAATAACATGATGAGTTCAAAAATGAAAAGTTCTTGAAAATGGGATAGAATAAGACTACAAAAGACCAAAAGGGCCAAAAAATGAAGTCCTAAAAGGTCATGAAAACCTACTATAAAAAGTATTTTATGACTCATTTGGCTACAATTGGACTTGATGGACCATAAAATGAACTATGGAAGGACAGGAATTCACAATTTTATAGCCTGGAGCATCAAGAACCTTAAAACAGTCGAAAAAACGTCACTTTGACCATTAAAGGACAAAGGAAAAGCCAAACCTGATATCCTCTGGGAAAGCCCGCCGAAGAGCAAATACCTACCTACGTTCTTTCCTTTTTTGTTCCGCCTTTTTCGAAAAATTGAGTTCTTTGAAAAATGTTCGCTTTTCAACACCTGATAATTCGATTCTGCGGGAAAAAAATGTGTCACGATTCTTGAGGAATTGATATTTTTGAAAAGATTTCTTGGAAATTGTTGGGGGTGGAGGGCTAAAATTGGATCTGGAGTTATGAGTAATGTAGGAAGCGAAGATTTTTGGCTCAATTGGTTAGGTGATTGGATGAAGATTGAGAGGTTAAGGGTTCGATTCCAGGTCAGGGGAGCATGATTTTTGCCATTTTTCAAAATTGTACTACCACTAAATGAGAGATCTTCTGAGCTAAAGGTTTGATTCCAGCTAAAAAAGGCTTATTTTCTGTTTTCCTGCAGTCTTGCAACACGTGGAGGAAGAAGGGAGTTTGGCTCAGATGGTAAGAAGCCTGTACTATGACCTAGAGGTCAAAGGTTCGGTTCCGGTCCAGGAAGACTTAATTTTTGCCATTATTCTTTAAGTTCAAAATGAAAAGGTACTCTTCCCTGGCTATCTGAACTTGAAAAACCAATTTAAAAAAAAAGAAAAAGACTGAAAATAGGTACTATTGTGAGGTCAAGGGTTCGATTCCCGGTCAGGGGAGCATGATTTTTGCCATTATCGAAAACTTGCTCGGTAAGACTTGATTTTCGGGATTTCTTGAAGTCTTGTAACACGTAGAGGAAGAAGCAAGTCTGGCTCAGATGGTTAGAAGCCCACACTCTGACCTAGAGGTCAAAGGTTGGGTGCCGGTTCAGGTAGACTTAATTTTTGCCATTTTTTTTCAAGTTCAATATGAAAATGTGTTCTTATCCCTGGCTGTGTTGAACTTAAAAAAAAAGAGTTTAAAAAAATAAAAAGATTGAAAATCGATACGATTGTGAGGTCGAGGGTTCGATTCCAGGCCAGGGAAACATGATTTTTGCCATTTTTCAAAATTTTACTACCACTAAAGGAAAGGTGGTTTCTTAAGACGGCTTTGAAACTTTATCCTAAGCTAAAGTTTCGATTCCAGCTCAAAAAGGCTTGATTTTTCCGATTTCCTGCAGTCTTGTAACACGTAGAGGAAGAAGGGAGTTTGGTTCAGATGGTTAGAAGCCCGCACTCTGAGCTGGAGGCCAAAGGTTCGATCCCAGTCCGGGTTAAATCATTTTTGCCATTTTTCTATAAATTCAAAATGAAGAAGATTTTCTTCCTTGGCTATTATAAACTTGAAAAAACCTGTAAAAAATAAAACATAGACTAAAAATCAGTAAAATGAGGAATAAAATGAAATTCGAGCCACAGTAGCCAAAATTATGAAAAGCAGGTGGAAAAAAATCAGAACCGCGTGGGAGGCGTGGCCAGGAAAAATACTCTCTAAGTTTCAACTTTTAATTAAAAAAGAACCCAGACAAAGTTAAGTGGTTTGGAAAAAAAGAGAGAGATTCGAATTGCTCCGTTGAAATTGGAGCTTTTGCTCGCCACCGCAGACGGATTTTAATGATGCCTTTGAACTTCGTTTTTTTTTTCCTGATTGGTTCCTTTCCTTTGAGAAAAAAATGAGGAGAGGTGTCAAGTTTCAGAAACTTTTCTCTAGTTTGAGAAAGATATATCAAAAAAATCCGTTTTTCTCTGAGGAAACCGCGACGCGACCGCAACGTTTTCTAAATTCTGAAAAAAATCTTAAATTTTTTTCAGAGCAGAGAAATAAAAAAACCTATTGAAAAAGGACGATGTGAAAAAATGTCTCGAAAGCTGAGTAAATAAAAAAATTATGAATATTAAATTTCACTCCGAAAGGGATTTTTTTCGGTTTCACAAATAAACCCGACCAAAGTAGAAGCATTTTTCCAAAATTTTAAAAGTTCAAAGCTCCTCCTAATGGTAACCTTTAATAACAAAAAAAGTAAATCTTCAATTTTCCTTGAAAATGACTAATAGAAACCTAAGATCACGTGTCAATTTCACCTGTTTCTATAAATCTCAAACTTCTGAAAATGAAAAAAAGTGTACTTCTGGTATTCAAAAATGGCTCAGGGTATGCACCCGATCAAAAACGACTTGCGACTAAGGACACTTTAAAACACTTGATTGAGTCAGAGGAAGTAGTTCGTTCGACCCTTTGAGCCATTCCAAATGCCGACATTTTCTTTGAAATCTGTAAAACAAAACGATAGTTCATTCATCACTATCTTAAAGCAAAACCTAGCGAGATAGTGTGTAAAAATGAGAGATTTAGAGATTTTTCAGCAATTTTTCAAAAGCTAGAGGTGAATCAACTATGGAAATCTTTCAAGAACGTCGGGTGGCATTTGGAATGGCTTTCTGCACTCGACCAAAAACGGCTTGCGCTTAATGATACTTTAAAACACTTGATTGAGTTGGAAAAAGGACTTCGACTTTTTGAGCCATTCCAAATGCGGACATTTTCTTTGGAATCTGTAGAGCAAAACAATAGTTCATTCATACTTGACTTGGAGTGAGACTTGGCGAGATAGTGCGAGAAAAAGAGAGATTTAGAGATTTTCAGCAATTTTTCAAAAGCTAGAGGTGAATCGACTATGGACTCTCTTCTGAAAAAAACCATCTGATCGAATGAAAAAAAGGTTTCATTATTAATAAATGACGTGAAACTCGAAAAGGTTGCGGGAATCGGTTAGATCTTCATTAGGTATGCGAGAAAAGGTCCAGAAACCAATGGAAAATGAACTTATGAGCTTAATAATAATAATAATAGGTTTATTCACTGCATACTGTTGGAAAATAATAAATAAAATAGTTCAGAATACGAAAGCAGCAGAATAACCAAAACGGGAATTAGTCCACCCTAACGAGTAGACTATGACCCGGGGATAGAAAGGAAGTCAGAGCAAACGGGAAGGAATGGATTCGAAAAAGGCAGAGTTAGGGAGATCATTAAGTTTAACCCGTAGCGCATCCGTAGAGACGTTAAAATTTATTCTAGAGGTAAGTTTATTCCATAATGGAATAGTTTTTGGAAAAAAATCTTTAGAGAACTGACCGGAAGTGCGAAGTCGAAGTGGATTCCTCTGTAAAGGAGAAATAGTGAAGAAGTCATTGCGATTGAGAAAGTGGTCAGAGCCGCAAATTATTTTATGAAGAGAAATAATGTCGTTAATACAACGACGTACAAAGAGAGGTTTAAAGCCAAATTGGCTGAGACGATCAGAATAAGAACTGAAGCGAACATTGCATCTTATAAAAACTTTTCTACTGAATTGGCGTAGAGAAGACTCGAGTTTGAAGCATTCCTCAGACGAGATAGAGGGAGAAAAAGATTTCACTACAATATTCGAGAATAGGCGTCACGTAGGTTTGAAACATTCTGAGGTAGTGCAGGGGGAAGAAAAACTTAAAGGTATTTAGTATTTGATTAGACCGTAATGTAGCAAAAGGCAGAGATACGGGAAATATGGTCTTTGAAGGAGAGCTTCTCATCAATTTGAAGGCCTAGATCACGAACAATTGATCTTTGTGGGATTTGAAATTGATCAAGAAAAATAGACCGTTTGAGGATTGTTAGAGCCAAAGTGAAGAGAAAAAGTCTTTTCAACAGCAAGTGGAAGAGACCAAAGTTCTGACCATTGGAAAATACCATTTATGCTTCTTTGAAGCGAATCAGGGCAAGAGCTATAAACCTTGAGGTCATCAGCAAAGATAGAGATCGAGGATTGAGGATCAATAAAATTTTCAATATCATTGATGAAAACGAGAAAGAGAAGGGGGCCGCTGACCGTCCCTTGAAGTACACCCGAAGGATTAGAAAAAAAGAATTGTTAGAAAACGAGTTGTTAACTTTTACAATGGAGGAACGGTTAGATAAAAAAATTGGAGAACCAGCGACAGAGAGTATCATTAAAGCCGAAATTGGACATCTTTAGGCCTAAAAAGGTTATGATCTACTTTATCGAAGGCTTTGGAAAAAAATCGAAATAAACAGCATCGATAGGAAGATTAGATGCCAAGGATTTTTTTGAATGGAGGAAAGGGAGCTGATTAGAGAAAGTTTGCATGACCTACGATTGAGAAAGCCGAATTGGAATTGAGAGAATTTTTTTCAGAAAAAAACGAGATCTTATCATTTGAGTAATGATGCGTTCAAATACACGAGAAATTGGATGAGTGAGAGATATGGGGCGAAAGTTATTTGGATCAGAAAGACTACCTTTTTTTATGCACAGGAATAACTATAGTAGACTTAAATAATGAAGGAGTGATACCGGTTAGATAAGATTCCTGGAAAATAATAGAAAGTGGAAGAGAAATAGAAACAGAGCACTTTTTTTAGGACAAAAATAGTTGATATTATCAGAAGAATAACCGCATTTAGGTGGAAGATTAGAAAGAGTTTTTAAAAAAATCGTTTCAGGTGTGAAGTTGATAGAACAATCGGTAGGACGAGGTGAGGGTAAAACAGGAAATGTTGGGTGAATCAAATGTGAAAAAGTTAGAGGAGAAAACAGATGAGAAGAGATCGGCTTTAGATACATCTTCCGTGACAAAGTTATCATTATAATATAAGTTAGGGATGCCAGAGTCAGTTTTTGAGCGATCGAGATATGAATTTAGAGAGTTTGGAGCAGTTGAAAGTATTAGAAATTTTTAATATGTTGTTTGCGAAGAATCAAAGCTGCACGTTTTTCGGATTTTTTAACAATCATATTGAAAGAACTGCGAGTAGCATGGGAAAAAAGACCAAGTCTAATTAAAAGATATCTTCTACGTAACAGTCTACGAATCCTACGATCGGAATTAAAAGGGTTGCGGTTAAGGAGAGGAAAAGGGAAAAAAGGGCAGTTATCAGCGATTAATTCGTTAAATATTGTGAGAAAATGCTTTAGTTAAAGAATTGGTATAAAAGAGATCCTTTGGTAAGAATCCCCTTCAGACTCTTAACGAGAGAAGAACAAAATCTTCAACCCAAAAAACAAGGCCTTTTTTTGAAATTCACCAGGGGGAAAACAGAAAAAAAAACGGGAGAACAAAATGAGATTAGCAATGTTTTGAAGGAAAATAAATGAGGAACCGAACGCGAAAAACACGACCAATGAGCTGAATAAAAAAGGCGAAGAGCCCTGAGAAAAGCTCTTTTTTCCAAGAAAAAGGAAGTTTGGTAGGTTGGCCAAGTGGCTAAGAAGCCTGGGTTTCACTCAAAGGGTCGTTGGATCGATTCCTGTTCTGGTCTGAAGATTGGAAGCTAAGAACAAAGATAAAAAATAAGGCCGAAAACTGAAAAAATAAACTTTTTTTCAAGAAAAGTTGGATCAACTGCGAGGAAATGGTCTCAAAATAGAGCGGCCTCTACTTTCTGACATACACTACCGGTTCATTAATCAAAGAGTATTCAATCATTGGAATCATATGGATAGAAACATAGTGTTTGAATATGAAAAAAATAAGTTCAGATCTAAACTTGAGAAATGGTTTGAAAACAACATTACAGAACTAAACACACTTGATCCAACAAAAAAATATGAAAGCTACATAATCGATATTTAAAAAGAATAACTTCATGGTTATTCCAATTTACTCAAGTGGGGGTTAACACGACCGCGAGTCCTCTTCCCTCCATCACCACAAGTTCCGACACATATGTTCCCAAACTCTCCCTACATCTATTTCGTGAAATTTAGTACTTGTGTGTGAGAAATAAAACATTTTGATTTGATTTGATTTGAAAAATGAAGTCTGGTAGGTTGGCCAAGTGGCTAAGGAGCCTGGATCCCACTCCAAGGGTGGTTGGATCGATTCCTGTTCTGATCTGAAGATTTGAAACTGAGAAAGAAGAGTAAAAATAAGAAGGAACACTGAAAAAATTAACTTTTCTCAGTGAAGTTAAAGAAAAATGGAGTTGGGCAACTTGGTCAAGTGGCTAAAGAGCTCAAACACTATAAAATAGGTTTCTGGTTCGATTCCTGGACAATTTCTATTTTTTGCAACTTCAAAATCCACTTTTTCGCGTTGAAATAGGACCGAAACTAGATCGAACTGATAGTCAAGTGGCTAAGGAGTTGCGTTATTGTCCAAAGGATCACTGGTTCGAATCCTTCTGAGAGGAAAAAAGTTCAATAATGGTTAAAATGGCAAAAATTGAAAATAATCGAACTTTTTTGACGAGAATTATTTTCAGAAGGTGCCCAAAATCAGAAAATCTTCAAATTTTCCCGGTCAGATCAAAAAATCCGCGCCTCCTACTCAATCTACGAAACTTTGGCGTATTCAAGGCTATTCTTGAGATTAGAGCCATTGACTAGACCCCACTAATCCGTATAGTTCAAAAAAAAGTAATGATCTCATCTTTGCATCATAAAGCTAAATTTTGAAAGGACAAAAAATTGGGTCATTTTTGGTTAAGATCGCACTGAAAAACTTCAAAAAAGGATTTTTTTAGCTCGAATTTCGAATTTCAAACCATTTTCAAAGATGAAAATTTTGATCAGTTCAGCGATTTTCATCATCATTTTTGAGAAGCGCATAGGCGAATCCAAGATTTTCAGACTGGATTTTAAAAAATACAAGCATTGATCCAAGATTTTCAAAGCAGATCTCAAGAAATCAGAGCCTCAAAAAAGATCCAGCAGCTTCAGAACTACAGAAGAAAATCTCAAAATGACCTTCAGAAATTCCAAAAACGATAAAAAACGTGACACGTGCTGATAAGAAATCATTTAAAAGAGGAAATGACGTCGATTCCGACTAGTTTTACCACACTCGTCTAACTAACACGACAATGACCGTCGCTCGCCGTTCCCGCTCCCGCCGTAGCCAATCCAGTGAGCGCAGCCGTCGCGCCATCCGCTCTTCAAGCACCCGTCGGCGTGAGTTTCGATCATTGTTTTCAAGTTAAGAACGAGACTGCTTCTGGAGTAAGTCCCTAAGTTCCTAGAGATGGTTCTAAAGAATCTGGAGCTGGTCCTGGAAAATCTAGAGTTGCTCCTGAAGATTTTAGAGATACTCCTGACCATCCTAGAGCTACTTCTGACCATCCTAGATCTACTCCCAAGCACCCTAGAGCTACTCCCAAGCACCCCTAGAGCTACTCCCAAGCACCCTAGAGCTACTCCCAAGCACCCTAGAGCTACTCCCAAGCACCCTAGAGCTACTCCCAAGCACCCTAGAGCTACTCCTGATAATCCCAGAGTAGGTCCTAGAGATCCTAGAGCCGGTCCTAAAGATCCTAGAGCTGGTCCTAAGCACCCTAAAGCTGGTCCTAAGCACCCTAGAGTTACTCCTAAGCACCCTAGAGCTACTCCTAAGAACCCTAGACCTGGTCCTAAGCACCCTAGAGCTGGTCCTAAGCACCCTAGAGCTGGTCCTAAGCACCCTAGAGCTGGTCCTAAAGATTCTAGACCTTGTCCTAAAGATTCTAGACCTGGTCCTAAAGATTCTAGACCTGGTCCTAAAGATTCTAGACCTGGTCCTAAAGATCTTAGAGCTGGTCCTAAAGATCCTAGAGCTGGTCCTAAAGATCCTAGAGCTGGCCTGAAGATCCTAGAGCTGGTCCTATAAGTCCTAGAGCTGATTGGAATAGTCTTAGATACGGTTCATAACATCCTGGAGTGAGACTTCAAGGTCCTAGAGGTGGTAGACATCCTATCATAATTCTTCAAAACTTGCAGGCTCGAGCTCTCGCCGCCGGTCCAGCACCCGCAAGCCGATCTCGATCCGTCGCTCTTCGCAGCTCCGCAGCCGATCTGCCTCTCGCAGCAGCCGCTCCCCGTCGCGTCGCTCTACTTCGCGCCGCCGTTCTTCCATTCGCAGCTCCTCGGTTCGCAGGGTGTCCGTCAGCTTTGCCGTGCCCCTCGAGGAGAAGAAGGTCACGAAGAAGTACCAGACGACGCCGCGGGGACAGCGCAAGCCTGTGAAGTCTTCTCGCTCGGCCTCGCCTTCTGGTCACGTCGCCTCGCTCAAATTTGACGAGTCGGTCAAGGTTGCCAAGAAGAGGTATGTCTCTTAAGGTTGGATTTTTGAAACAGTCAAGTCTTCAGGACCGTTCCGAAGGTTGATAAGTCGGCCAAGAAGTCGGCCAAGTCTGTCAAGAGGAGGTCGGTGAAGCGATCAACCAGCAAGAACTCGGTTCGATCTGTGAAGTCGAGCAAGTCTGCCAGTGGCCGCAGACCTCGTGCCGCCGCCGTCCGTGCTCGTTCTGTCATGAAGGCCATGTGCTAATAAAAACGTATGATTTCGTGTCGGTTTTGATGGTCCTGGCAAATTCTTCTTATTGATGGAGAGATACCTGGTCCTGCTGGAAGTGGTTCTGAAGGCTCTAACGGTCCTAAAGTTATAGGATTTTGGTCCTGGAGTTTTAAATTTATTCTGAAGGTTGCTTAGTCTTGCTAGAAGCGGTTTTATAGTACTAAGAACATTTTAAAGGTGCTGGAAGTTATACTGATTAGGCGCAGGCTTGGCCTGCGCCCTATTTAGGGACAGGATCTCAGATGAAGTCTTGGGCCAGGTTGAAGTTGGTCCTATCAGAAGGGGTTCTTCTGAAGTTCTGCTCCTGCTTAATGCAGCTTAAGAAAAATGAGATTTATCTAATTCTTCTGCTTACAAGGGAAGTGCGGAAGGTCGGAATTCGATGAAACTTGGTATATAGGTACTTCCGATACCCCTGAGCCCATCGAAGTTTAAAAAAAAAGGCAAAATTTCGATTCTAGTCGAATTATGGCACCTCAAAGTCTGCACAAAAAAACGCATTGGATGGGAATGTGTCGCCGCGGCTAACTCTGGCTGCCTTCAGACGGCGTGGTGTAGTGGCTAGCAGCCTTGCACTGTGGAACCCATGTTGCGGGTTCGAATCCTTCTTGGTGCAATTTGTTTTTGCCATTTTTTTTCTTGGGAATAATGATAAAGGATGGATTTAAAAAAACTCAAAATGTTGAAATTCTCCATATTATGTTGTTTTGAGCAGGTTTTTCTACAATAATGCTGTAATTTCAAAGAATATTAACTTTAGTTCAAGAGTCTCAGAATGAAATAGAACATTAGCATCAGCTTCTACAGTAGAAAAAGGAAGAAAAAAGTCAAAAAATAGACATCCAAAATGACAAATCCAAGAGCTGTGTTTACACTATCAATACCACAAGAAAAGAAAAAATTCTGAAAATATCATAAAATCAACAAAAAGGTCAGAAAAAGAGCAGATTTCGGGTTTGCACTATTCATAAATATTTATAAGGACCGTGGGGAAAATTTCGTCTTAAAAATTTGAAAAAAACCAAGAAGATCAATCTTTAAAGAGAAAGCCTCAATTTGTCGGCAGGCTTCTATTTTTCCTATTTTCAAGCATCATTCCGTTTTTTTTTCAAGGCTTCTCTTGAATCCTTGATTGGCTAGTGAGGAGGACACTTGAAAAAGACATTTTGGGTTCATTGAGCCTGAAATATCACGAAAAACCCATCTAATTTGTCTCTTCTTGAGACGCTCAGAGTTCGGAATGACTGAAAAAAGGGGTGGCGGATTTTTAGATTAGGGCGTACTTAGGAATAAATAAGAGAGCGAGAGGGAGTTGATGCGTTGGCGTTCGCATTTTTGAGAGAAAAATTGAAAAAATGGGATTTTTTTACACGCAAGAGTTGTGCAGAAAAGTGATGACAAGGCTGGCTCAGATGGTTGTGACTTGGTCTTATAATTGAAAGGTCAATGGATCGACTCCTGTTGTCGTTTTGGCAAGTTTTGATGGATGAGATAGTGCTCTAACATGAGCAATGGCATCCATTCATCAATAAAATTGACAAAGTTTGAAAAAGGTGTACAAAAGGTCACAAAAGTGGCGCAGTTGGTTGTGATCTTGTCTTATAACTGAAAGGTCTAAGGATCGACTCCTGCTGTCGTTTTGGCAAGTTTTGATAGATGCAATGGAGTTATAACATGAGCAATGGTATCTAATAATACTCTTCATGTGCAAAAGGTATGAAAAAGGTCACGAAAATGGCTCAGGCGGTTGTGATGTTGTCTTATAACTGAAAGGTCAATGGATCGACTCCTGTAGTTGTTTTGGCAAGTTTTTATAGATGAAATAGAGCTCTAACATGAGCAATGGAATCTATTAATCTTGACAAGGAATGTTTGGAAACTTCGTAAAATCCTTCATGTGCAAGAAGTCACAAGGATGGCTCAGCTGGTTGTGATCTTGTCTTATAACTTAAAGGTCAATGGATCGACTCCTGTAGTTGTTTTGGCAAGTTTTTATAGATGAAATGCAGCTCTAACATGAGCAATGGATTATAATATACTTGAAGACCAAATTTTCGAAAAGTAGTGAAACCTTTCAAGTGCAAAAAGTGTACAAAAGTATGGCGCAGTTGGTTGTGATCTTGTCTCCTAACTGAAAAGCCAAAGGATCGATCCCTCTTGGTGTTTTTGCTATTTTTTATATGTAAGCAAGATAAAAAAGCCCTGGTTTTTCGGTCAACCTTTGGAATGAAAGCCAAAAAATGGAGCTTAAACATGAGCAATTAAAACTGCGACAGGATCAAACTACTGAAATTATTGAGTTTTTCGGCTTTACAGACTTCTTCACTAAAAATTCAAAAAAAATGAAAATTTTAAAAGTTTTTTTGTAACGTTTTTTTCTGAAACGACCAAGTGAACCAAAAAAACAAGGAAGCCTCGAAAAAGATGCTTTTTGAACCTTTTAATTCAGAGCTTTTTTTCGAACAGACAGCTTTTTTCCAGAGATAAAAAGGGAAAGTGAAACCAACAATGGCCCATTCTATCATCGCATCAAAACCATTTTTTTCACTTTTTTTTCGGGGCAATTTTCCTCTTTTTTTTTCATTAAGTAAAGATTATCTTATTCATAACAAAATTGATTTCAAAGTTTTTAAGCGTGACAATTTTAAATTTCTTTCAATCGAGTGAGCTTCCGAGAAGAAGATTTCTGAGCCTCAAATATGAAAAATTGAGTTTTTCTGTAGAAAAAAATTTTATTTAACTGAGACCAAAAATGGTCTGTCATTTATTGAACCAAAGTTGAACCATTGAACCAAAGCCAGTTTTTATTCATTTTGGAGCGGTTTTCTACTTTTTTGAAGGTTTAAAAGCCAAATCTAAAGTCTTGAACTTGAAAAAACGTGATAACAAAAAAAAACTCGTTTCATTAGGAAAAGCTTTCAAAAAGGAGCCTTTAAAAGAATATTATTGAGCTCCAAACATGAAAACCTGAGATTTCAATAGGAAAAACCTGGAAATTGTGACTAAAAATGGCCTAAAAAGACCCATTTATGGTCTGAAAATTGGCCAAAAAAGACCCGTTTATGGTCTAAAAAATGGTCTGAAAAGACCGGTTTTTTAGTCTGCAAAATGTTCTAAAAAGACCCGTTACGGTCTAAAAACTTGTCAAACTTGAAAACTTTCATTAGAGTATGCTACAAAAGAAGGCTTGAAAGAAGGTTTTCGAGCCACAAAATTGAAAAACTGAGACCAAAAATGGTCTGAATCCAAAAAAAGACCCGTTCTGTCATTGAATCTTTCTTCCGGAACAATTTTCCTCAAAAAGGAGGGTTGAAGATTTCATGGTATCATTCGAACACTGGATGTACTTCTTTTCTAAGACTTGGAGTCACCAAGAACGGCTCGTAGCGTTGCGGCTGCGAGGCGGTTAAGAAGAAAGTGCGACCGACTCAAAACGACTTGCGCCGTCGATATCTTCCTCCAAACACAACGCTTTGAACTGTTCTAAATACGGCCAAGCCACTTTTCCGATACATAATGAATTAGGGAACCATGAAAATAACTGCGACCGACTCAAAACGACTTGCGCCGTCGATTGGAAACATTTTTCATATTTTTCGAGCCGCAGCGCTTCGAGCCATTCTAAATGCGACTAAGCCACTTTTCTGACTTTTACTAGATGAACTAAGGAGCCACGAAAAAAACTGCAACCGACTCAAAACGACTTGCGCCGTAGTTAGGGAAGATCTTACATATTTTTCGAGCCGCAGCGCTTCGAGCCATTCTAAATGCGACTAAGCCACTTTTCTGACTTTTACTAGATGAACTAAAGAGCCACGAAAAAAACTGCAACCGACTCAAAATGACTTGCGCCGTCGATAGGGAAAATCTTACATAAACCGCAGCGCGACCGCAACGCTTAGAGCCATTCTAAATGCGACCAAGTCATTTTTCTGATCTTTAATAAATGGATTAAGGAACCATGAAAAAACTGCGACCGACTCAAAACGACTTGCGCCGTCCATACGGAAGATTTTACATATTTTGCCTCAAACCGCAGCCCGACCGCAACGCTTCGAGCCATTCTAAACGCGACCAAGCCACTTATACATAATGAATTAGGGAACCATGAAAAAACTGCGACCGACTCAAAACGACTTGCGCCGTCGATAGGGAAGATCTCACATATTTTGCCTCAAACCGCAGCCCGACCGCAACGCTTCTAGCTATTCTAAACGCAGCCAAGCAACTCATTCAAAGAAAGTAAAAAAACCCTTAAATTAAAAAAAAATGATAAATAAGCAAAAAATGACGATTTTCAGCTCGAAAAGCGTTAGTAAAAAATAAAAATTCCAATTATCAGAGGTCACACAAAAATATACTGAAGCCTGATCTTGTTCCTTATGAAAAATTTAGAGCAGTTATATAAATTTTTGACTTAATGAAGACTGAATAAGGAAGAATCCTGTACATTATTGGCAATTTTCCAAGTTAATGTACAGAAAAATGAAGCCTTCTTGATAAAAAAATTTTTTTGAACATAATAAGATTTTTTTCTCTCAAAAATGAATTTATTGGAGAATCTAGACACAAAAAAACGGCTGAAAATTGAGAAAAAAAAAATCGGGCGAATTTTGTAATTTTGTAAAAACTTTCCTTCTGTTTTTCCGGTGAAATTTTGCTTCTAGAAGTTATTTTTAAAGAGAAAAAAAGGACTAGTTTTTATCGAAATTTTTGTTATAAATCAATTTTTTTGAGAGTTTAACGCGTAAAAAAACGGTCTTAAAATCGGTTTACAGTGCAAAAAAACGGTCTTAAAATCGAAAAATCCCAAAAATTCACTTGAATACGGGAATCTTTATGAAACGGCAGATAGGAAAACGATAAGATGGGACGAAAAAGAAAAAATGAAAAATAATCACGAAAATTTGAAATCCCCGCCATGAGAGGATAACATTTGGCGGCAATGGATAGGCGCCAAAAAAGGTCAAATTTCCCAAATTTGAGGCCAATTTTTCTTGAAATTCCAAGATTCAAGTTATCAGAAAATAATGAAGATCATTGAACAATTGTCCATTAAAAAAATCTAAAAAATCACAAAAAATCAAATTTTCGGGCAACTCTAAATAATCCTTCAAATGAATGAAATCTATGAGAAAAACAGAAGGAAGTACTGAAATTTTGTTATAAACACCTTTTTGAGAAAAAAATTTCGCCTCAAAAACAACATTGCAATAAAATTATAAGTCAGAGGGACATTTCCGCGAGGAAGTTAATTTTTCCTGCTGAGGTGGAAAAAAAAAGAGATTGACCTGACGGAATAACAATTTGAGTCAGTTCTGAGGGCGTTTCTCGATGGAGCAAATAAGGTGTTCAAAAAAAGCCTTGAAAAAGTTGGGGGTTATAAATCGGAAAAAAATATTTGAGGGGGGGTGAAAAAAACGGGGTTTCAGGTAAATGTATCTTATATATTTTTTTCATTGCGAATCCAACGGTGTACTCAAAAAAAGCACAAATACGAATATTTTTTTGAAGAAAAAAACGCGATTTTATTTTTCCGCCTTTAATTTTTGAAAAAAATGCTTTTGGATCGGTGTACGGACAACTGTTTACAGTATCCGTGCAGTTGTGAAAATGTAATTAGACTTTCATTTTTTTCCAGAAAAAAATCAGATAACTGCTTCAAATCAATTGTTTCTTTTCTGAAAAATCTTCTAGGAGAACAAAAAACACACACCAATAATAAAGGAAACGTAAAATATCGATATCTCAATCGAAAACTGTATAAAATGATCATTTTTTTGATCAAATTTTTGCAAATTATAGATGAAAGGAACGTTTTTTTGTGACGAGAAGAACTTTGGTGAAAACAGAAAAAATTGAAAATTGAAAGAAACGGAGAAAAATGGCGATGGAGCAACTTTACTGTAAAGCGCCTTTTTGGCGCGAATTCAAACTTTCCTCCGACTTTGAATTATTTTTTCCCCAAAACTAGGAAGTTCGGTACGTTTCCAAGTTCACCGTTCGATTCGCAATGGAAAAATCTTGCTTTGAACTGAAAAATCGTTTTTTACTGCCCCTATGCCTTTAAAAAACGAGCTTTTTTGCGATTTTCTGAAAAATCAGAACTACGAGGATTCACTAAAACTCAAATTAAAGAAAAACAAAGAAAATTGGAAGAATGATCGGCGTGCGAATGAGTGAGGGTGGGCACAACAATTCCACTTTCCTCAAAAAACACGGCGAAATGGCGAGGATTAGTCAAAAATAACGAGGAAGAGTTAACTCAAGAGGAGCGATTGATGGGTTTGATGATGATGGCTCATGCATTTTTGACGAGAGCCGTTCGGGTTTGATGACTTGGTGAGGAAAAAAGGTTATTAATTTTGAGAACATGTGTTGGGAGCTCAAAGGAAGGTCAGGAACTTGAAGAAAGGTTTAAAAAAATAAAAAAGCTGAAAAAAGGCCAAAAACACCTTCTAAAAAAGTACTAAGCTCAATAAAAAAGTCCTCAAACAAATTACAAAGGCTCTCAAAAAAAAAATAAGAGGCTAAAGGTCCTAAAAAAAATTCGGAAGCTTAAAAAAATCAGTTATCTCTTCTGGAAAAAAAACCAACTGCAAAAAATAAAAAAGAACTGGTCGGACTTGATGACTTGGAGAGGGAAGAATCGAGGAAAAGAGGTTATTAATTTTGAGGACATGCGTTGTAAGCTTGAAGGAAGGCCATTCAAGCTAGAAAAAAAGATCGTGAACTCTTTCAAAAAATTTTGAAGAACATGAAAAAGCGGTAAAATGATTTAAAGCGAACAACGGGTTTTGAAATTTGTGAAAAAAGAGGTTTTCTCCGGCTGTGAACTTTAAAATAAGTTCTGAGCTCAAAAAAAGAGTGTAAAATCATTTTAACTGTGAGATTTGAACTGAAAAATGGTCGTCAAATACACTTGAACTTCTCAAAAACCAAAAAAATAAATTAATCTTCATTTCATTTGAACTTTCTTCTCGGGTTCACGTAGCTTACCAAGTTTTCATTGGAAAAAAAAAAAATAAAAAAACATAATTTTCAGAGTCTCTCAAGCCTTTTTTCCCAACTTACTTGTTCTATTTCAGGTATTTACAGACAAACAAGCGTCTTTACTCAAAATGGACAACAAAGGCGTGTTTTTCTAAGCTTCTTCCAATGAAAGAAGAATTCTTAGATTCTACTCGTATTTCTAAAGTTGTTTTTTGGGGTCAGCTTGAGCCACTAAACGAATGAATATTCGATTTCCGTTCCGTTCTAGTTAGAAGATCTTGAAAAGATGAAATTTGTTCTTGGTAGAGGCCCTTCTAAATATATATAATTTTTTTAATAACATAGAAAGTGAGCTGGTGATCAAATACCCGAAGAAAAAAAGCCATTTTTTTCGTGATTAAAGTTGAAAAAAAGATGTTCAAAAAAACAGGAAGGATAAGGAACTGAAATCTGAAACAGGCGGGGGATTAGGCGAAGAAGCGATACGATAATCAAGATTATCATATTTTTTTAAATGTAGAAAAAAATTTCTTTTCAGAGATCTCTAGCCTTTTTTTGCAAATGAAGCCTTTCATGAAAAACTGTTTTGGTCTTATTTTTTCTAAAAAAATTTTTTTACGAGACGAGGATTGAACTTGTGACCTTTTTGCTCAAAAAAATTGATGAACTTTCAATTTTTTTCAAGGTTTTTTTAGTACACAATCCAGAAATTGACCTTTCATATTCTTCGAATATTTGTTTTAAAAAACTTAGAGTTTGTGATTTTTAGCTAGTGCAGTACTCATCCAGTGTGCCAAAGTTCAAAAAACGAACAAATTCATCAAAATTCAGGAAAAGCTTTATGAAATTCAAATGTTCGGAAAACGGCAAAAAAGTTCCTCCAGGATGGGGACTGAACCTAAGACCTTTTCGACACGAACAAAGCACTCAGCCAGTCTGCCAAAAATCGAAAAACCTAGCAACTTATCAAAATTCAGGAATAGCTTAATAAAACTCGATTATTCAGAAAACGGCAAAAAAAGTTCCTCCGGGACGAGGATCAAACCTGCGACCTTTTCGACGGTAGCAAAGCACTTAGCCACTAGGCCAAATTAAAATAAAACAACTGAAATTTCTCACTTAGCCGGTTAGCCAGAAAATTCACCATAATTACGAATAAAAGTCTGAAAAAGCTGCACAAAATTTGAAAAAGCGGAAAACGGCAAAAAAGTTCCCCCAGGGCGAGGATCAAACTTGCGACCTTTGCGACACTAGAAAAGCCCTTAGCCAATCTGCCAAAAATCGAAAAATCAACCAATATCTCAAAAATCAGGAGAAGCTTCATAAATTTCAAATATTCGAAAAACGGCAAAAAGTTCCTCCAGGACAAGGGTCGAACCTGCAACCTTTTTGAAACTTGTAAAGCATTTAGCCAGTCCGCCAAGATTCGAAAAAAAAAAACTAGTTTATCAAGATTACGTATAAAGTTTAGGAGAATCTTCATAAAATTCGAATATTCGAAAAAAGGCAAAAAAGCTCCTCCGGGACGAGGATCGAACCTGCGACCTTTTCGACACGAGCAAAGCACTTCGCCTTGAGGCCAAAGTGAACTAAAACAACTGAAATATTTCTAAAAGTCACAGTTTACAGTTTGAACGTTAAGAAAACCAATAGGGATCCTTGTCAGTAGGTTTTTGACAGTTTCGTGCGTCTTCGAGTGTTCAAACAGAGGAAAGTCAGCATTTCGAGGGGATTTTCAACAAGAGACCAACAAAAAAACAAAGATTCTATGAGTTTTTGAACTCATTTCAAGAAAAATCTTTGAGTATGAATCTCAAAATCCTCTGAAAAAAAGCAGGAAAACCAGGAAACGAAATGTTGTCGTAAAAAATCCGTTTTTCAAAGAATTCTGTGTAAAATCCCATTCACGACATGTCTCACATCTGCCAGAAAACAGGAAAAAATTGGAATTGAAAAATATTATTTGTACCCCGAAAAATGTGACTTTTTCCCCCAAAACAACGTGATTTATAGGTTAAATCATAACTCATTTCTATTCATTTCCTCAAGGAACAATATTCCAAAAACGAATAATAAAATTAAGGCTCATCCTTACTCGAATTTCAAATTTCAATACAAATCAAAGCGGCCAAAAAAAACTCCAAAAACAACAGAAATCCGATATTTCGTTTCACAATGAATCGAACCGCTTTGTAATTCAATACCATTCCCAAAAAAGGCCTGGATTCCATTTTTATGAGTAATATTAACTGAAAAAGTGACGCGAAGTTAACTAAAACTCGAATTCCGTGAGGAATAATTATTAGTTAGTCGCCGAGCACAAAATAACATATCATCTAGTTGAAAATGCTGACAAATAACGAAAATGATGCAAGAAAATGATGGTTCAAAGTAACAGTTGTCTAAAACTTTTAAAAAAAAGAATAAATAAAAACATAAAAAGTTTGGCAAAAAAGGCAAAAGGGATTTGGAGGTACGGGGGATTGAACCCCGGGCTTCTCGCATGCAAAGCGAGCGCTCTACCACTGAGCTACACCCCCGACGATTGCGTCGACAGTCAGGAGCGTATATACCGACTCCTGGCGGGCGAGCAGTACTATTTGAAAGTTGGAATTTTAGTTTTTTTTTTTAAAGTTTGTTTGGTCAAGAGGCTAAGGATTCTATTCATCGCTCAGAAGGTCACGAGTTCGACTCCTTTCAAAAACTTTCGTTTTTGCTTTTTTTCCCAAGATCCCGAATAAAAAAGAGAAAAAAGAAACAAAAGAAGAAAACTTGAGAAGAAGCAGAGCCGCAAAAACACTTATTTAGAAAAAAGAAAGAAAAAACACCTCTTGAGTTTGGAGAAGTATTTAATGCAGTGGAGCATAAACGGAATATTTTATCTTTATTTTTTCTTGGGTCTAAAAAATAGAAGGGGAACGAGGAAATTGATTCCTTCAGAGATTTTCAGAACAATAGAGTCAAGCTCTTGACTCATCAATAAGCTTCGTTTTTTATGTCTTTAAGACTTATTTTAGGTGAAGGAAGCTTGGATAAGGAGCTTTTAGCTTTAATAAAAAAATGGAAAACTATTCAACTATTCTCCTGTACGCATGCAAAGTCATAGGATCTGTTAAAAAAGCGAAAAAATACAGCAAAAAGTAACAATTTCCGACAGGATTGAACCAGAAACCTTCTGAGCTTCAATCAAGCATCTTAGCCACTAAGATACACGGCACCTTCTCAAATAGGTGATATTGGAATGAATCATAAAGGGTAATAAAAAGCAAGAATGGTTGGAAAAGTCCGGGGGACCGATCCTGAGACCTTCTGGACCAAAAAAATGTTTAACCACTTGACCAAAATTTGAATTTTTTTGCTTTACTCTTAATAAATATAAAAAAGAGAAGGAATTATTCAAACTTCAAGAAAAAAAGCAAAAAAAGAAAAATCGGCATAAGGAATCGAACCTGGGACCTTCTGGACACTGAAGAATAACCTTACCGACTTTTCCAAAATTCCAAACTTTTTGGATTTGTTTCAGTTTTCTGAACTATCACTAGTAAATTCATGCGAAAAACTAACTCGGAAAAAATGGCAAAAACGAAAGTCGCCCTGAGGGTTCGAACCAGTGACCTTCTCGACGTTGGAGTGAGCTCATAAGCATTATATCAAACCATATTCGACTTATTTTTACGCGAAAATGACCCTAACTTTTACAAATCCCTTTTCTGAGCTCGCAACCTTCTTTACTTCACATCAGAATCGAAAGAAAGCTCAAAAGACACCAAAAAGTTTCGAACCAGTGACCTTTTTAACCTCAATACGAGCTCTAAACCACTGCGCCAAGCCACTTTCTGAATTCCCCACACTAAAAATCCCTCAAAATCAGTACTTCTGACCCCAACAAGGACATTTGACCAAGCCAACGTCATTCCTTCTAAAAACAACCTTCAAAGGCTCGGGAAGGCGATAAATATCCAAATAAGGCAAAATAAGGGGGAGCGAAAACAAGGTGTACATAGAGAGGAAAGAGTGAGGAGTAGGGGAGCTTCTATCAAAATAGAAAGGGCGTTTTCTAAATAAGGAAAAATCGAGGGCAACTAGGAGGATCTTCAAAAATTTTCTAGTACAGCTGATCGCACTTGGAATGGCTCAAAATGGAGCAAAATTTTTTTCTTCAACCGCAACGCGACCGCGACGCTTTGGGTACTAACCAAAGTTTTCCAATGAGGAAAAATGAAGAGTATCGATGGATAACTAGGAAGATCTTCTACATAGTTTCTTACATTTCGACAATTTTCTAGTGAAGCTGGTCGCACTTGGAATGGCTCAAAGCGAAGCAAACTTTTTTCTTCAACCGCAACGCGACCGCGACGCATAGGTTCTTCCTACAATCCAAATTCCTTCAGTAAGGGAAAATTAAGGACAACTAGGAGGATTTTCTACACAATTTTCTAGCATAAAAAATTTCTAATAGAGCTGGTCGCACTAGGAATGGCTCAAAATGGAGCAAACTTTTTTCTTCAACCGCAACGCATAGGTTCTTCCTACAATCCAAATTCCTTCAGTAAGGGAAAATTAAGGACAACTAGGAGGATTTTCTACACAATTTTCTAGCATAAAAAATTTCTAATAGAGCTGGTCGCACTAGGAATGGCTCAAAGCGAAGCAAACTTTTTTCTTCAACCGCAACGCGACCGCGACGCATAGGTTCTTCCTACAATCCAAATTCCTTCAGTAAGGGAAAATTAAGGACAACTAGGAGGATTTTCTACACAATTTTCTAGCATAAAAAATTTCTAATAGAGCTGGTCGCACTAGGAATGGCTCAAAATGGAGCAAACTTTTTTCTTCAACCGCAACGCATAGGTTCTTCCTACAATCCAAATTCCTTCAGTAAGGGAAAATTAAGGACAACTAGGAGGATTTTCTACACAATTTTCTAGCATAAAAAATTTCTAATAGAGCTGGTCGCACTAGGAATGGCTCAAAGTGGAGCAAACTTTTTTCTTCAACCGCAACGCGACCGCGACGCTTTGGTTTTACCTAAGAATCAATCGGAGGGCATCTATGTATCATTAGGAGGATCTTCTACATAATTTGAGTAGAGCTGGTCGCACTTGGAATGGCTCAATGCGCAATGGATTCTCAAAAAAATCGTCTCAACCGCAACGCGACCGCGACGCTTTGATTCTACCTGCGGACCGGATTTTTTCAGTGAGGAAAAATGGAGGGCTTCGAGGTATAACTAAGAGGATCTTCTACATAATTTTCTAGCATAAAAAGTTTTCTAGTAGAGCTGGTCGCACTTGGAATGGCTCAAAGCGAAGCAAACTATTTTCTTCAACCGCAACGCGACCGCGACGCTTTGGTTCTACCTACAAACCAAGTTTTCTAAACAAGGAAAAATCGAGGGCATCGATTATAACTAACAAGATCTTCTACATAATTTCCTACATTTCGATAATTTTCTAGTGAAGCTGGCCGCACATGGAATGGCTCAATACGCAATGAATTTTCAAGAAAAACCGTCTTAACCGCAACGCGACCGCGTCGCATCGAGCCGTTCCAAATGCGACCTGTGACCAAGGGATTCTAAGCCCTAAAGGAAGGTGTACAGCTTTTTTTTTTCAAATCTGGAAGTCAAGGAAATGACTAAAAAAATTTTTTATTTTAGAAAATGTGGAGTAATAAACATGAAAAAACGTCTCGTGAAGCCAAAATTCATATTCATCTTTTTATTTTTTTGTTTTCGTTTTTTTCAGAATGTTAGTCGATTTATTCTCGCCTTTCTCTCAGCGGCAGGAAATTGAGGGAGGAAATTTGCATTTTTTTCCTAGCGCAGTATATTTCTAGTAATGAGCCTTTCCACGATTTTTTTCTTTTTATAAAATAATTTCTCGGCTCAAAAGTTCATGCAAAAAAAGAAAGGAAAAAAACTCCTGAAGCCTTACCTTCAAAAAAACCCAGAAATCAAAAAGAAACTTCAAATTTTATTTTTTTATTTTTTTGAATTTTCTCAATTTCAAAAAGCACAATAGAGGTCTTCAAAAAAAGGCAAAAAAACCAAATAAACGTCAAAAGGACTCGAACCAGTGACCTGCTGAGTGATGGTCTTTACGGCTTCCCCCTCCACTCCAGATTACTTTTTACGCGCGTTTAATGAAATATCTTTCTATAAAAATGGCAAAAAAGCAACTCCGTCGGTCGGACTCGAACCAGTGACCTTTTTAGCAATAACCAAATTACTAAAACTTATTTAGACATTCGAATATGTGAACTTGGAAGTAAAATTTTTGTTAAAAATATCAAAAAAAAATGGCAAAAAAGGCAACTCCGCCGAGTGGACTCGAACCAGTGACCTTTTTTATCCAATAAACATATCTCTAGAACTTCATAGACCTTCCAATATGAGAGCTTTGAAGCGGAATTCCTTTAAAAAAAATCGAAAAAAATGGCAAAAAAGGCAACTCCGCCGAGTGGACTCGAACCAGTGACCTTTTTTATCCAATAAACATATCTCTAGAACTTCATAGACCTTCCAATATGAGAGCTTTGAAGCGGAATTCCTTTAAAAAAAATCGAAAAAAATGGCAAAAAAGCAAAAGCATCGAGTAAACTTGATCCAGTGACCTTTTCAGTAATAACCAAAATAACTACAACTTCAGAACCTTCCAAAATGAGAGCTTGCAAGTAAAATTTGTGTTAGAAATATCGAAAAAAATGGCAAAAAGGCAACTCCGCCGTGTGGACTCGATCCAGTGACCTTTTTTGTAATAACCGAACATCTCAAAAACTTCTTCAAATGACTCAAAATGACAGGAAAAAACGGCAAAAAGGGCAAATCCACCGTGGATTCGATCCAGTGACCTATTTAGCAACAACCAAGCTTCTCAAAAACTTCTTCAAATGACTCAAAACGACACTTTGAAGTGAACTTCGTGTTAAAAAAAACGAAAAAAAGCAAAAAGGCAGCTCCGCCGAGAGGACTCGATCCAGTGACCTTTTTAGCAACAGCCAGATCTTCAAAAATGAGAACTTTGAAGCGGAATTATTTCAAAAAATATCGAAAAATATGGCAAAAAAGCGAAACCATCATGTGGACTCGATCCAGCGACCTTTTTAGCGATAACCATCTCTCTACAACTTATTAAAACATTCCGAAATAAGAGCTTTGAAGCGAAATTTGTGTTTCCACAATTTAAAAAAAATGGCAAAAAATAAACTCCGCCGAGTGGACTCGATCCAGTGACCCTTTTAGCAACAGCCAGCTCTTCAAAAATGACACTTTGAAGTGAAATGCATGTCAAAAATATCGAAAAAAGGGGGCAGGAAAGCGGAAATGTGCGGGAAAAGTGGGCAGAAACGGTTTTGGTGAGAGGTTCTCGAGTGTGGGAATTCTTCAAGTATTCTCCTTCCGTCTGACAGAAAACGCCAAAGTCTATCGATTTTTAAGAAATTCTCTATAAAGTCAACCTTCCGAATCTAATTTTGATTTAAACTTTGGAAACTTCAATGCTGAAAGAGAACTAACATTTTCAAAACCTTTATCGTGTATTTTTTGCTCAAATCGGTTTCTGGCAAAGTGCCAGTTGTTGCCGTAGTGTACAGGGGTAGTCATTCCAGACTGCTCTTGTCGTTCCCCATTTACTGTCCTTTGAAAGGGTCGTCAGAACGAACTGAAAATTGATTTTGTATCATTTTAAAGCTTGTTTCATGGTCTTTTTAATGATATCACTATCACTTGAAAACTCTCAGTTTGAGCTCAGAAAGTTCCTATTTTACCTGGTCAACTTAAAATTGAACTAATTGACCACTTCAGTTGAAATTTCACTATTAGTCGTCAAAATTAAGTGAGTTCTTCAAATTTTATGTCATTTTTAAGCTCAAACCAAGCTCTTTCCAATAATAAGACTATCCCTTGGAAACTCCTAGTTCAAGCTCAGAAAATTCTTATTTTACCTGATCAACCTAAAATTGCACTTAATGACGTCATTCGTTTAAAGCTCACTGTTTAGTTATCAAAAAAGAATACATTTCAAAAAGTTTATATCATTTTGAAGCTCAAACCAAGCTCTTTTCAATGATATGACTATCACTTGGAAACTCCTAGTTCATGCTCCGAATTTTCATTTTTAACCTTATCAACCAAAAATTTGAACTTAGTGACGTCATTAGTTTAAAGTTCACTGTTCAGTGATCAAATTAAGGTAAATTCTTCAAATTTTCTATCATTTTGAAGCTCAAACAAAGCTCTTTCTAATGATATGACTATCACTTCGAAAAATCCTAAGCTCCGAAAGTTCACTTTGGTCCAAACCGCCTAAAATGGGAATTAACGACGCCTTTAGTGTTATAAGTAGCTGTTTCAATCTCAAAAAATTTCTTGTGTATTTAAAAATTCAGATCCCTTTGAAGTTCATTTCAAGCACTATCCAACGGTATAACTATTTTTCTAGAACTCCAAGTTTGAGCTCTCAAAATGAGACAAAAACGAACCGTCCCACAATACGAATAAGTGGTCCCTTCAGCGGAATCCGGCTGTTTCGTCGCCCAATTCGTGTAGGAAACAGATGATCCATCTGACCAGGTTTTCCAAGGAGCCTTGAAAGTCATTCATTTTTCGAAAAATGAGTTTTTGAACCTTGATTCCAATCCAAACTTGCTGACCGATTGCATAGGATTTGTTCAAATCAAAGGCTTCTAAAGGATCAAATTTTTTGAAGCCAAATAGTATTCAAACAAACTTCTCAATGAATTTCCGACAGCCGCCGATGGTATAACGGCTAAATGAGCCCCAAGATTTTTACAAACTTGGTCAGCCTGGATCCAGGTCGCCGTCGCATTAACCATCTTTAAACTTTGTAGTTTTTCTAAGAAAGACGCTGAAAAACAGACCAAGTAACAAATTCCATCGTGTACGACCCATTTCGGTGGACATTTCGAGGCACAAAGGCCAGGTGTAGGTGTTTTCGGAGTAGTAGCCGGCTTGACGGTGGTCGTTGGAGCTTTTGAAGTTGACAAGGAAGTTGTCGGCGGCTTGGTAGAAGCTTTGGAAGTGGAGCTCGAGGAGGTAGAAGTTTCTGGGAGCTTTGTAGTCGTGCTTGAGAAGGGAGTAGGAGGGGTTTGAGTTGAAGGAAGCTTCGTCGTCGTGCTCGAAGTCGTACTGGATGACGTTGAAGATTCAGGAGTCTTTGTAGACGTGCTAGACGCTGTAGTGGTGGTTGATTGTCCTGTCGTGGTACTACTCGGAACTTCTGTAGATTTTGACGTCGTCGTTGGACTTCCTACAGTGGTCGTGCTAAATTCTCAGGTCTGGAGATGCTCAACACTCATTCCGAACCTTGTCGGAGCAGTGCTAGTGGTGGTAAGAAGCGTGGTCGTCGTAGGAGGAGCTGTACTAGTACTGGAACCTTCTCGAATTCATAACCAAGCAGGAGCTATCCAAACCTAGCCGTTGTCGTCGTCTGAGCTTCTGAAGTTGTTGTTGAAGGCGTCGTGGTCGTAGTAGCTGTACTGGTGCTGAAACTTTTCTTGGACCTATGTTTCGCCAAAATCAAACCTAGCCGTTGTCGTCGTAGGCGCCGTGGTGGTTGTAGAAGAAGCTGTACTAGTGCTAAATATATTTTCACACTTAATAAACTTCTGAAATAATCTAAACCTAGCCGTTGTCGTCGTAGGCGTCGTGGTAGTTGTAGAAGAAGCTGTAGTAGTGCTGAACGTCTTTTTTAATCATTAAAAACCTGAAGTCATCTGAACCTAGCAGTTGTCGTCGTGACCGCTTCTGTAGTCGTCGTAGGCGACGTGGTGGTTGTTGGAAGAGCAGTACTAGTGCTGAACGTCTTTTAAACCTATTTCAAGTTCCAGTTGATCTAAACCTCGTCGTAGCCGCTTCGGTAGTCGTCGTAGGCGTCGTGGTGGTTGTAGGAGAAGCTGTAGTAGTGCTGAACATCAAATAATATACAAAAGCTCGATTTATTCCTTCATGGCCCACAACGAACCGCGATCGCAAATCCAAGACTTTTTTCTAACTTCAAAATTTCAATCACACGTTTTCGGTCACTCTGTGCTTGATTTTGAGACAAAAAAAATCCGAAAAGTGGCAAATTTCAAATCATATGCAACACTATGATCAGCCCTGCCGACCCAGCTTCAAGAAAATCAAATTTTGAGATGACTTTGCTGATAAGTGTTGCTTATAAAGCTTATACTTCCAGTGAATATTCCACTAGCATGTCTTAATGGATTGCGACGCCTATCCGTGTATAAAAAACTTAGGATTAATCTAAATAAAGTGAATTATTAATTAGTTTTGTCCAGATTTGAACAGTTCTCATTTTTTGCCCTTCTTATTTCGGAAACAAGCGTCTGAACGCATTGAAACATGATGAAACGATTTAAAACACGTTCTCAGAGTTGCAGCTTCATCGGTCACTTGAAAGCTGAATTTTTATTTATTCAAACCTCGCCGCTGTCGTCGTCGGCGTCGTGGTAGTCGTCGAAGAAGCGGTACTTGTGCTGAACGTATTTGGACTTATTTCGAAGCCGATTTCATCTAAACCTCGCCGTTGTTGTCGTTAGCTCTTCTGTAGTCGTCGTAGCTGTCTTGGTGGTTGTTGGAGGCGCTGTACTTGTGCTGACGATTGTTTTCAGTATTTTTCTCTGAATCTTCTAAAACCTAGCTGTTGTCGTCGTCGGCGCCGTGGTGGTTGTCGAAGAAGCTGTACTAGTGCTGAACGTCTTTTTCTACCTAATAAAACTCTGAAGCCATCTAAACCTAGCCGTTGTCATCGTCGGCGCTTCTGTAGTCGTCGTAGGCGTTGTGGTCGTCGTAGGAGGTGCTGTACTGGTGCTAAAACTCTTCTTCAATCTGTGTTCTGCCCGAATCTTCCCAAACCTAGCCGTTGTTGTCGTTGGCGCGTCTGTTGTCGTCGTTGGCGCTTCTGTAGTCGTCGTAGGCGTCGTGGTCGTCGTAGGAGGTGCTGTACTGGTGCTAAAACTCTTCTTCAATCTGTGTTCTGCCTGAATCTTCCCAAACCTAGCCGTTGTCGTCGTGGGCGCTTCCGTAGTCGTCGTAGGCGTCGTGGTGGTTGTTGGAGGAGCTGTACTGGTGCTGAACCACGTTTTTCCAGCTTATTTTCAACTTTAACAAATCAAAACCTTGCCGTCGTCGTCGATGGTTCTTCTGTAGTCGTTGTAGGCGTCGTGGAAGTAGTGGTAGGAGCTGTGGTAGTCGTGCTTCTGAATCTCCTCATTCATTGCTCGAATACCTTGGGTTCATGAAAATTCACCTTCCTGAGAATTTTTTTTAGCAGAGGATAAAACGATTTCTGAACAATTTCAAGATGGTTGGCGACACCTTTTGGAGAATCTACACGAAATTGACCCAAAATTGAATTCAGATCAAGTTTTTAGAGCAAATTTGAAGAATTTTTGATTTTTTCATTTATTGGATTAAATTTCAAGGCAACTTCTTCTACGAAATTGAGGGATAATTGAAAAATAAAAGAACCTGAAAATCTTTGAAAGCTTTTAGGAACAGCATTATCAGACTTCTCAGCTCAATGTACTGAATATTCCGATAAAAATTTGATGAATACTCGGAAAAACTGATTTTTTTTTTGAGCTTTTGTCTTTGTGGCTTCATTTTTTGGCTCGAATAAACTATTTTTCTTACGTTGTTGTAGGCGTCGTTGTGGTTGTAGGAGTTGTAGTTGTACTAAAAAGTTCCCGATTTCCTGATCTGAATTTTTTTTTCCTTACGTCGGCGTCGTGGTGGTGGTAGGGGTCGTTGTAGGCGTCGTACTAAAAAAATTTTCTGAATATCTAAACTGAATTTTTTATTTTTCACGTCGTCGGAGTTGTTGTTGGCGTCGTGGTTGTACTGGAAAAAATTCGACTTAAAAAAAAATTCATTTTTCCTTACGTCGGCGTCGTGGTGGTTGTAGGGGTAGTTGTAGGCGTCGTACTAAAAAAATTCTGATTTTTTTCAAACTGAATTTATTGTTTTTTTCACGTCGTTGGAGTTGTTGTTGGCGTCGTGGTTGTACTTAAAAAAATCTAATTTTCAGGTTTTTTTATTTTTTTCAAAAAAATCTAATTTTTTTAAAAATTCAAAAATCTAATTTTTTTAAAATTCATTTTTTTCCTTACGTCGGCGTGGTGGTGGTTGTGGGGGTCGTGGTAGGCGTCGTACTGAAAAAAATTCCTGATTTTTCCAATCTGTATTCATTTTTACGTCGTCGGAGTTGTAGTGGTGGTTGTTGGCGTCGTTGTAGTACTGAAAAAAAATTCGAAAGTTCCTAAAATAAAATTTTTTTCCTACGTTGGCGTGGTGGTGGTTGTAGGGGTAGTGGTGGGCGTCGTACTGAAAAAAATTCCCAATTTCCAACTCTGAATTAATTTTTACGTCGTCGGAGTTGTAGTGGTGGTGGTTGGCGTCGTAGTTGTACTGAAAAATTCAAAAATTCATAAACTAAATTTTTTTTTTCCTACGTTGGCGTGGTGGTGGTTGTGGGGGTCGTTGTAGGCGTCGTGCTTAAAAAAAATCCCCGATTTTCTACAATAAATTTTTTTTTCCTACGTCGTCGGAGTTGTAGAAGTAGTGGTTGGAGTCGTGGTGGTACTAAAAAAAATTCCCCAATTTTCTACACTGAGATTATTTTTTTCCTACGTGGTCGAAGTTGTAGAAGTAGTAGTGGGGGTTGTGGTAGTGCTGAAAAAATCTCAACCATTTTTTAAAAATTCTTCGTATTTACGTCGTCGGAGTTGTAGTGGTGGTGGGTGGTGGCGGAGTCGTCACTTCAAAAAAGTCATTTTCTCAATTTTCTCAGCTTCAAACTCACACTGCACCGGGTCACATTTACAAATCGTGCTGATTTGTTCGTTGCAGTCCCAGTTGAGCAACTGTCCGACTTTCACTCCGAGTAATCCAGACATGAAAACCCAGTACATCTGAAAAAAATTCAGTAAAAAGTCGTATACGTAAAATTAAAGAGACATTTCTTAAAAAAATTTTTTTCTGGAACTTTAAAAAAATTTTTAAAAGATGGAATTACCTAGTCTCACTATATCATCTGAGCATGAACAAAAGTTAAAAAAACCATTTTAAATTTTCACGAAGCTCTCGGCTTTTCAAGATTCTCTCTACCAGCTCATGGAAGGTTTAGTAAGCTTCCAAAATTTGGGAAAAGCTATTTTGAAACTACTTGCCCGAGTTTTTAAACGTCTTAATATTAAAAAAATTTTTTTATGCCGTGTTCAAAGTAATTTCCGCGAAATGCAAAATGATCTCTGACTCTCCAAAATCTAGTGATCTTTTCCTTTTTCTAACGGGTATTTTGCGTTTCGCGGAATCAAATTGAACACGGCATTAGAGGCCTAAAAATCTTAGACTTGTTCTAATAGCTCCTGAAGTTTCCAGAGCTTCAAAACACTATTTTATAGCTCCTTTTTTCGATTTTGAAACATGTTCTGAAATTTATAAAGTTTCAAAACCCCTAGTTTCAGTTTATCATCTTCTGGCACGTCGAAAACCTCTCAAATCCCTGGAAAATATTATTTTGAAGGGTTTTTGGAGAGTTATAATTTTAATAAAAAGTCAAAAATTTTTGGACGCATTCCATCCGTTCTTGTGAAATCTAGAAAGCTCCTGGAAGCTAAAAAAAATAATCTCAACTTTTTATTTTTGGATTTTAAGGCTTTCGGAACATATGAAAGCTCAAAGAAGCTCAAAATACTATATCAGTTTTTTTGTTTCAAACTTTGAAGTCTTTAGTATATTTAGTCTCAAAAGCCCAAAAAAGCTCAAAACACAATTTCAATATTATTTTTTTAAATTTTGAAGTCTCTATAACATCTCAAACCTCCCAGAACCTCAAAATACTTTCTCAGCTTCTTCAAGTTTTAAAAACCCATAGCACATCCTAAACTCGATCATCTTCTTAAGGAATTCAAAAAAAATTATTAGCGATGTGGTACATAACTTCAAAAGCAATGAACATAGAAAACCTCGACACAAGTGTTGTCGGGATCCGTGGTTATTGCCATTGGATAGCCAGGACTCCAGTAGATAAAGTCGACTGGGGTGCCATCCGTCCAAGTCCAGACACCGTTTTTCTGAACTCAAAGAGTCGTTGAATCTTTAAAGTGTCTATACTTCATTCCACGTCAGCTTGTCACGATTTTTATTTACCTTCAAGCTACAGAACCCTTCCCGGAAGCTTCCCTTCGATGCGCGCGACCTGCCATTTTACATGCGCCTTTAACATGACGGGAACTTTGGATTGAAAAAAAAAACTCAGGCGTCTTAATGTTAGGGGAAAATATCGTTATTTTAAAGGCGCATGCACAGAGATAGACCGCGCGCTTCGGAGGGAAGCTCCCCCGAAAGGTTCTGTAGTTGGAGGAAAATGAAGCTGGCGCGGAATGGGCTATAAAAGCTACCATAATGGCTGCTTTTTTTTTCCTTTCTTTTTCGGTGAAAGTTGGAACTTCTGATATACTTTGTCAACAAAAAAACTGTCTGACTTTCTGCAATCTCTTTTTCACGTTTTCCAGTACCTCTCATATTTTGAGTAATGGAAAAAAAAAATTCACACTGCTCATCCCGACCCACGAGAGTAGAGTGCCGCCGATTTTGTACGTGTCTGAATTGAGTAGAATAATTGATAAAATATTTTCAAGCCTCTATCATTCCGAAAAAACAACGAACACTATAAAAATCTTTTTATAATATGACGTCATGAAAACAGACGCCATTTCCGAGCTCTTACTGTAGTTGGGTTACGGTAGAACGATTTAAGAACTAATGAGTATTATCGAAGCTCCTAATGATTCAGCTACTGAAAAATCGAAAAAAGACCAACTTCCCATCCAAGTGGCCTCATCCTTGCTGTGAAACGAGGCCATATGGGAGCCGGGTAGAAGTTCCTGACATAGGGATTCTCCCTGGGCCCAGCCCGACTTTTTATCCGTCATCTAGAAAAAATGAATAGCTGTTCAGATTTCAAATGTCAAGTCCTCGCTCAAGCTCCGCCCCCTAATGGCGCGATAAACCAATCAGAATGACGTCATTCTACTTGACATTCAAAATCTGAACGGACTATACCGACCGACCTTTCAGGCATATTATTTAATCCCAATGAAAAAAAAAGTTTGAAAAAAAAACCCTATAGCATTTATTCGTCCCGGTGTACAATGTCCAACCAGCTGGACACGTAACGGCGTCTGAAAAAAATTTTTATTATTGAATTTTTTTATTTCTGAAACATACCAAAGAGCGCTCCTTTGGGTATAGTGTTGTCTGAAAAAGGCACCAAAATAATTGAATCGGAAAAAAAGTATGTACTTTGGACGTAAGGGGCGTTGTTCTGCTGCACCAGTTCGATAATCGAAGCGGCGTCCAGGCCACTTTCTGTGAAAAAAAAAGTTCTAAGAAATGAATAAAATTTTTTCTAGAGAGCAGAGGTACGATGACAGAAGCCTTATAAAGGGTGTGTTTCAAAAGGAAAAAAAAAGTCAAGATGCGCCCGACCGGGAACGGTTTGACGCCTTTGTTCTCTTAGTACTTCCTTCAGCTCGGTTAGAAATTGTCTAGACTGTCTGGTGTCTCTTTTCTCTAACCAGAAGAAAAAAAAAGAGAGCAGACGAATCAGACCGCTTCATGAAGCGCTGAGAAGTGCATTAAGAAAAGAAAACGGTCTGCAACCGACCACTCACGGCTTGACGCCATTAGTCATCAATTATACATGATTCTTAGGAGAATTCATCTCTACAGACTAAAGAAAATCTAGCTAACATTTTTCTATATGAAGGACCGTCTCTGGGCCACACAGATCCTAAAATTTGACCTAGTAAATGAAAAAAATCTTGACATTAAAAAAACCAAGAATCGAAAGAGGAAATCAGCACCCGACCACTCACGGTTTGACGCCATTGCTCATCAATTTATACATGAGCTTCAAGAGAATTTATCTCGACCGACTAAAGAAAAACCTAGCTAATATTTTTTCTATATGAAGGACCTTCTCTGGGCCAAACAGATCCTAAAATTTGCACCCGACTTCCCACGGTTCCACGCCATACAACTCACCGGCGATCACCTGCTCCGCGCTGATGTTGTACTTCACGTCGAACCCTGAAGCTTCAAAATGTCATAAAACCCCTAAAATTTGCATAAACCTTGCAAAATCTCGACAAAAACCAGCAGCAAGAGTGGGACGACAATCGACGCCATCGCGGCAGAAACGCGGGGCAAATATCTTTCGAATGGGCCCAGATTAAACTCCAGACTCAGTTCGAGGCCGATTATTGCGTGGCTCAAACTTCCTCTTTTTTTTTTAGAGTAAAGTTCAGACTTTGTACGTATTTTAGTCTTTTTGTAGGTTTAACGAGAGTGTATTTGGAATTTCGTTCTGCAAAACTCGAACCAATGACCCTTGGAGTGACGTTTAGCTCTCTAGCCGTTTCACTATCGGTAGAAACTCGACTCGATTTTTCGTGAATTTTACGCGTCTAAGCTAGTTTTTATTCTCGCTTTGAAACTGGTCATCTTCTCCGGAGAGCTGTTGAACAGAAAATAGAAATTAAAACTTGCAAATCTTAAAAACATGGCCTAGAATCGAACCAATGACCCTTAGAGTGGCGTTCTAGCCTGTCTCTCAATCGATACAAGTTCAATTTTTGAAGTTTTTTTGCGGTTCGCTTGATTTTCCACCTACTTTTAGGCTTTTTATCTTTTCTGTACGACTATCAGTCTTTTATCGGAATTTTAAGGAAAATGAATATCTGAAAAACTTAAAAACATGCCGAGGAATCGAACCAATGACCCTTTGAGTGGCGTTCTAGCCCTCTACCTGTTTCTCCATCGATACAAGCTCTATTTCTTTCTATTTTTTGCGTCCCTAAGCTCAAGTTTACTCTCATTTTGAAGCAGTGTCTCTTCTCCGTACAACTATCAGCCTTTTGTCAAAATTTCAAGGAAAATAAATATCGGCAAAACTTAAAAACGAGACGGGGAATCGAACCAATGACCCATTTAGTGGCGTTCTAACCTTCTACCCGTTTCTCTATAGGTAGAAGCACAATTTCTTTCTATTTTATGCGCTCCTAGGGTTAGTTATATTCTCATTTCAAGTTCTGTCATCTTCTCCGTACAACTTTCGATCTCTTACCGGAAAATTACTGGTAATGAACTTCTAAAAAACTTAAAAACGAGACGGGGAATCGAACCAATGACCCTTTAGTGACGTTCTAACATTCTAACCGTTTCGCCATCGATAAAAGCTCAGGAATCGAACCAATGACCCTTTGAATTATCATTGAGTCTCCTACCAGCTGCGCTATCGCTTCAAATCCTTGAACCTCTAGGCCTCATCTTTTTGGAAGTACTTCTTCCTTTCCCCTTTCCTTCACAAAAAGTGACATTCCTGAGACCTTTATGACACAAATTTTTATTTCAAACGGGTTTCTGGCAAAGTGCCAGTTGTTGCCGCAGTGTACAGGGGTAGTCATTCCAGACTCCTCGCGTCGTTCCCCATTTACTGTCCTTGGAAAGGGTCGTCAGAACGAACTGAAAATGGATTTTGTGTCATTTTGAAGCTCGTTTAATGCTCTTTCTAATGATATGACTATCATTTGAAAACTCTCAGTTTGAGCTTAGAAAAATCAAAATTTCACTATTCATCTTAAAATTGAGCTAACGTGTAAGTAACGATTTTTGCTCTAAGTTCACTGATTGAAGATCAAAATTTGGTTGATTCATGTCATTTTGAAGCTCTTTCCAAGCTCTATCCAATGATCTAGCTCTCATTTCAAAACTCCAAGAGTGAGCTCTCAAAATGAGACAAAAACGAACCGTCCCACAATACAAATAAGTGGTCCCTTCAGCGGAATCCGGCTGTTTCGTCGCCCAATTCGTGTAGGAAACAGATGATCCATCAGACCAATTTTTCCAAGGAGCCTTGAAAGTCATTTATTTTTTTGAAAAAAATAATATTTTCAACCTTGATTCCAATCCAAACTTGTTGACCAATCGCGTAGGACTTGTTCAAATCAAAGGCTTCTAAAAGAAATATTCATAAGTTTTTCTGATTTTTTTTGAAGCCAATTTTTCAAACTTCTCAATGAATTTCCTACAGCCGCCGATGGGATGACTGCCAATTGAGCCCCAAGATTTCTACAAATTTCGTCAGCCTGGCTCCAGGTCGCCGTCGCATTGACCATCTTCAAACTTGAAATATTTCCCAAAAGACGCTGAAAACTGACCAAATAACAAATTCCAGCGTTTTCGACCCATCTCGGCGGACATTTCGAGGCACAAAGACCAGGTGTCGGTATTTTTTGAGTCGTAGTAATAATTGGCTTAGAAGTGGACGTCTTTACGGTGGTTGTAGGGGCTTTTGAAGTTGAAACGGACGTTTTCGAGGTAACAGAGGTTGTCGAAGGTTTAGATGTCGTGCTTGGAGGTAGAGTTGTAGTTTGAGCAGAAGTAGAAGCTTTGGAGGTGAGACTCGAGGTAGTAGAAACTCCAGGAAGCTTCGTTGTCGAGCTTGTAGCTGAAGCAGCTGTACTGGTTGAGCTTGAAGCTCCTGAAAGAATCGTCGTCGTACTTGAAGCTGGAGGAGCTGTGCTAGAAGAAGTTTGAGCTCCAGAAAGCTTCGTTGTTGAGCCAGGAGCTGCAGAAGCTGTACTAGTTGAGCTTGAAGCTCCTGGAAGAAGCGTCGTCGCACTTGAAGCCGGAGCAGAAGTGCTAGAAGAAGTTTGAGCTCCAGGAAGCTTCGTTGTCGTGCTTGAAGCTGGAGCAGCCGTACTGGACGATATTGAAACTCCAGGAAGAGCTGTAGCTATGCTTGAAGCCGGAGCAGAAGTGCTAGAAGAAGTTTGAGCTCCAGGAAGCTTCGTTGTCGAGCTTGTAGCTGAAGAAGCTGTACTGATTGAGCTTGAAGCTCCTGGAAGCTTCGTTGTCAAACTGGTTGAGCTTGAAGCTCCTGGAAAAAGCGTCGTCGTGCTTGAAGCTGGCGGAGCCGTGCTTGGAGTTGTTGTAACTCCAGGAAGAGCTGTACTTGTGCTTGAAGCTGAAACAGTCGTACTGGTTGAACTTGAAGCTCCAGGAAGAGCTGTAGTTGTGCTAGTAGCTGGAGCACCCGTACTGGACGATGTTGAAACTCCAGGAAGAGCTGTAGATGTGCTTGAACCTGGAACAGTCGTACTGGTTGAACTTGAAGCTCCAGGAAGAGCTGTAGTTGTACTAGTAGCTGGAGTAGCCGTACTGGACGATGTTGGAACTCCAGGAAGAGCTGTAGTTGTGCTTGAAGCTGGAGCAGTCGTACTAGTTGAACTTGAAGCTCCTGGAAGAAGCGTCGTCGTGCTTGAAGCTGACGGAGCCGTGCTTGGAGTTGTTGTAACTCCAGGAAGAGCTGTAGTTGTGCTTGAAGCTGAAGCAGTCGTACTGGACAATGTTGGAACTCCAGGAAGAGCTGTAGTTGTGCTTGAAGCTGGAGCAGCCGTGCTGGACGAAGTTGGAACTCCAGGAAGAGCTGTAGTTGTGCTTGAAGCTGGAGCAGCCGTACTGGACGAGGTTGGAACTTCAGGCAACTTCGTGGTCGTGCTAGAAGATGTAGTCTGACCCGAAGTCGTGGTAACAACTGGATCATCTACTTTAGTCGTCGTCAAAGTTGTTGGCTGTTTTGTAGTGGTGCTTGTCGGATCATCTGGAGGCTTAGAAGTCGAAGACGTGCCGACTGTGACCGTATTTACACTTGGCGTCGTGGTCGGCTTTTCCGGGGTAGTCGTGCTGAAGAAGTTCGTAAAAATCACTTCAATATGGACCCGAATGAACTTCGAACATCAATTAAGGTAAATTTTTAAAGGTTTATGTTAAAATAACAATCTCCAAACCTTGTTGGAGCATTCGTAGTGGTAGTAGGAGCCGTAGTCGTCGCTGAACTCGTGCTGAAAATTACCTAGATCCATTTTCAGCCTTCCTTCAAACCTAGCCGTTGTCGTCTTTGGAACTTCTGTAGTGACTGTAGTTGTCGGCGGAGCTGTACTGGTGCTAAAAAAACCTTCCTTTAAGGAATATAATTCATTTAAAAAAATTCAGGTCATACAGTACCGCTCAAAAAGTATATTAAGTTTTGGTTTTTTTGAGGATATCTCAGCGAGTACTTATCCGATTTATATATAACTTTCAGGGATAATGTAAAATATACTTCGAAACATATACGGTATACAAATACATGTCCGCAATTACTGTGACGCGTTTTAGGCATTTTTTTATTGATTTCAATTTTTTTGTTTTTTTATGCTTTCATTTTTTTATTTATTTTTTTATTAAATTTTTTTAAAAAGTAATATTGTTGCCATATGTTTTTTTTCATGTTTTCAGACATGAGAAGAACCTCTCGAAAAAAGAATTTGACTGATAACGACAAAAGAGCCATCGTTGTGGGTCGTCAAAATGGACTGACCATGATGACGTTGGCAGGAATGTTCGGCGTGACAGAGGCGTGCATTTCTCAGTTCCTAAAGCGTTGGAAAGATCAAGATGGCTCTACTAAGAGCCAACGCACTGCAAAACAACGTGTCAGTGATCGTAATGGCGATAGAAACATTTTGAAGACGTTCAGAACCAATCCAAGACTCACCGCCCCTGCGATCAGACGGGAAGTTTCCTTGAATTCGCCATCTCCGCCATCCGTCTCGACCGTGAAACGACGTCTGAATGCTGCTGGAATCATGAGAAGACGTCCAGTGAAGAAACCGCTTATTTCTGAAAAGAATCGAGCCGCCAGGGTGAAGTGGGCGAAGGAGCATCTCAACTGGACCCGTCAAGGCTGGAACAAGATTCTGTGGTCCGACGAAAACAAGTTCCTCCTCTTCGGGAGTGACGGAATTCAGTGGGTTCGTAAACCAATTGGGTCCAGATATCATCCGAAATACCAATTACCCACTGTGAAACTTAGTGGAGGACCGTTTCGTCGGACCGCAAAATCTCGTTCCAGTCTTGACGGGTCCAGTTGAGATGCTCCTTCGCTTACTTCACCCTGGCGGCTCGATTCTTTTCAGAAATCAGCGGTTTCTTCACTGGACGTCTTCCCATGATTCCAGCAGCATTCAGACTTCGTTTCACGGTCGAGACGGATGGCGGAGTTGGCGAATTCAAGAAAACTTCCCGTCTGATCGCAAGGGCGGTGAGTCTTAGATTGGTTGTAGACTTCTTCAAAATGTTTCTATCGTAATCACGATCAGTGACACGTGATCCTCCAGTGCGTTGGCTCTTAGTAGAGCCATCTTGAGCTTTCCGACGCTTTAGGAACTGAGAAATGCACGCCTCTGTCACGCCGAACATTCCTGCCAACGTCATCATGGTCAGTCCATTTTGACGACTCACAACGATGGCTCTTTTGTCGTTATCAGTCAAATTCTTTTTTCGAGAGGTTCTTCTCATGTCTGAAAACATGAAAAAAAACATATGGCAACATTATTACTTTTAAAAAATTTAATAAAAATAAATAAAAATAAAAGCATAAAAAACAAAAAAAATTGAATTAAAAAAAAAATTCCTAAAACGCGTCACAGGGATTGCGGACATGTATTTGTATACCGTATATGTTTCGAAGTATATTTTACATTATCCCTGAAAGTTATATATAAATCGGATAAGTACTCGCTGAGATATCCTCAAAAAACCAAAACTTAATATACTTTTGAGCGGTACTGTAATTCCATCTTGTATAGTTTCTCGTCACACTTAAAATCGCACAATGATCCGTATTTTCTTAGAAAACTATAACTGCGAGATGAGAAAGCGAGGATTTTGTACGGAAAGTGGCTTACCGTGGCTCTAACCAATAAAGTTCGGAAGCTAAATATTCGAACACTGTGACATGAAAGCCGTAACAAGATTGAGGTCGGGGAAAAAAATGTATAAAATCGCGGACCTCGGTAAATCAAACCGGACGTGTTGTGGACATTTCTGAGCACTCTACGAGTTACTTAAGAGTACTGAGGTCGCTAAAGGGGTCACGAGAAATGATCAGAAAAGCCCGCGGATGAGTTCAAGATGGTGAGGCCGCTAAAGGGATCACTAGAAACGCTCAGAAACGACCGGGGCGTGACGGTTTGCGTTAGCGAGTTCAAATTAAGCTTCCCAAAAATGAGCTCGGACCTCGGTACAGCAAACCGGACATTTCTGAGCACTTCTAGGAGTCACTTCAGAGTACTGACGTCGCTAAAGGGACCACTAGAAACTTTCAGAAACGCCCACAGATGACTTAAGAGTGGTCAGGCCACTAAAGGGATCACTAGAAAAGCTCAGAAACGACCGAGGCGTGCCGGTTTGCGTTAGCGAGTTCAAATTAAGCTTCCCAAAAATGAGCTCGGACCTCGGTACAGTAAACCAGACGTGCTCCGGACATTTCTGAACCCTCGTAGGGATCATTTGAGAGTGTTGACGCTAAAGGGATCACTGAAAATGTTCCGAAACGCCAGGGACGCGTTCGGTTTTTGTGTTACCGAGGGCCGGGACAGTAGAAAAAAAAGGAGATGCATTTTGCCCATAGAGCAACTTTGCCTCAATCTCTGAGCTGTTTTTACGAACTTTTAACTTATTTTAAATTAATATTTTCTCTCTGGAGTAGGAACGTATCTAGACCATTTCAAGGCTAATAAAATGTTTATACTTATGTTTTTCAAAATACTTCTGGTCTGAATTTATTTTTTCAAACCTTGCTTTTGTTGTCGTTGGCTCTTCCGTGGTGGTTGTGGGCTTTGTGGTGGTTGTACTAAAAAAAAAATTACGATTTTCTAAATGAAAAATTTCTTTCTCACGTCGTCTGAGTTGTAGTGGTAGACGTGGTAGTACTGAAAAAATCTTAACATTCTGAAAAAATCTTATTTTTATTTTTACGTTGTTGGAGTTGTAGAAGTGGTTGTAGGCGTGGTGGTGGTACTGAAAAAATTATGAATTATCTAGAAAATTTTCTTTTTTTAACGTTGTCGGAGTTGTAGAAGTAGTTGTAGGCGTGGTGGTGGTACTGAAAAAAATTCTCAGATCTCAAAAAAAATTCATTTTCACGTCGTCGGTGTCGTGGTTGTTGTAGGAGTCGTTGTAGGCGTCGTACTGTAAAAAATTCCAAATTTTCTAAAATAATTATTGGCTCACGTAGTTGGAGTAGTAGTGGTAGGAGTCGTGGTAGGACTGAAAATTTCTAAACTATTTGGAAAATTTTGTTTTTTTTTTTACGTTGTCGTGGTTGTAGAAGTAGTGGTAGGCGTCGTTGTGGTACTAAAAATTATGAATTATCCGAAGAAATATTTTTTTTACGTCGTTGGAGTTGTAGTAGTGGTCGGTGGAGGAGGCGGAGGCGTCGTTACTTTAAAAAACAAGTCTTATAGTTTTTTCCTGAGCTTTCAAACTCACCCTGCACCGGATCATACTTACAAATCGTGGTGATTTCCTCGGTACAATCGTAATTATCTGCCTGTCCAATTTTGGTGCCAAGCAAACCACTGAGAAGTCCATAGTAGATCTGAAATCTCTACTTTTTCAAAAACAGCCGTGGACCCAACAGGTTAATAGCACATTCTAAATAATCAGCATGACTGCTCCACCTACTGAGACTTACAAATCTTATTGAGCTTCGAACTACTAGATAAATTTTGAAATGAACACCTACAGTCCATGATGGTCCAATAAAGGAGCTTCAAATTTTTTCTCCCCCCTTCTAGAGCGTCTAGGAAACTTTCTAGAGTTCGAACTTTTTTCCCAACTTTCAATCGGACTTCTACAGCTTCTAGCGCTTCTACGTGTTTCTGAAAAGTTCGAACAACTTTCTAAATTTCCAATCCAGCTTTTACAGCTTCTGAAATGTCTATAAAGCTCCAAAAATTCAAAACAGTTCTGGTCAAGTCTTTGGAACATCTAGGTAAGCTCGTTGAAGTCGAAAATAGTAATATATAGCTTCTGGCGCTTCTCCAAAGCTTCAAAAGTTCCAAATTGAAATGGAAACTTCTAGCAAACTTTCTGGAGTTCGAACTTCTTGCCCTACTTCCAATTGAACCTACTTCTCTCAATAACAGTCTTAACTCGGAAGTCAACTCTTAAAGCTTCAGAAAACTTAAAAGATGTTTTGGTCAAGTCTTTTGCATTGAACTTCTACAGCTTCTAACGCTTCTACAGGTCTTTTGCAAACTCAAACTACTATATAAACTTCTATTCTAGCTTCTAAAATGTCTGCAAAGCTTCAAAAGTTCACAACCGATCTGGTCAGGGTTTCTAGAAAGCTCACTGAAATTAAAAATGAGACCTAACTTTCAGTCACCGCTTCAATGCTTCTAGTGCTTCTACATGTCTTTAATACTACGTTAAAAATTCTAAAATATCAAAATACGCCTTTAAAAGCCTATAAACTTCAAAAAGAAAACCTCGCAACAGGTGTTATCTGGAGTGGTTATGGCAGCTGGATAGCCAGAGTCCCAGTAGGAGAAGTCCATCGGAGAGCCGTCAAGCCAAGCCCAATCGCCGGATTTCTGAAGTTGAAGTTTTTCAAGCTTTTTTTCAAAAAGTCAAAACTCACCTTGTTCAGGCCGATCCAAGAGTGTAAAGTGCCGCTGATTTTGAACGTGTCTGAATGGACCGGAAATCTTTTAGTATTGATTAAAATACCCTTTGAACCTTCTTGGGAACTGGAGTTTTTTTCGATTTCTATGAAAAATCTTTTGAAAAATGTGAAAAAGGCTTGGGAAATTAATATAAAAAGACACAACTTCAACCTTCTAGAATTGGAACTCGATTTTTTCGATTTTCATTAAAAAATACTTGAAAAAAAAGTTTGAAACCTGACCGAAAAAACTTCAAATCTTTCATTTTCAATGCTGTTTCAAAACTTCGGAAGAATTTACTACTGAAAAACCCGAAAAAGACCAACTTCCCATCCAAGTGGCCTCATCCTTGCTGTGAAACGAAGCCATGTGGGAGCCGGGTTGGAGTTCCTGACAATTGGCTTCTCCCATCGCCCAGCCCGCTTTCTTTGCCGTCATCTAATAATTTGGGTTAGGAAAAAAATGTTTCGCCTTCACCATATATTCTGAGCAATAATGAGGCAAGAAGAGAAAAATATGGGCGGTATGAAAAAAGCCAAAGAAATTTCGAACGACGACTACCGATAGTTTTTTCAGATTGCTAGGGAACTCGGCGACGTTTCCGACTTATTTTTTCTCGATAAACTATTCCTCCCTTTCAAGTACCACCACTAGGCGGTGATGGGAAGGCAACGCCATTTATGGCGGCTAACGGTACACCGGTCACGCAATTCGGCTTGCTTCTGCTAACAGAATGGGCGGTCTTTTTTAGCCCTGGCAAGGCAAAAAAGATAATCAGACCACAATTATGCTATAACACGTTCAACACCATGGATGGAACTTTTTCGCAAGAATACCAGTCAACCAGGACGACAACACTGGATGACCGATTGCATAAGACCTCCTGGAAAACGTGTAGTCCACGCTTCGTTCAATAAAAGACAATAAAAGACAATAAAAGGTCGAAAGCGAAGATGGACCATCTAATTATCTAAGTAAGTAAACTATTCCTTTTGAGCCTTCCTATTAAAAATAGATTGATTATTCATAATTGAAAGACAAAGAAAAAGGAAAATAATGTTAATAGGTCTTTTATAAACTAAAAAAAGGGAAAGACATCGGAAAGGGATGTCGGAGAGTCCCCTAGGGATTTGAAAAAATCGGAAAAGTCGCCGTATAAAAAATCGCTGCCTTTGATTTTATACCACCAAATATTGAGGCAAAAAGGGACGGAATTTGAAAATTAAAGCGGAAAAATTTTGATGAATTGAAGCTTGAAAAGTAATGGGTTGAAAAAAACAAAATAAATTGATTTCATAACTCCATTTTGAAGTTTTTCATCAGAACTTTTCCTGCGAATGAATTCAGTTTCAAATTTCTGATCTTGGCGGTTTTTTTCTCAAATTCCAGCTCAAAAAAATGAAAAATATCACTTAAGAGGTCACTTCTAAAAATTGAGCTCATTCATCAACTACTCTTCTACATTCATGAAAAAAATCTTCCAAAAAAAACCTTATAACATTTATTAGTTCCGGTGTACAATGTCCAACCAGCAGGACACGTAACAGCGTCTAAAAAAATTTTTTTCTAAAATTTTTTTTTTCCTTTAAAACATACCAAAGAGTGCTCCTTTAGGTGTAGTGTTATCTGAAAAAGTACAAAAATCATGGAATCAGAAAAAAAAAATGTACTTTGAACGTAGGGGGCGTTGTTCTGTTCGATCATTTCGAGAACCGAAGCGGCGTCAAGGCCACTATCTGCAAAAAATGGGGTTATTTTACAGTGTGTACAGTGTGGTAGCTTTTGTTCTTAATTTGAACTTTGTTCCGGAAAAAAAAAATCCAAAAAGTGATAAGGTCTAAAAAAAAGGTTGATAAACTCAGAAAAGACAAGAATTTTGATTCCTGACAAACTTCTGAGAATGAAACTTTAAAAAACTACAAAACAAAAGCTGCACCCGACCCTTTACGGTTTGACGCCCATCAGCCTATAGTGCGGACGTTTAAGCTTACTGTACCTTTAAAAAAAATCAGAAAACATTAGAAGTTAAAAAAAGTTCTATAACCATTGATGAAGTTAGAAAAAAAATCCACGGTTTTGGATACCTTTCTAACATATTTTTAAAAGGAAAAATTAGGGAACTGCAAAAACTCAAGCTGCACCCGACCCGTAACGGTTTGACGCCAATTAGACTTTCTCAAGCTTTCTTAAAAATACTTATGACTAATTCAACAAAAAGAAAAACCGTATAATGATCATCCTCCTTCAGAAAATGAACGCAACAAAAAAAAAATCTTCATCCGACTTGCTACGGTTTGACGCCATAGATCATCAAACAACGGAAAAACATTCCAAAGATCCGTTTTCAGCAAGATCAATTAACAAACCTACTGTACAATGATCACAACCTCTGAACATTTTTCATGAAAACAACAGAAGAACTCCAAAAACCAAGCTCCACCCGACCAGCCACGGTTTAGCGCCGTTGGTGATCAAAAAGCGCCTTTTTTTTTTGAAATACTTCGTAACTAACATCTGTCAACAAAACTACTGTACAATGATCACAACGAAAATAAATTTCCCATGGGAAAATCAGACAAACTCCAAAAAGTGATCTGCGCCCGACCGGCCCCGGTTTAGCGCCGTTGATGATCAGAAAGCGCTTTTTTTCGAAATACTCTGTAACTAGAATCTGTCAACAAATCTACTGTGCAATGATCACAAAGAACAAAAAATTCCCATAAAAAAAACAGACAGACTCCAAAAAGTGATTTGCGCCCGACCAGCCACGGTTTAGCGCCGTTGATGATCAGAAAGCGCTTTTTTTCGAAATACTCTGTAACTAGAATCTGTCAACAAATCTACTGTGCAATGATCACAACGTTCGGAAATTTCCCATGGAAAATCAGACAAACTCCAAAAAGTGATCTGCGCCCGACCGGCCACGGTTTAGCGCCGTCGATGATCAAACAGCGCTTTTTTTTAAATCTTTGTAACTATAACCTGTCAACAAAACTGATGTGCAATGATCACAGCGTTCGGAAATTTTTCAGGGGAAAATCAGACAAACTCCAAAAAGTGATCCGCGCCCGACCGGCCGCGGTTTAACGCAATAAGTCATAGAATGGCGTAGTAATTTTGATTTTTTTTTTCTGAAGACAGATTGCTTTAACACAGAAATTTTACAGAAAAATCGAAAAAAACACCATTAAGGTAGCTAAAAATCGAAAAAGGCTGCAACCGACATTATACGAGTTGCGCCTTCAATCATCAAATAACTTCACGATCTTAAAAAAATATTACGTGAATCTGTCACATCATGAGCTTCTCTACAGTATTTATGTTCGGTGGGTCTTTAAAAAACTGAAAACTTCGAAATAAAATGCACCCGACCGACCGCGGTTTGACGCCATAGTTCGAAAAAGACACAATATTAATGAATTGAAATTATTCCACATGCTTGAAAAAACCGAGTTACTGTCATTACTTGCAAAATGACGTAAGAGAACCTAAAATCATAAAAAAAAGTGGCACCCGACCGGCCACGGTTTGACGCCATCTTCATAGTGTTCATGAGATAAAGTTATTGAACAAGCTTGAAAAAGCAGAGGAACTCTCATTACACCCATAATGAAGTTAGAAAGCATGAAATCATTAAAAAAAAAGTTGCACCCGACCGGCCACGGTTTGACGGCATTGACTATCAAATTACGTAGAAATCATGTAAAAAGCATCAAGAAAGAGTAAAAAGCAGTAGGCTAGATAACAGGGTAACTGTGAATTTCAGCTTTAGAAAAAACGAACATTTGCACCCGACTCTTAACGGTTTGCTGGCATTAGCCATTGAAGCTTTAATGAGGAAAAACTTTCAAATTTCTTGATGAAACTGAGGTTTTTTTTAACATTGATACAGCTTTTTGGGAATCAAAATAATTTGCACCCGACTTTCCACGGTTCATAACTTACCGGCAATCACCTTATCAGCATCCATGTGTAGCACATCACTTCCTAAAGCTTAAAAATAGCACAAAAAGCTGAAAATTCTGCCAAAACCTTGCAAAAACTCGACAAAAACCAGCAACAAACAGGGGATAACAGTTGGGGCCATAGCGACAGAGAACACGCGGCAAAAATTCTTTCAAATGACACCGTCCGATTAATACTTCAGAATCAGAACGAGAGGCGCGAAAAAAAGCGATTATCTCGTCATTGAAACTTCCTCTTTCGTAAGTACATTGGTAAACAAGAGATTGAGTCTAGTTTGATTTTTATATAACCTCCTTTTTTGTTTTTTTTTTCGTCTTAACAGGGAATGGTCTCAACTCACAGTGGGACTTCTGAACGTGACCATGTTTTCACGGTGTTCCCAAACGGGGTGGGAAGACGTCGAAAAAAAATTTGGCGCGAAATTTGAAATCTACTGTACACAGCCCAAGGCGATCGAAAAAACAAGTTTTTAACGTTTGATACTCAGTGCATTTTATTCGTAGCGCGCACTAAATTTTTTTGTAAATTCAGAAAGTTTGACGCCTCGCTCACTTTCCTTCACCCCATTAGGAATGCCGTGTTTTCTAGACTCATTATTTTACGCTGGTTCCAAATATGGTCACAAAAGCTGTCACCAAGGTCGGTGAAAAAAGTCATGGACCCTCAAAAATCAAAAATTTTCTATTATCAGGTCGAGCTTACGAGGAAGTGTGTGAGGGAGGTTCTTTATCTATTGGAAAAAGAAAAACTCCCTGAAAAAAAAGATGAAGTTTCTGTATTCATAGTTTTTCAAAAGTCTCGGAGAGTGTGCGTAGAGAAAAAGTCTTCGTTTCTCAGATTGTTTCTATTCTTTCCCCCATCAACACCTCGACTCAACTGCCAAACAATTCGCTAACACCTTTTCTCTAGTTAATTATCACAATTGATACCTGAGAAACCTTCCCAAAAAGGTGCGGTCAAAAGCGCGACTTCGCACATTTTTCGCACTTCCTCCGGCCCTCCGGCATGAGAACTTAATTAAGGGGCGGCGCCTACTATTTAGTATAAATAGGAGCTCTCCGGTGACTGGACTACCCGACTTTATCCAATCCTTGGATCGTCTCGCCTTTCTTTTCAAGCGGCCGTGCTCAAGATGAACGCCCAGATCGACATCGCCGCCATCGTCGCCAAGATCGTCGAGAAGGCTCGCCTTCAAGAACAATGGATCGCACGACTTCAGATTCTGAAGACGTGCGGCGACCGTGTTCAAGCCGACTTTGATAAATTGGTCTTCTATGTGAGTTTTGAACGAAATTTCCAGAATGAAAGTTTCTTTTCAGTTCGACCTAACGCACAAGATGAGGGGAATCAATAATTTCACAAGCACCGACGCCGAATGGATGATCGTGAGCTTTTCTTTTTAATTTCTATTTTTTACCTAAGCAGCGCCCAACTCCCAAACACTTGGAAGATGTTTATAGCTCCTAAAAGCCTCCAAAATAACTTCAACTTCTTAGAAACCATCTAAAAGTCTTCTAGCATTCTCTAAAAACTTCCGAAAGTTTTTCAAAAAGAAATTAGTTCAATTTTGAGACAATTGTAAGCTTTAGAAGACGTCAAATAGTCTTTAAACCCACTTGAACTTCTTGAAGACGTCAGAATCTTTTCCAGAATCTCGCTCAGAAGATCCTCACGACGCTGGACGACGACTTGGTGATTCTGGAGAAGGAGATCGGGGACCTGGACCTTCTCCACCGACAGACCGGCCAGGAGATGATCAATGAGGTCCTGAAAATGGCGCATAAAGTTCGTTATGAGTGCCTTCGCCTCTATGATGCTTTATGCCATTTTAAGCACAATTGCGTGAGTTTTTATATCATTGAACTAAGCTTTAATGCATTTTTGAAAGTTTGTCATCAAATACTTTTCAGAAATACGAGATGATTTACGCATTGATGGTCAAGGAGCTCAAAGGCAACGTTGGAAGTCTTCAATACGCCGTCTCCCAGGTTCCTGAGTTTGAAAAAATTCGTCGTAAAATCAGGTTTTAACTCATCTATTCATTATTAATTCACCTATACTCGTATAATATGTTTTCAATATTATTGAATACCTCGATCTCCTACTCGAAATCTTCCTTTTTGATTGTACCTCCTTCAGCTTCAAGTTATTTGACCACTTTCAAAACTTCATGTATTCTGATAATTTCCTGACGGTTACCCATTTTATTACTGGTAAGACTTCCTCGTATTTTTTCTAGGTCCAGAGCCATATTTGGAAAAAATTCTTCAATAAATCAATTTTTTTAACCATTATTATTTATTTACTTATACTATTATAATATTTATTTTTTTATATCCTTGAAAAACTCTCAAATTCAAGTTAATTTCTTTATCCCGTGGACTTTATCCTCACTTTTTTTCAATCTTAAATTTTCTGTGGGGACTTTTTTTGTTCTTGCACTTGAATAGTTCTATTATAATTGAATATTTGACTAGTTCTTAATTCCCGATGAACAGGTACTTTGATTATTTTATCACGGCTCCCCCCTTTATTCGGATCAGTTAGCTCCTATTTGATTGTTTTTTTTCGAATTCCATTGTACATATTATGATTTATTTAAAATATTGATAAACGGACTTTTTAAAATTGTCAAAAAAAATCGGTACATTAAAAAAAGTTGAAAACCCATGGGTTTGGTTTCTCCCGACAGGGGTCTTGGAAAGGTTGAAACTTTTATTCAGTCTTCAGAGAAGGTTCTGTGCTGAATCGTGGAATAATTGAAGAATTGGTTCGCAAAACTGTCGTTGATCAAGCGGAGACGGCTTGGAAAGGTTCTTCTTCTTCTTCTTCTTCTTACGCCTTTGTACCGCTTGAGTGGCGTCGGCGCCCCAAGTCGATTAGCCGAGGTCCTATCCTGATATCAGTGGACTGGCTCGAGTGACATATCCGTCCTTGTGTGTGACGGCTGGGGATTATGAAGTCGTGGTTTCCCACTACCAACATTTCTTAAACCCCTTGGTTGGGTCAGGGCGGGGATCGAACTTGTGACCCTGTGGACCGTAGACAGGCACACAACCTGTTGCGCTACGGCGGAAAGGTTGAGGTCTTAATAAATCGAGGTGGCTTATTTTGAAGACTTTCCGAGGACTACTGACAGTTTGCCGAATACAGACAAAGTTAGCCTTCCCATGGCTGCATGGGGAATAGCTCAATTTTGGGGCGCGACCGACTTGAAACGGTTTCCGCAGGGATTCATTGAGACATACTAGGCACAATTTTGAGACGCGTATGTAGGGACCGCAAGCCATTTCTTCAGAACGATTCAAAAAATATGTTTTTTACATTGTTCGATAGAGGAGACTGTCCATTTTCATAATCCGTTTAGTTTTTGAAAAAAGGTTCACTAAGAAAAAAGTTATGGCCAAAAAACGAGCGCGCGCGGCGTACAACTGAGGCAAAATCTCACGGTTTACCCGCTGCCGCACGCTTTCTTTTTAAATGTTTTTTTGCGCGTTTCTGGACCGTTTTTTTAAATCGGTTTTTCTGTTCTGAGAGGTTGTCCGAACTGAGCTTCATGTTTTGGTATGAATCTTTTGTACAGTCCTCATAAGAATTTTTTTGATAAAATATCAAAAAAACTACCTAGAAAAAAAGGTCAAAGGGATTTTTTTAGCTTATTTTTTTCTTTTTTTCTACTCAGAAAAAAATTACTATCATTCGATTTGGAAAAAAGAAAAAATGAAAAATAATGTTATTTCGAAATAAAACAGGAAAAAGTGCAATTTGACTCCGAAAAAAACGGCTCCTGCAACATTTAAAATGGCGTATCGGTGTGTTTGACGCAAACACAGCTACGAATGCTTGCACGAAATCTTCCGAAATTTCAAAAAATTGCCATTTTTTCGAGGTTTTCAAAGCCGTTATTTTTTTCGCGTCGATCGATTTTTTTCATAATTTTTTCATTGATAGAGTTTTGAACGCTTAATAACATAATCAAAAGTATAGACGCGATCCTATTCTCTCATGCGTCAACGAGGCAGGCGAAAAAAGGAGGTTTTGGTAAAACTCAAATATAATTTGATTCGCTGTCCCAATAATTGTTTTCATTTTGAATTTTTATTTTTGAACACATTGTGAGTTTTTAAATCAAATAAAAAGTATACCATGTCGCTGAAATTTTTTCGCATTTCAGCTTCAAAGTTTGGTGTCACTTTACAAGCTTCGATTTTTTTTTCGCGTCGTTAGATTTTTTTAAATTTTTTTATTCGAAAAAAATAAAGGAAGTGTTAATGTATAACATACTTAAAGTTTAGAAGCGTTCCTCACTTGGTTTTCAGAAACGCGACGATTTTGTGAAACTTGTCAGTTTTTTTCGTGTTAAATCTTACTTTTTCGCTTATTTTTGAAAAATACATAGGTTAAAAGTTTTTCAGCCCTGTAGAGCGTTGTCGATTACATAGATTAACAGAGACAGTTTATTTTTAAAGTGGAACTTTAGCTAGTATAAACGCCTCAAAACCGTTTTTGCAACAAAAAAATCGTCATTTTGGTGGCGTGAAGGGGCGGGGCTTTGCGCCCCCTACGCGTATGACTCGAAACGGTTTTCGCAGGAGGGTTATCTCTTGAAAATTTTTTTTGCCTCAAGATCAGAAAAACGTCCTTGATAGGTTACACATTGCCTCCCCTAGAGGGGGCACTAATGCTTGCAAAAATGGCTCTTATACGAGTATGTTAGTATTTATAGTAAAATTTTCATGCTAAAAAGTTTTTTTTTGAATGAAAAGTATTAAAAAATCTTCATTCAATAAATAATTGATTTCTTCTGAAAAAAAAACGTCTCTGAATAAAACTTGCATAACAAAAATAGAACCTATGGCCAATTTTTTGAAGGCTAGTTGTCTACCCACTGCTACATCTACTCAAAATGATGATATTTCTATAAACTTCCAAAAAATCCAAGATAAACGGAAAAAAGTTCCAATTCTCACAGGGAAAAAGACATAAAAACTTGACGGCCAAAAATTTCAACATAAAATTTTTTTTGTGCATTTCTATGTTTTCCTTTTGTATGAGTTCTCTTTCATTAAAATTTATCTCCATAATGAAATTTTCATAAAATTACGGCCTTTTCATCCTTCAACATCGGAGTATTGTACCTGAGAGCGGCCGCGCACAACTCATGGGGGTATAGCTCAGTGGTAGAGCGCTCGCTTCGCATGTGAGAAGTCCGGGGTTCAATCCCCCGTACCTCCAAATTCCCTTTTGCCGTTTTTCACTACTTTCATTTTCTCTCAAAACTCATTTTGCAACAACTTTCCCGCCTCCAAATTACGACTTGTCAATATTTTCAGATAATTTCTCGACTTTGGCGAAGTTCACGAAGATGCACTGATCGAAAGGTCAGTTATTTATCAAAGAATTCTCGATTTTGGCCAGAAGACGTCAGCGAACCACAAAAGACTGGCTAGAAGTCACGGGGATTCGGCGTGAAGGTTCAAAATTTTCCACTTGCGGTTCCATTCCCGCGGCCGCCCATTTTTCGTTCTCGTTTATTAGTTTGGAGGCGCCCGTGTTAAACGACCTCACATAAAACTATGTACTGTACAGTTCCAGTTATGGTCGAAAAAAAGTCGATATCTCTCTTTTTTTTCATCCGCTCATTTTTTTGATGGTCTTGTCTGAGCCGGTGGATGTTTCCATATAAGGTCAAAAAAGTTCCTTGTTTTTCAAGTTTTTTTATATTTTATTCCAAAGAGTCACGAAAAGGCTACTGTAATCGTGTCAAGACCTGTTTCATGGGATCTTCCTGGTTTTTTGAATCTTCAAAAAAATCATCGATTCTCTTCAAATTTTGAAACGACAAGAGCTCCCCTTAAAGTTCCAAAAAAGTCTCATTTTCGAGTTTTTTTTAAATCATTTTCGCGCAATATTTTTTGTTTTTCGAACTAAATTCCCTGTTCTAAAGGCTCCAGAAGAAACTGAAAACAACGTAAAAGTTGAAAATCCCCTTTTTATCCTCTTGTTTTGGCCCAACTGAAAATATGCCCTAAAGACCGTTCCAACTTGTTTTTCAGAATTTTTTAAAAATATCGAAATCCTTTTTTGAATAGCTCTGGTTTGCTTTGAAATGAAAAATAATTCAGTCAGCCAACAAAAAAGCCTCTGGTCTCATGTAGAATAGCTTTAAAGCGTCGCGGTTGTTTTAAAACGCACCGGACTTGAAACGACTTCCGCGCTTTCGCATCAAAAAGCTTCCAAGCTATCTTGATACAACCGCAACGCTTAGAGTCATTCCAAATGCGGTCTATCACGTTCAAGTCAGATTTCTGAAGCCTTAGAGCCATTCCAAATGCGACCTATACCCGTTCAAGACAGAATTATGGAACCTCATAGCCATTCCAAATGCGACATATCACCTTCAAGTCAGATTCCTAGAGCCTTAGAGCCATTCCAAATGCGACCTTTTCACCTTCAAGTCAGATTTCTAGAGCCTAAGAGCCATTCTGAATGCGACCTCTTCAAGTCATATTTATAGAGCCTTAAAGTCATTCCAAATGCGGTCTATCACGTTCAAGACAGATTTCTAGAGTCTTAGAGCCATTCCAAATGCGACCTCTTCAAGTCAGATTTCTAGAGTCTTAGAGCCATTCCTAATGGAACCTATCACGTTGAAAACAGATTTCTAGCGTCTTAGAGCCATTCCAAATGCGGTTCAAGTCACGTATTTTTCTTCAGAATGGAGAAGCCGCCCCGCTCGAGCATCTACCGCTTCATCATCATGCTTTCCGGGTTCCTCTGCCTAGTTTCCATCAATTCAAACCACTCAATCATCAACTTCACTTTCATCTGCATGCGTGACGACATGAGTGACGTCGTCGAGACAAATAATGGGGTGAGTAAATCAGTATAAAAGTTGAGAAAAAATCAGAGAGTCAGGCCTGAAGTGCTTGGAAGCTCTCAAGCTCTGGCTCCTTAGAAAATGAATCAGTTGGGGTCGAATTATGATAAGTATATGCTCAGAGGTATTTTTTAACACCTTGATTTCAAATCAGCCAAAATGGCTTAAAAAAACTCAGAAACTGTGCTCTACCGAGAAAAGAGGTTTTTGGAGTTTTTGAGGATCATAACTCTATAAATTTGCTTGAGGAGCATTTTCTAGAGCCAGAATTAAAACCAGGGTGTCCCAAACTGCTTTTCAAAAAAAAAAATCGGAATCTTCAAATCCCTCTTCAGACCTTCAAAAGCATCTACGACTACGGGGAGAACGAAAAGTCGATGATTTTGGCTTTTGTCGGGGTTGGAACGACGGCGGCGATGGTCCCTGTCAACTACCTGTACATTCATTACGGGGCCAGGTGAGACACGCGACGCGTCTCACTCCATGCGTCGCGGTTTCAGATTACCGTTCTTCATCGCCTGCTTGGTATCGAGTTTCTCGACGATTTTCATTCCTTACACGGCTAAAGCGGGACTGGGATACCTTCTATTTGTCAGATTCATGCAGGTCAGTCTTGGCTCAGTGGCTAATAGTATTAGACATGAAATAGGGTCCAAAGTTCAATCCTAGAGAAGGCCAATCTTTTGCTAATTATTTTCAACGTCCGTCTTCGGCATATATGACGTTTTGGACTGTGGCTCAGCTGGAAAATTCTTAACTATGGTCCGAAAGGTCCAAGGTTCGACTCCTGGTCCAATCTTTTTTTTGCCGGCATTGGTTGTTTGAAATTTTGCGCTGAATAGCCTGAATTATCCATGGAGCGTCTTTGTGCACAAAAAATAGCCTATTCAAAAAAATACCTACACCTAAATTTTTGACAGTTTCACTAATACAAGGATCGATGTTAACGACAAAAATAGATAATTTTATCAGTAGAGCAGCCTTGTTGAGGCAAAATCAGCCTCAGTAAAAGCCGATTACGTTCAAATTGTCAAAAAACCCTCTCGACCTTCGTTCAGAACCAAAAAGTGCTCAATTATCAATAGAGCCCCCTTTTAGCGAGCCAAAAAGCCAGGGCTAAAAATCATCAATTTTTTGATTTTATATTTTATTCCCAAGGTCTCACTCAACTTCTATCAATCTCTGTTAACCTTACTCATCCAAAAAAGCCGAAAAAAGCTCGATTGTCAATAGAGCACCTTTTCTGCAAACCAAAATGCTTAGGCCCAACAATTTATAAATTTTAGAGAACTTTTCCTCTCAACTCCTACCAATCTTAATTATCATTCGAGCAACCTTACTCATTCAAAAAAGCCTTCAGGGAGCCGCCTACTCAGCCGACTTTGCCGCCATCGGGATGATCGTCTCAAGATGGGCTCCGATCAAGGAAACGGCTATTTTCATCGGAATTCTGACCACTTTCACCCCAGTCTCTTCCATCATCACCAATTTCGCAACGGGACATGTTAGTTCACTGGATTTTCGAGAAAGAATCAAAAAATTTCCTTAGATTTGCCATTCTTCACTCGGTTGGAAGTGGTCGTTCTACTTCCATGCGGTGGCCGGGGCGATTCTGGCGGTCGCCTGGTTTTTGATCTATTCCGATGACCCGTCCAGTGACGTCAGAGTCTCGAAACAGGAGCTCACCAAGATTCAGAAGCACAAGTCGGCGGCTCATCTGGAAAACACGACTAAGATTCCGTACAGGGTTGGTTTTTGAAGTTTATTGGGATGGCTCTGAGACGCGCCCGACTTGAAACAGTTTGCGCTGGGCGGCTTCAAGAAGCAGTAAAGCAAGCTATTAGGATGAAGCTTTAAACCATGCCAAATATAGCCACGAAACTTTACAAATAGGACAAAATTCAAACAATTTAGAGTAATGACTGACTAGCATAATTTAAAAAATTCGCAGACCGATTTTTAAGCTTTTTTCAATGCTTTTCAGTATAAATCCACTGAAATTCCACGCTTAAAGTGTCATTCCACGCTTAAAGTGTCATTCCACGCTTAAAGTGTCATTCCACGCTTAAAGTGTCATCCGTGCGGTTGCTCTATTCTCTGTCGTCTCCCGTACGCCTACTCTGATGGCGCCTCTCACACGCGGGGAGGAGCGGGTCGCAGCTCTCGAAAGGCTCGTTCAAGCCCAATCAGAGGAAATTCGTCTTCTTCGAGACCAGCAACGTAAATCCGACGAGCGGTTCGAAGAAATTTTGAGAACAATTTCTGATCTCACAGCCGTCGTCTGTGAAGTCCGTGATGTGTTGAAGTGCAAGAAATCGTATTCGGATGTCGTCGCCGCACCTACCGCAACTTCGCCACTTGCCCTTGCTATGAAGGCACAACGTGCGTTGGAGTCAAGATCGGCCCATGAAAAAGACCTGACCATCGTCGTAGTTGGACATCAAGAAGCGGAACAAGAAGACCTGACCGGCTGTGCTCGTGAAATCCTCTCAGCCAACAATATCGATCCAACACACATTGCCGAAGTCTTCCGTCATGGCACAAAAAGAGCCGGTTCTACGCGAATCATCAAAGTGAAATTGACCTCAAGGAAAAGCTATTTCCCGATCAAGAAAGCCCTCGGACAGTCGACGTTTGGAACATTCGCCCGCGACGACCTCAGCATAGAAGAACTGAAAGAAGACCGCCGCCTCCGTCAACAGTGCCACATCATGAACCAAGAAGTCGGTCGGAAGTGCTACGTCGTTCGGGACCTTGCCATCGCCGCCACCAACAACCAGTCTCTCTATGCCCCAGCATCTCTTCACGTACCTTCAAAGACAGGTGGGGTGGAGGAAAGATCTGAACCCGTAGATAATAATAACAGCCAGTCTTCGCAATGAGTTCTACTAAAAGCAAACTTTATATGTCGAATCTAAGAGGGTTAAAAAGTAAGAAATCGTTAATAGAGTTAGAAACAGAATGTGGAATTAGCAGCTCAACCTTTTACATTTTTACAGAGACATGGTTAAATTCAAACGATGATTTAGATCTTCTTACGAATTTCAATCATTATAATTCTGTTTACATATGTCGTCCCAATCATAAAAAAGGTGGTGGTCTACTCATTCTTTATCCAAAAAACTATATACATTTCGAAGTCCATCAGAACATTTCCGAACCATTGGAATCCATTACCATCAAAATTACAAACATCAATAGCAAAAATTCCTGGTATTTGTCAGTTGTATACAGGCCTCCCGGTTGGAATCCGCATTTCATATCAGAATTTTTCATCATATATGTTTCATATTTACGAATCAATTGGAGACGGACGCCACATAATTGCCGGAGATTTCAATTTTTCCGAACATAAACTGGAACAATTTGAGTGCAACCGACTCAATCTCAAAAAAAGTTTTTCTTAGAATAGTTTGTGATTATGGTCTTACACAGAAGGTTAGAGAATGTACAAGAGGTGACAATATTTTGGACTTGGTTTTCGTATCGGACAAAAGCCTTATCAGTACTGTTGATATAGGAAAGCCCCTGTCAGACCATAACACGGTTGAATGCACTTTGAACATCGAAAAAAATCTAGTTTTTAACAAAAATTCTTCAAAAATTGGTTTATGACTATGCAAAAAGCAAATTTCGAAGCTCTTGAACTAAAGTTGTCATACATAGATTGGAATTATCGGTTTTAGTACTTGTTGTTCTCCGGAGGCTATGTACCAACTTTTTTTAGACATACTCAACCCACTTATAGCGGAATTTGTTCCACAAAAAATCATAAAACCTTTTAAATTCCCTCCGTACCTCATTAGGCTCAAAAGAAAAACTGAGAAGAATTATATAAAATATAAAAAGTCTTGTACCGAGAAAAATTTAAAAATTTACAAAGCCAGCATGAGATCTTATCGGAATTCCATAAAAGAATATAAAATAAATCAAGAAAAAAACATTCTTGAAAAATCGAATTCGAGAAAACAATTCTGGAATTACGTCAAATCAAAAACACGTGTAATCAAAGAGCCTTCTGCATTACTTTTGAACGATGAACTGATCACAAATGACAGGGCCAAAGCAAATGTATTTAATGATTACTTCAGCAGCGTTTATACAGTTGATGATGAAAAATCTTTCGATCCAGTTTTCAAACCTCAATTCACTATAGACAACGTGAGCGTAGAACCTCATGTTGTATATGAAGCATTGAAAAAAAATTAAAACCTCTTTACTCATCCGGACCAGATAACTTATCATCAATTTTATGTACAAAACTTGCCCTTCCCCTAGCGTTGCCTTTATCATTAATATTCCAGAAGTCATTGGATACCTCAATATTGCCTTCTCTTTGGAAGAAATCAATAGTTAGACCAATTTTCAAAAAAAATAGCCCTCAAAAAGCGGAAAACTACCGACCTGTGAGCCTAACATGCGTTCCATGTCGTGTCTTCGAATCTACTACTGTCCGAGCTTTAAGAAATCACTTATGGAGCAACAATATACTCTCTGATTCACAGTACGGCTTTCTCAACAATAGAAATACAACGACGCAACTTCTTCAAAAACAGAAGTTTTTAATCGAGTGCGCCAGTAGAAATCAGAATGTGGACGTTGTTTATTTAGATATTAGTAAAGCTTTCGATTCAGTCACGCATAGGAGGCTCATTAAAATGTTAAAAGCTTATGGGTGTGTAGGTCGCTTACACAAATGGTTTTCACAGTACTTAACAAATAGAACTCAATTTGTCCGCCTTAATGATGAGGTATCCAACGAAACCGAGGTGTTGTCTGGGGTTCCACAAGGAAGCTGCTTAGGACCGTTGTTTTTTTCTTGATATACATAAATGATATAACTAGTGTCGTAAAAACATAGCAAAATGCTCATTTATGCAGATGATGTAAAAATTATTCATAAGCTCAGAAACTGATAATTATAACCTCAAGCTGCAATCAGATATTAACTCAATAAGATACTGGCTTTTAGAAAGGCAACTATCTATTTCTAGCTCTAAAAGCGTCTATGTGCGGTATGGTAAAAGAAGGGGAATCTGGAACGACTATAGAATAGGAGAGGAATCCATCCCCAAACAAGAGGTGATTAGAGATTTAGGAGTTAATTTCAGTTCCGATCTGAAAAATGCATCATCATATCGACATAATAGTCAAAAAAAGCATTCGTATAATCAATAATCTTTTTCCGTTGCTTCACTTTTTTTCCGTTAAAAAAACTTTATGAACTGTTATAAAGCCAAAAATTATACCAATTTTTAGAGTATGGATCGGAGCTATTCTCTCCACTAACCCAATCTGACATAAACAGGCTAGAATCGGTTCAAAGAAAAATTCACCAAACGGCTTCTCCCAAAAAGAAACCTATGCTGTAAGACTAAAATCCCTTTCTCTAGACACTCTATGGACAAGGCGTCTGCGAAAAAGATATCATAATTACACATCAGTTCATATATGGCTATTATTGGTGTCCATCTCCATTCAAATTACAAACGATATCAAATAGACGAAACCAACTGAGAGGCAACGGCCTTAAACTCGAACCACCACCAATCCATCATGTTCACTATAACTTTATTACGCAACGCGTGTATAAATACTGGAACGGCTTAAACAGAGTTATGGTTTTTGAGGATGACCAAAGAAGATTTAAAAAGTTGTTTGAAAAAAATTGGTTTTTTTGATAAGGAAGCTGCAAATTTCACAAAATGATTCAACTCGTTTATAGATTACTTTTCTTTTTGATTCTCTTCGATTTCGACCTAAAATATTTTTAGATTAAAGTGGAACTTTATCGAAGTGGAGGCAAATATAACTTTCATGGTTCTCTTCCTCCACGCCACAGATCTGTCTGTGAGCGAAATAAACATTCATCAAATTCATCTCTTCCTAAAAAAGAACTTTCAAGCTCCGCCCTGAGCCTTTAAAAAGCGCTTCAAAGTAGGATTCATGATTCTCAATTTAATCAGTTTTCTGAAGGAAAAAGTTCATCTATCGACAAATTTTTTTGATTATTTCAAGCCAAAATTCAACAGGATGAGCTCACTACGTAGCCAAAAAAATTTCTAGCCCAATTTTTTTTTCTATGGTCTCTACAGCTGATTCACGGCTGGCTTGAGCGATCGAAAAAAGGTCCTGACACGATAATGCACGAGATAGTGCCTGGCTCGTGGAGAGCGTAGACAGGCCACGCCCCCTTACAAGATACCCGTGAAACAGCTATATACCATTCTAGGCTTTGAATTGAATAATTCCTTTACACTTCTCCAAAATATTTATCTCAATCCTACAAACTTTCAGAAAATCTTCACTTCCCCAGTGGTCCTTTGCGTTTGGACCTGTGCCTTCACTGAGCTTTCCTGCCTAGTTTTCGTCACCCAATATGGACCGCTCTACTTCAGTAGAGTCCTTCAGTTCAATGTACCTCTTCTGTTATTTTTCTCTTCACAGAAAAAAATTAAGGTGACTGAAACGGGCTTCTGGCTGGCCGTTGTTCTGGTCGCCCACCTTCCCTTCCGTTTTCTGGTGGCCGTTATTAGTGATAAGACTAAGTGAGCTCAAAAACTGGCTTCAATAAATTCGAAATAATATTCCAGATGCATGTCAGAGATGTTCAAAATCCACTTTTTCAACACTTTGGCCGTTGGGGCGCCTGGGGCAGTTCTGGTCGCTTTTGGGTGGGTTCAGAATTTTTTTTTTCGAGAATTACAAAAAGAAGATCTTTTTACTGTGTTTAATGATTGACAGGGATCGGAAAAATTTGAATTTTCCGACGATCTTGAAACCTTTGAGAACTATGGAAAAAGATTTTTGTAAGCTTATTTTCGGAAAACCTAGAAATTTTCAAGCTGAATTTTTTGAAAGACGTATTTTTTTGGATCTTGGAAAACTGTTCAGACTAGTCCCCGTGGAGCACAAATACGTGGCGATCGCCGTTTTGGCCTTTTTGGAAATTTTGCTGGGCTGCAATTGTGGAGGATTCTACAAGAGCGGAACGCTCCATACAAGGTTTTATTTTTAATTTTGAGTTTGAAAAAACTTCAGCTAAACTTTTTGAAAGTTAAACATTGGTTTTAGCAATTTTTGAAGGAATCACATTTTATTTCACAAAAAATAGCTTTAAAAAACGTTAGAGACCTATAAAAGTCGGCTCTTCTTTTTAGAAGCTCAGAATTAACATGTAAGCTGGTTTTGAGAACAAAAGCTTTCTGTTTACGAGACCCAGATGAACTTTTGATGAAAACAGCTGAAATTTTCTTAATCCGATGTCCCTCAATAGATCTTTTTCCAAGTTACGAGACTTTAAAAAACGAAAAACACTCAAAAACTCGAAAAAAAAACGTTATTTGAGGAGTTTGGTCGTGAAGACGATTCCGAAAAAGATCCGATTTGAAAAATTTTTTCCATCTAAAATTGCAAATTCTTGAAGTCCATTGAAACTTAGTTTCATCAGAAGTTCGATCGGGGGCTAAAAAATGTTCTTTGTTAATTTTATGACTACTGCAGTTCTGTCTTGGATTATTCTAACTACTTATCTTTTTACCATATGCAGTGAATGAGCCTGTAATTATTTTTATGATATTGATATCTTTGATGTTCTTTTTTGTTCTCTTCTATCTCAACGTTTCTCAAAATGAAATTTCCAGACAATTCTCGCAAATCGTCCTATCTGGGATCCAGTTCATGAAATGCATTGCTCTGTTGGTTGGCCCCGCTTTGTACTCGATTTTCGTCAGTAACGACACAAATCGCCACCAATGGGTTCACATTTTCGGCGTCTACTGCGTTTTCATGGTTCTGGTGAGTTATTATTCGGATTTTCTGTCAAAACGAATTGTAGTTTGATTTCAAACACAATAGACTAGAAGCTTCATAAAAAGGCTCATAGGTTCAAGTCCTGTCCCCGTTTTTGCCATTTTTAAACAGCTTTCCTGGATCATTCATCTCCTCAGAAGGTCTTGATGCCAATTGATCTTTTTTATTGTTCTTCAAAAAACTGGAGAGACTTATTTCATTACTATAACGGTCAAGGGTTCGGATCCGGGAACCGTTTTTGCCAAAAAACTTCATTTCTCTTAAAAGTCTCAAGTTTATCTCCTCTACTTGCTTAAGTTCCATGTTTTTTTATAAATTCTCAACAAATTTTTGGAGGCTTCCGATAGAACTTCCATTACTAACAAAGTCGATGGTTCGAGTTCTGGAAGCTTCTTCGCCAAAAATCCATATTTGAATAGAAACTCCCAAGATAATCTACTCCGCTCGCTTCTACTCTATGTCAAAAAACCATTTTCTGCCCTCACAAAAATTCGAAAAAGCTTCTGTATCGGTCGGAAGTTCGAGTCCGGTCCTCGTTTTTGCATTCTTGTAGGTTCGGTCCATGTTAATTGTCGACATATTTTTGAGGGTTATTTTAAAAAATATTTTCTTGAAGCTCCCCAAACCTAATAGTATAAAGTCCAGGCCACACTTCTATCATACAAAATTCTGACTGATCGGCCGGCGCCGTGGACCGAAGACACCGAGAAACCAACAACTCCCGAAGTCCGTTACACCGACGTCGTCAACAAGAACGTGTTCTGAATACCCCATTTCCAAGTAATTTTGCATTTTTTCAAGTTGTAAATATTGTATTTATGTTCCCCCAAAGAATCAAATGTGGATTTTTTTTTTCATAGAATTTGTAAAAGTCGTCCGGTACGCGGTGAAATGAAAGTTCTTCTCAAAGTCGCTTTCTTTTGTAGAAAAATTAGGAAGTTGGCTGCACATCAACTGAGGCTACGTATCTGTCCATGACATGTTTACTGCGCGTTAATTCATAAAAATCTACTTAGCTGCGCATCAACTCAAACTACGTATCAACAAAAAAAAAAGTAGTGGCTGTGCCTTGATTCATCAAAATTGCATAAATTTAACGACAAGTGAGAAAAAATTAGCTGCGCATCAACTTCTCTGACTGCGTATCCAAATCATATTTCCCTGCGCATCAACTGAACAAGCCGGAACTACAGAAAGAGAAGCTTCGTGGGAATTCTTATTGCTTATATTACAACATAAAAGCCACGCCCACTCTCCCAGACCACGCCCCTTTCTTACTACCGTTTTCCTTGTCATGAAGTGAACATCGTGACATTTCATGATGTCAGCTGATCTGACAAAAAATAATCTTCCGTTTGTCGATGAATTATGGATAAAAAGGTGACGGGATCGAGTCCCATGCTTGTTTTTGCCATTTTTTCCACTCGAAGGGTCTCAGGCTCGGCTCCTCTCATTGTTTTTGCCGTTTTTCTAGAGCCCAACTCCTTCTCGCAAAAATTTCATCACCAAAAAGGTCCCGGGCTCGATTCCTATCGCCGTTTCATCAATGTCTTCAATTACTTCAGCTGAGAAGGTGTCAAGTTCAGATCTCCTTCCCGTTTTTGCCATTATTCAGAAACCCAATTTCTTCTCTCAAAAGTTTCAAAGAGCTTCTAGTTCTTTTTTATCATCGAAATATTCACGAGCTCGATTCCTGTCGCCATTTTTGTCAATAATTCTTATATTTCTCCAGTTATTCTGCTCAGATCAATTCCTGCCGCTATTTAGCCAATAAACACTACCTTCCATCAATTACTCCAGCTCAGAAGGTGTCAGGTTCAACTCCTCTTCCCGTTTTTGCCATTATTCAGAAACCCAATTTCTTCTCTCAAGTTTCAGAGAGCTTCTAGTTATTTTTTTTTAATCATCGAAATAGTCCCTAGTGCGATTCCTGTCGCCATTTTTGTCAATAATTCTTATATTTCTCCAATTATTCTGCTCAGATCAAATTCCTGCCGCCATTTAGCCAATAATCACTACTCTACTTATATTAATCCTGCTCGAAAAGTCCCAGGTTCGACTCCACTCCTCGTTTTGCCATTTTCAACTCAAAAACTACCACCAAAAAGGTCAAAAGTTCTATGCCACCCGCCCTTATAATAACACTTTCTCTTTCCCGTAAAAAGGCTGGAATAATTCGCACCCAAGAAAGACACAGCTTATCATCACGTCGATTATTACGATTTGATCAGGGCAGCTTTTGCCCTCAGGCAGACCAATGACGTCATCGACCGTCATGAGGCCTCGTCATTTGCATTTTCAAAACGACGTCTTCTGACTCTCGGCTTCTTTTTTTTTGATGCACACTTCGGTGTTTTGAAATGTGTTATCATGGCGTTCGAGGACCGCTTAGGGAGGTTTCCAGGATTTACATTCCTTAATATTTTGAATGCTTCTGAAGACCTTGTGAACTTATTTGAGCCCAATTTCATGCCGATTTTCGAACTTTAGCTCATCTTTATACAAATCTTAATCTTTCATGACGCCTTCTTACTTTTTTAGTGTTTACCGAAGACTCCCTATGATAATATTCCTTGTTTCCATGACCTTCATGTTTATTTTTTACTAAAAAAGGGTAGTTGGACCTTTTTTTGATCGTAGCGACTTATTTTTGAATTTTCGCCCAACTCCATGCCACTTTTAAGCTTTTCCGACGCCTTCTTCCTTTTTTTAGTGTTTCTCGAAGATTCTCTGTGATAATATTCCTTGTTTTCATGACCTTTATGTTTATCTTTACTCAAAAAGGAGTGCTGGACCTATTTTTGGATAGTTTCGCAGGAATGTTTTTCAATTTTTGCATATTTTTCAGTCGAATTTGAGCCTTGGTCTCCTAGATGCCTTCTTACTCTTTTATGATTGAAATCAAAGGATTCTTGTTAATTTTAAATCGACGGCTAGGTTTTGATCTATGTATTTTTTGTCTAATATTCAAGAGAACCTTTTTTCCAAGTTTATATTTTCGATTCGCCATCAAAATGTATTTTTCCCTTTCCCCACCGAGAACCATTAATCAAATCAAAACCGAAATCTCTTGTGACAATTCGATGAATATTCGGAATCATTCAAAGCTTCCACGCTAAAAAACTCATTTTTCCGGAACTTATATTCAACCTCACTGTGTTAAAAATAGTGTTTGGAATTTTTTTAGTTGTTTCTTCTACTCTGTTCCATGATTTATCAGAATGATTCTTTACTTTTTCGTTTTTTTTTACTTGAAAAAATAATTGATCTGATCCTCTCTTATATTTTCCTTTCAAACTAAACTTTTAACGCCTCTTTGATTCCATCTATCGTAATTTCTGTAGTAAAAATATATAAAAAGCTAAATTCCGAAAAAAAAGTGCAGAGCCCTTAATTTTCATTTTTAAGAAATGCACTGGCTTGTTGATTTCAACCTAACTAACTACTTTAAAAATGATGATTCTTAAATTCAATTTTTTTAGTGTTTCTGATAAAGTTTGACATCGGAACTTGAAAAAGGCAAATCCTCGAACTTTCCCCTTCTCATCAATCAAAGATCTTCTTGATCTCTTCAACTATCATTTGTCAAAATCACCGACTACTCGGCGAACGACGAAAATTGGTTCAAAAAGAGATAAATAGGCAGAAAGTGTTCTTTCTCTCTATTCAAACTGAAAATCTGAAAGTTTTTGGGATTTTTTTTGAAATTCTTCTTGAAGTCTAATTCTAGAGCTTTCAAGCTTGAGTTCAGATTGCATGAGATCGTAATCAAGTTTATTTGTGTATCTTATCAGTTTGAGGAGCAAATTTGAAAATTTAAATTCTTTTCTTCCGGGTCTTGGGCAAGTTGATCTACTGTCAACCATGGAAAAATAAAATGAATCCTTGAACTTTCCGCTTCTCATCAATCAAATTTCATCTTGGTCTATTCAACTATCATCTATCAAAATCTCCGCCTCACCAACTCCTTGCCGGAAGACGAAAAGGCGATTCAAATAGAAAAAAAACGTTGGAAAACTGTTATCTTTCGCCATGAAAGCTTCAAAAAACCTTAATTTTTTCTTAAAATTTTTCGATGTATTCCGATGCTTCTGTTCCCGACGTTGTGACCAAAAAGTCCTCAAAATCAAGCTTTCAAGCGTGTTTTTACCCAGGTTCGCAGCTGCGAAACTGAACCATTCTAGTAGCCTTCTTAGATCGAATTCATGACTTCCAATCCCTTCAAAGACCCTGCCATGAACTTTTATCTTGTCAAAATTTTTCTTTATTCATTCTAAACATCATTTTACACTATCTCCGCCTCATCGATTACTTGACGAATGACAAAATTGCTTAAAAAATAGATGGAAAGTCTCTCCGGCCATTTTCAGCAAACATGACCTCTAAATCCTTCAAAATAGCCAAAACCTCTTACTTTCAGCTTTTTCTCAGCTAGGAAAATTCCTTATCTATCACAATTTTCGCTTCAAAAGGAAGCTCATTTTACTGTGTGGTTGGGAATTCCTTGAAATTTAGCCATGAAGCTCATTCTGAAAGCCTCAACCTTTACAACTTCTTAGTTTTCGAGAAACGAAGGCTCAAAATCCCAAAATGGCCTATTTTGATGGATTTTAAGTGTCCTTTCTCAAAAACTACAAGTTGAGACTTCCAGGATCTTCATCAGGGTTCATCAAAGAAAATTCAAACTAAGTTTTTTAGGCATTCCCAACCTCATAGTAAAATGACCTTGTCAGTTATAACTTCCTTGTTGGGCGGGAAAAATTGCTTTCCAAAAGGATAAAAAGTCTCAATTTCTCGCCATAAGAAACAGAAACTTTTCTGAGGTTTCTTGTCGAAGTCACTAATCTTAAACCCAGACAGAATCCGAAAAACTTTCCGCTTCTTTTCAGCCAAGGACTTCCTGACCTCTGCACTTATCTATCACAATTCCCGCCTCAGTAACTCGACGAATGAAAAAATTTGCTTTCAAAATGGATAAAAACTCTCTCTCTGGCCATTGAAAACCCAAAAAAAACCAGACCACCATTTTTTTTTTCGCCCTATCGTTTTTTGACGTCTTCTTCATCGTTCCATTTCGTCGATGTTGTAGTCAGTCGCTCAACTGTTTCGTTCCGCTCTCGATTCATCAATTTGTTGTTAATTCCCCGGGGCAAGAATCGGGCTGGTAGGTGAGACGGGAGGATTTTTTATTGGTGTGATTTATTGCTTCTGTTAAAAATGTCTCATTTTTTTCTAAAATAAGTGTTTTTTTCTTTTTAAATTCATTTTCGAGCATAGTTGTTTCACTGCTGACTTGAATTTTTCCCGCAAAGAAGGAAGTCCATACCTTTCTACAGTATCCTCAACATCAATTTTTAGTTTGCCATGCTTTTTTTGACTTATTCCTTTTTGATTATGTTTTCTGATCATTCAAGTGGCCACTCAAATGAGCTTTAAGGGCCATTAAAAAATTTCGTTTACAAAAAACTGAAAGGGCTACTACTACATTTTGTATTTTCAACTTTTTTCGTCATTTTCCGGCAAACTTTGAGCTCCTCCCAGTCACTCTAGTGATCTTTTGAAATCTTCTTAAAAGACCACTTAGAAATGAAGATCTTTAAGTGGCCACTTAAGTTTTTCCGAAGGTTTATTTAGTTTTGTTTTCTAGCCCTCTTTGAAGATAAATATATCGATTCTCAACAAATAAATGGTTTTCCAACCTCTTAAGGGGTCACTTGAAAATCTCGAACATTTTTATTCAGAGAACACTTCTCTTTTTCTCAATTCTTTCCATTTTTCAGAAAAGCCAGATTTTTTTCCCAATCGAAATTCAATTTAAAAACTCCTAGACTGTCAATGACATCATTCTCAATCAAAACAAATATCACAAAAAAAGTGATCGCATTTTCCAGTTTCTCGGTGTTCCAAAAACTCCGTTCTTCCTGATTGGTTCTGGTTTTGTGTGTATTTTTCCTTGTTTTTCGATCAGCCGCGCAATGATTTCGACATCCGATGAGCAAACTTGAGCAACGTTGAAAAAGACTGGGAAAACACGAGGGAATGCGGGAATTTTCGAGCTTGACATCATGTGTAACTGTTACTTTTTTTTTGAAAAATGTTCTGAAAGCTTGAAATTTCTTGGTCGCATTTGGAATGGCTCTAATTTAGCAGTTAAAGTTCGAAATTTTCATTTCATGTTGGGCGCAAGTCCCTTTTGGGTCGGATGAAGCTTCAAATTTATCGCTTGGCAGCCGCAACGCGGTGAGCCATTCCCCATGCGACCAGAAATTTTTTCCTTGTCATTTTCTAATTTCATTTTCATAACCAACTGTTCTTCTGATAATTTTCGGGAAAAAAATTTTTTTCCTGGAGTTCATTTTGTGCTCTAGAGAAGTCTCTGCCATATCACCCATCTCTTAACTCTTTATCGATCCAATTTCGCAAAAATTACCATCGTCAGACCTCGAACCCTCGTCTCAAAATCAACAACCAAAGCTTCTATCCACTCTACCAACTTTTGAAAAATTTCCAGGAATGTTCTGGGGTGACAATTACCGACTTCTAGTCGTACTCGTCGGTTTCTTCTGCCTCGTTTCGATTTGTTCCAATCACAATGTCATCAATTTCACATTTATCTGCATGCAGGATGATTTCTCTGACGCTGTGGTTGATGCCAATGGGGTTGGTTTTTTTTTTTCATTTTCAAAAAAAGAAGGGAAAATGAGCCTTTTTCGTTCATTTCAGTCGAAAATCAGCCATTCCAAATGTAGCCTTCAAAAGGAAACCACCGTAACCTTAACCGATCCACTCATATCATTCTCTTTTTGATTGATCAACCGATTGAAAGAGTAGAAAAAAAATGACAACCTTTGAAGTTTCAAGGTCATCTTTCATTTTTTTTTTTGGGTTCTTCTTCGGTATCGAAAAAAGGGGTAATTTTTGCATTTTTTCCGGCAAAAAAGCCCATAGTGGATCCGAACCGCGAACTCTCGATCATCAACCAAGGCTCTTAACCATTACATCACTCTTTCAACTGCTTTTCTATTAGAGCAAATCTTATTAGAAAAAAAAAGCAGAAGGGTCCAAAATTATAACTCCTTGTCCATCAGAGACCTTTTTCCGGCAAAAAGCCCCTAGAGGATCCGAACCAGCGACCTCCTTCTTTCAACTAAGACTCTTAGCCATTACACACCTCTTACTTCACCTGCTTTCTCAATCAGGAAAAATCTATCAGAAAAAAGGTCCACAATTATAACTACTTGTCCATCATAGACCTTGTTCGCCAAAAACCTCTGGTGGATCCGAACCAAGGACCTTCTGCTCTCCAGCCAAGGCTCTTAGCCATTACACCACTTTTCCTTCAACTGCTTTTTTTATTGAAGAAAAACTTATCAGAGAAGAAGCAAAAAATAAAAAAATTATATCAGCTCTTTCGTCAAAACCCTTATTCGCCAAAAACCTCTGGTGGATCCGAACCAGGGACCTTCTGCTCTCCAACCAAGGCTCTTAGCCATTACACCATTTTTCCTTCAACTGCTTTTTTTGTTGAAGAAAAACTTATCAGAGAAGAAGCAAAAAATAAAAAAATTATATCAGCTCTTTCGTCAAAACCCTTATTCGCCAAAAACCTCTGGTGGATCCGAACCAGGGACCTTCTGCTCTCCAACCAAGGCTCTTAGCCATTACACCATTTTTCCTTCAACTGCTTTTTTTGTTGAAGAAAAACTTATCAGAGAAGAAGCAAAAAATAAAAAAATTATATCAGCTCTTTCGTCAAAACCCTTATTCGCCAAAAACCTCTGGTTCCAGCACCCTCATGTTCTGTAACCAAAGCTCTTAGCCATTACACCACTTTTCCTTCAACTGCTTTTTTTTATTGAAGAAAAACTTATCAGAGAAGAAGCAAAAAATAAAAAAATTATATCTGCTCTTTCGTCAAAACCCTTATTCGCCAAAAACCTTTGGTGGATCCGAACCAGGGACCTTCTGCTCTTTAGCCAAGGCTCTTAGCCATTACACCACTCTTTCAACTGCTTTTCTATTAGGGCAAACCTTATCACAAAAAAAAAAAGGGAAACGATCCAAAGTTATATATCCAAGCTACTCTTTCGTCAAAGACCTTGTTCGCCAAAAACCTCTGGTGGATCCGAACCAAGGACCTTCTGCTCTCCAGCCAAGGCTCTTAGCCATTACACAACTCTTTTTTTAAGCAGCTTCTCTATTAGAGCAAATCTTAACAGAAAACAAGGGAAAGATTAAAAAATTGTATCTCTTCTTTTGTCAAAGACCTTGTTAGCCAAACCTCTGATGGATCCGAACCAGCAACCTCCTGATCTCGAGCCAAGGCTCTTAGCCATTACACCACTTTTTCCTTGAACCGTTTCTCTATTAAGGAAGATCAAAAATATGTCCATAAAAGCCTTTTTTGCCAAAAAACCGGACCAAGATCGGAACCAGCATCAAAAATCTGCCAGTCAAAGCTCCTATCCACTATGCCATCCTTCTTCCATTCACATGAAAGTGAAACGCACCACACAATGCAAAGAAAAGTAATAACTAACGATAATCAAGGGATAATAAATGATAGGGAGTGGAACAGGTTTCAATCGTCGATTTTTGCATCGCTGTAAAAAAGTCTCCTGTTCTTCTCGACCTTCGTTCGAGACTTGTACAACGCGAACACGAGTTTCTCGTTTCTCACAGCCCTTTGTCAAACGATTATCAGTTGCAATTTATGGCCTGATGGGGTTCAGAATGTATTTTGAACCGAATTAAAAAAAGTTGAGTTCGAAATATTACTGGAGTTGTGTGTAGGAATGACTTGACGCTCAAAAATGCAACGGCGCAAGTCGTTTGGGGTCGGGCGCAACCTAAATGCGCCTATAGTGTCTCAAGCAACAGTGCATAAACTATAAGTTAGTTTTTTTGTTTCGAAAAAAAGTATTTACTAAATTTTTTTCTCGAACACAAAAAAATTTCAGATCTAATGAAAAAAATAAAATTACAGTAAAATGAGCAATGCATTGGCTAATATGAGCAATAAGTGACTTTCGACTGAGTCGGCTTTTTTTCTAATATGAAAATATTCTTCGGAAAATCTCAAATTAATGTCTAGAAATTTTTTTATTATCCAGTTTGATAAAATCTATAAAATGAGCAACATCTTCCAGACGATGCGCAGCAAATTCGACTACACGCCTGACGAAAAATCGAAAATTCTATGGGCTTTGGCGGTTGGAACCATTACCGGCACGATGCCAGTCAACTACCTGTATGTTCGATTTGGGGCCAGGTAACTTTTTTTCAATTATTATGACGTCATGGAGCTCAAAAAAAAAGTATTATGACGTCATTTTTCTTGAGTTTCATGACGTCATCTTCGATTTCATTTGAAAATTCAATATTAGTCAAAATTTCTGAGTGAAAAATGCACGTCATGTTGAATAAATCAATCGAACTATAACTCATTATGACGTCATATTTTGCCTCTAATGACGTCATTACTAGTTCAAGAAGGCTTAAAACTGACTTATCAGCTTCAGATTGGATAAAGTTTATAATTATCAAATTTGGAAGACTTTCATATTTTCTGACGTCATTTTCCTGATCCGTATGACGTCAGAGGTTAACCGTGATGACATCATCGAAAAAACCTTTTTTAAGCTTCAAAGAAGAGCCTCTTTTGATTGACTATCTTAAAACTCTCCAAAGAACCAACAAAGACAGCGAAAATCAAGGCTAGACGAACAAATTGAACCAAATCTCCACCTCATTTCGATTCCAATCAAAATCAATTAGAGATCATCAAACGGAGAGAAGAAATCGAACCTAAGGTCAAACGGTTCTTCTCTGATCTTTTCGGGGAATCGGGGAAAAAGAGAAGGAACCCGCCGGGCGCCCAGTTCTTTCCGATCAAAAATATGATGTCATGAGACGAAAGTTCAGTAATTTTTGATATTTTACGATTTTCTTCTCTCTCCCACAGTTTTTTTGATTTTTCTAAGAAGGTGAAAAAAATGGAATAATTATTGGAAAAGTGAGCTAGAAATAGGAAAATTGATTTCGAAAAATTCCAAAAAACTCTTATTAATTTCTAACGTCATTTCTCTTGATTTTTCATATGACGTCATCATTTTCGATTTTTTTATGAAATGCTTTTTTATGAAGTGGCCACTAGGGAAATTCCTCAAGGATAACTTGGAGAGGACACTATAGTGGCCACTAAAACCACCTCTTTAAAAGTAACTATTAGGCGTGTTATTACAGTAGTCACTATAGTAGCTATTAATGGTCTAGTAGCACCTCTTGGACTTCTAAAGAGCCCACTAGATTTTATCCACTCAAGTGGTCCCTGATTTGAACACTATAGTGGCCACTAAAAAGTCCGAACCCTAAAGTGGCCACTAAGCTGACCTCTACAAAAGTCACGTTTCAGTGACCACTATAGTAGTTATTAATGGTCTAGTAGTACCCCTTGGACTTCGAAAGAGCCCAGTAAAATCAGCCACTCAAGTGGTCACTAATTCGACTACTATATAGTGGCCACTAAAAAGTCCCAACCCTAAAGTGACCACTAAGTTCACCTCTATAAAAGTCACGTGTTAGTGGCCACTAAAGTATTAATGGTCTAGTAGCACCCCCTGGACTTCTAAAGTGGTCACTAACTCTAACAATATAGTGGTCCCTTAAACTTTAAATCCCTAAAGTGGTCACAAAACCATCAAAGCTTGAAACTTCGGATTGACTTTTGAAGAAGCTTTCTCTTGAAAATGACGCTACACCTTTCCAGGTACCCATTCTTCATCGCTGGGATAATATCCGCCATATCAACCGTTTTAGTTCCCGAGGCTGCAGTTCTCGGTTTTGGACCTTTGGTTTTTCTCCGATTCGTTCAGGTATTCCATTTTGGAGCTTACAAAGCTTAGGTTCATGAACTGGATCGATCAAACTAAAAATAAGGTGCTGAAAGATCCCTTGAGAAGTTCAAAAATTCACGTTCCTGCATTGGAATCGGACCAAAACTAGCTGAAACTGATAGTCGAGTGGCTAAAGAGCTACTTCATTACCCAACGGATCACTAGTTCGTATCCTTCCACCATTCAAGTCTTGAAAATCAATAACTACGATTTTTCAGGGAGTCGCCTACTCGGCCGACTTTGCCGCGATCGGTCTGATCGTCTCGAGATGGGCTCCCTTGAAAGAAACGGCGATTTTCATCGCGACTCTAACTTCGTTCACCGGAATCTCGTCCATCATCACCAATGGGCTGAGTGGTGCGGTGAGGAGGCTTGTATTTGGCAAAAAATGGAATCTAGGAGTAGAACCTTTGATCTTATCAGTTGGGCTTTAGCTCCTCAGACAGTTTCTGGGGAGGTGTTTCAAAGCTTTCCAACAATTGGTCAAACTTTTTCCACATGCCTTCCCTTCTTACCTTCCAGAAGCCTGCTAGAAGGCTTCCGTACAGCATTTTCAATTTCATACCTTCCAACTACCTTCTGAACACCTCCCTAAGGCCTTCTCAAGATATTCTAGCTTTCGGCTCACAGCGTTCTCGAACGGGGTGGGGAGACGTCAAAAATGTTTTGGCGCGAAACTTGATATCTCAAGTACGCAGCCAAATGCATTCTTCATGCCGTTGAATACTCAGTTTAATTTGCAACGATAGGTAGCAGTGACGTCACAGTCCTTCTATTTGAAGCGCGCACTTACTTTTTTTTTAAATTCAGAAACTTTGACGCCTCGCTCACCTTCTCTCACCCCATTAGGAACGCCGTGGGCTGGTTAGATTCCCAACACTTTCCCAGGAATTACCCAAGTATTGACTTCTCTGAGCTGGAGCGCCTGAAGGCGTGCCCGAATATTTCTCTGCCGCATGCTATTTAGTCGTTTTCTCCCAGTCAGAGAGTGAAGAAATAGCATGCGGCAGAGAAAAACTCGGGCGCGTCTTCAGTTCAGAGTTTTACTATGCAAGAAGTCATGATAAAGAGAATAAGAAAGATGAAACTTTCAATTTTAACCATTAGAAAGGAGCTTATCACCCACTCAGATTAGAAGCTTGAAAATGATAAAAATCCAACCAAGAAGGACACTTTCAGCTTTATTAGCCTGTCTGAACTGTTCCAAAAGCTTCTGGCATTTTTAGGAGTTTAGAAAAGGCCAAAACTCGGATCATACCATAGATGATTTAGTACAGAAGTTATAGGCCATTCCGCGCTAGCCTGTCACGTTTTTCTTTCCGCCAAAAGGCCAGGTCAAATTTAACCAACTTTCGCTTCGAGACCTTTATTTCATGCCGTTATAAAAGCAGAAATTTGATCTAATTTGGTATACGGTCTTTTTGGGGGGAAGAAAAACGTGACAAGCTGGCGCGGAATAGACTATAGTCAAGGGTGGCTCCCAAAAATTTGGAAAATTTTGAATAAAATCAATTTTCAACCTCCGGGATGTATTTTCGGCCATGATGATACAATTTTTAGATTTAGAAAGGTATTTTTAATTTTAATTCAGGAAAAATTGGGAGGAGGGGTCGGCGGCCTTTAAAATAGTCTGCTTATGTATGGATCATACAAATTTGAATAGAAATTTCCACATTATAACCTGCATTTTTATCTTCTACGACTTAAACATGCAAAAGCTGATAAGAATAGGCATAGAAGGAAGGAGGAACACTTGGAAAAAAATTCCGAAAAGTTGAAAGTCGATTTTCTTCTTTATAAGTCCTTCTTCTGAATTCATACAGCCTTTACTTGCCCGCTTATGCCAACTATTCATAGAACCCTCCACAAAAATTCAGATTTTTTCACTTCCCATGAAAATTTCGATCAAAAAACCTATTTTATCAGGTTTTCCAACCAAAACCAAACCAACTTCCAGATCTGCGAGTCCTCCCTCGGGTGGCGCTGGTCGTACTATCTGCACGCCCTGGGCGGCGTCGCCCTGTTCATGGCCTGGGTGTTCGTCTACAGCGACGATCCGGCCGACGACGCCAGGGTTTCTAAAAGAGAGCTGTCGAAAATTCAGAAGAACAAGTCCTCGGCGCATCTGGAGAACAACTGCGAGGTACCCTACATGGTCAGTTTTTTTTTTTGAAAATTTATGGTTTTTCCTGAAAATTTAAAGGCGCAGAAGTTGGAATTTGAAGACTTGAAGACTAAAAATTGGATTTTGAACAAATTTTTTCGGCCTTTTTAGCTCTAAAATTCTTATTAGAGTGTTCAAAATCTAGCTGAAATAACACGAAAATGGCAAACTTTCCAATAAATAAAATTTTTTACGCTTCTTTAAAAGTCCCGCAAGAATTCCAGTTTATCCTTGTTGAATAAAAAACTTCAAAAAGTTCTTTTTTAGCCGAAAACTCCAATTTCAGAAGCTCCTAACAAGCCCCGTTATTCTGTGTGTATGGATCTGTGCATTTGTCGAATTATCAGGAACAATTCTCATCACAATGTACGCTCCAATCTACTTCAGGAGGGCACTGCATTTCGGGGTTCGTTTTTAACCGTTGCCTTCATTTTTGCAGAGAAAGGATTGAAATTCTGAATATAACGGACTATTGATGAGTTGAAAAAAAAATAAACTTGGAAAAAAGTTTTTTTTTTCGTTTTTTTTTCCTGAGAACTAAGCTTCAGCCTTAAAAATGTAAGTTTATTAAAAATTTTAGAATGAAGATGAAAACTTGAAACTTTTTCTTTTTTTTAGTTTTCAAAATTTTGAGTCTTCTGTGGTTCTATTTGAACAATGACCGGTTCTCATCAAAAAAAAAATCCGATGTTTAGAAAATTTTCTGACCTTCCTGGTAAGTAAAAAAGCAGCTTGAATGAAACGAAAACTTTAAAGTGTTTCAAAATTGTCATTTTGAGCTACCCAAAGATTTTTCTGGACTTTACACGTCCATTGTTCTCTGAACTCTTCTAAGAACTTATTCCCATTACTCGGACCTTGGTAACGAGAATCGGACGTGTCGGAGCATTTCTAGTGAGCACTCTAGTAGCCTCAGAACGCTCAAGGGATCCCTAGAATTGCTTAGAAACTTCCGGAGCACTTCCGATTTCCGTTACGGCGGTCCGAGCATGTTTTCGAACCTATGCGCAATTTTGCAGTTTTTCCGCAAGATCATGTACTTAAGCATGGCTAGTATGACAAAGTGTTGAGTTTTTCAGAGCTCTTTAATAAATACTGATACTTTTTTAAGCCTCAAGTTGAGACCGCTGAAACCGAAGTTTGGCTTGGAGCTATCATTACCGTTTACATATCATTAAGACTTGAGACATTCACCATAAATTCTCAAATCTATGCGCAGATTTAGACTTTTCCGCAAGATTATGTACTTAACCATGGCTGGTATGACAAAGCATTGAATTTTTCGTAACTCTTTAAAAAATCATATTTTCAGATTGCTGAGACCGGATTCTGGCTCGGGGCCATCATTGCCGTTCATATTCCATTGAGATTCGTTGCAGCTGTTATCAGTGATAAATTAAGGTACCTAATAACTAATTAACAACGAAAATAAATCCAACAAAATTCAGATGCGTCTCCGAAATGACCAAGATCCACATTTTCAACTCCATCGCCGTTGGTGGCGTCGGAATTTTCTTCGCCATTTTCGGGTGGGAAAAATATGAAGTTTTTGTTATTTTCAAGGTTTTTTTTTTCAGATTCATACCTTCAGAAAATAAAACGGCAGCAGTGATTTGCTTGATGTTGCTTGAATGTGCGACGAGTTTCAACAGTGGGGGATTCTACAAATGCGGAACACTTCATGCCAGGTTTTCAAAGAGATTTTGAAGAAAAAACCATAGGAACCGAAGTTTTGAGGCTCCAAGGACAAAGTTTTCGGTTAAAAAACTTTTCTTGCACACTTGATTTACTGTAACTGTCCCACAGTCTCCGCTGGAGTGACTAGGATTCAAAGTGGTGTTTCTCAAGGCGCGCCCGACTCTAAACGGTTTCCGCTCTAGGTCATAAAGGAGTATAATCTGTAACGCAACCGCGACGCTTTGAGTCATTCTTGATGCGACCGCAAAGTTTGAGTCCCAGAAAGCGAAGAACTAAGAACGTGAAATCTAGAAGCTTAGAAACATCTTGTCATAAAGCTGTCTGACCTTTCTGCGCCCTCTTTTCTTTCTCTTTGTGCGAGGAAGAAGAGACTACAGAGTTTTGCGTAAAAAAGTTTGGATAATCTTTCGGATTCGAACCAACGACCTTTCGAGCTTTAGAAAGAACTCCTACCGACTGAGCTATCTATTGTTCAGACAATTCTCCCACGTCGTCATCTCGGCAGTGCAGTTCACCAAATGCGTCGCTTTGTTCACGGGTCCCGCCATCGTCTCCTTGTTCGTCACCGACGAATCCGACCGGACTCAGTGGCAACGTGTTTTCTTCGCCTACTGTGCCGCCATGGTCTTGGTCCGTTTTCTGGGATTTTCAACTTTTTGGTAGCTTATCATAGTTGCGAGTTGTGAAATTAAGTCTTAGAAAGCTTGGAACTCAACTTTGAGATTGAAGAATTGAAAAGAACCTTTTTCTGATTTTTTGAAGGTTTCTTCCTACCCAAAATTCCATTATTCATACTGATTTCAGGCAACTATTCTGGCCTACTTCTTCTTCACGGACAAGCCAGCCATCTGGACCGAAGAGGTGACAGTGAAAAAGTCGGAAAAGAGCAAGGTCGCCCCAGCTGTCTAGTCCCTTTTGCCACATTAACTTGGATCGAAAACCGGACGTTTCTGAGCAATTCTAGGAATCACTCAAGAGTTCTGAAGCTACTGAAGTGATCCCTAGAAATGCTCCGACTCGTCCGGTTAACGTTTCTAAGGCCCAAGAACTCGAAAAGAAATCTTAACAGGAACTACGGTTACTCTCAGTCTTTCATAGGCAACGTTTGGAAGGTTTTTTGGAGCTTAATAATAAAAATTAAGTCTTCAATTGTGCTTTTTTTGAATTTGAAGACCATAAAATTACTAGAAACAAGCTTCTTTTTAAGACAATTTTTTGGCTAGTCTGAAGCTCAAAGACCCAAAAATCCTTCCAAAATTTGCCTATTTTCTCAACTTTTGTTGTTTTTCTTTGTTGAACGTACATGTATAAAGATTTATGCTTTACTTCCTATTTTATTGAATCATCTAAAAAAAATCCAAAACAGGAAGAGTTCTGTTCAGCGAAGTTCGGCCTCGATAGGAACATTATAAAACCGGATTTTTTTTCTTGTTTCCTTTCTGATTTTTGCTGTTTTTCAGTTTTTTGGTACCTTCTTATGGTTTGTCAATATGAATGATAGCTTCATTTTTTCGAGAACTAATACTTGCATTTTCGATAAGAAGGAGCTTCGAAAATAAAATTCAACCTAGGAATTCTTCTCAGAGTGTTTTAATCTGCAGAAACGCCTCGTAACCTTCATAAAATTTCTCCATGCTCCTTTAAACTTCCCGACGAGAGTTTTGGATCAAACAATGAACTTTTTCGAGGTTTTTAAACTATCGAACGAATTGTTATGTTATGACGACTCAAATCAAAAATCTTGAAAAAGGCGCTTCGCCTCGAGACCTCCATAAAACTTCTCCATGCTCCTTTAAACTTCCCGACGAGAGTTTTGGATCAAACAATGAACTTTTTCGAGGTTTTTAAACTATCGAACGAATCGTTATGTTATGACGGCTCAAATAAGAATCTTGAAAAAGGCTCTTCGCCTCGAGACCTATATGAAACTTCTCCATGCTCCTTTAAACTTCCCGACGAGAGCTTCGGATCAAACTATGAACTTTTTTAAGATTATTCAAGCTATCGAACGAATCGTTATATTATGACGACCCAAACCGTCCAAATTTTAAAAAAACCATTGAAAAAGGCGCTTCGCCTCGAGACCTCCATAAAACTTCTCCATGCTCCTTTAAACTTCCCGACGAGAGTTTCGGATCAAACTATGAACTTTTTCAAGATTTTCAAGCTATCGAACGAATTGTTATGTTAGGACGACTCAAATCAAAAATCTTGAAAAAGGCGCTTCGCCTCGAGACCTCCATAAAACTTCTCCATGCTCCTTTAAACTTCCCGACGAGAGTTTCGGATCAAACTATGAACTTTTTCAAGATTTTCAAGCTATCGAACGAATTGTTATGTTATGACGACCCAAACCATCCAAATTAGAAAAAACCTTGAAAAGGCTCTTCGCCTCGAGACCTTTATAAAACTTCTCCATGCTCCTTTAAACTTCCCGACGAGAGTTTCAGATCGAACTATGAACTTTTTTAAGATTTTCAAGCTATCGAACGAATTGTTATGTTATGACGACTCAAACCGACCAAATTAAAAACCTTGAGAAAGGCTCTTCGCTTCGTGACCTTCATGAAATTCGTCCATGCTCCTTTAAACTTCCCGACGAGAGTTTCGGATCAAGCTACAAACTTTCTTATGAATTTCAAGCTACATGACAAATTTTTATGTTATGAAGACTCAAATTGAAAACCTTGAAAAAGGCTATTCGCCTCGAGACCTTTATGAAGTTCGTCCATGCTTCCAGTGAGGCTTTTTGATCAAACTATAAACTTAAATCTTAAACTTAGAAAACAACATTCAACCCAGAAAAAAGCTGTTGAAAGCCTCAGAGCTCTGGTAGAAACTGAAAAGAAACTGTCAAAAGGCTCTTCGCCTCGAGACCTCTATAAAACTTCTCTATGCTCCTTTAACCTTCCCAGCGAGGCTTCACGATCAAACTATAACCTTCAAGCTATTGAACGGATTGTTATGTTATGACGACTCGAAATTGAAACAAAACGTGGCCGCCGAGCCTTGCCATCACTCAAACCGCCCGGCGTTTCGACCGAACAGTTGCCGCCAACACACAAACTTTCGCTCCCGCTCCCCTTCCTCAGGGCTCCTCCGGTTCAGTTCGGTCCGCTATGAACTCTAGTCGGAATTTAAAGCAATCTCGTGGGTCAACGATCGATTTTTCTCTCATTTTTTTTTTCTGTTTCGGCTGCGCGTAATCCCACTAGAGTGTTAACATAATTCTGAGCTTTCTGATAAATATCCAGAAAACTCCCCGTTTTTTGAAGATTTTCAAAAATTTTTTTTTTTTTGAAAAAGAACACCTCAGAATTTCTGAATTTTCTTTGACTTTGAGCTCTTTTTTCCAAAAGCTAAAATTTTTTTGAAGGTTGAAACTTTTTCCAAGGATTATTCTGACTAATTTTTCAAAGAAGTCCAAACAGAAAATGAAAATTACCGTCCTCAGTAATATATCCTGTTATATCCATCTTTCAACTGTACTTTGAAATTCGCTATTCACCATTTTTCAAAGTGAACTTTTCAACTTTTTATTTTTCTTCCTGTTTTCCCAGTTTCCAATCAAAAAATCTCTCAATTTTTCCTTCCTCCGCATAAAAAAAAGTTCCCACCAACGAGAGTTCATCATATTAAATGTGAGAACCATTTTCCACAAAATTTCAATTTCAATGAAATGTTTATTTCATGCTTCCTCAGCATCCAATCCACTGGATTATAAAACTGCTTGATTATTTCCTCAAATAAGTGAGTTGAAACGTATTTTGAAAAGCTTACTTTTGGAACATTATATCACCAATTGACGAAAAAAACCACGTTTTCCGACTTTGAAAGCTCAAAACCCGGGTCAGAACTGCTGGAACAACTGTTCTCCATGAAGCACGTGTAACAAGGAAGAAACGTGCGATCCGTAACATGAGCAACAATTCTCTCAAGCCACGCCTTCTCGTAATTCTACACCTTTGCAATTCTTTTTTCTTTTCTCACGTTTCCTAGTCGTCATATTTCATCGTCAATATTCAAATTTCCAACTTTTGAAATGGATGGACGATGGGGGCGTGGCATTAATAAAATCAGGCTCCGCCTATTTTTCTATCTGGCGCTGTTTTGGCGGGGCCCAAAAACGGGATTTTCTCGTTTTTGTTTCGCGTAATCGTCCTATTTATGTATATATTATATCCGATCTTTATTGTTCACTCACGTCATTTTGATAGTTTTTGTTCAAAAAGGTGATTTTTCCATTGAAAATGTTACTAAGCCTTGCGTCAGTTCTTATGGATATTGCTCATGTAAGCAACTTATTTTCCTGCTTTTTCTCATGTTAGAAATCCCAGGTGTTTCTCTGTAAAGCCAGTCACTTTTTTTCGGAAGCCGAAAATCTTTTTTTTTTTTTGGAAGCCGACAATCAATAATTCAATCAAAAAATGTATGGCTCTATGATAATTTCAAACATCCCCTTCAGAATTTCAACCCTTTTTCCCACTTCCAACCCAGTTTTATCGTTCTCTGATTCCCAAAAAACCACTAGACGACCTCTGAATTTTACGCTGATCACATAAAATTGAAAACTCTGGCCATTTTTCCATTTTAACGAGCCTAGGCCTTCCGGAAGGCCCATAAAAAGGCCATAAGAATACCCATCGTTACGAAGGTCGCTTGCCTTCCCAAAAAACGTCTTTCTTGATGGTTTTGAACCGAACTTTTTGAGTTTTTATCCCAAATTCCAATGTTCCATTGAGCCATAACTGTAGTCGAGTGGCTAAATTGATAATATGTCAATATGAATACCCAGGTTCAACTCCACTTGGCATTTTTTTTTTTGACCGTTTTTTATTTATATATTATTTTTAGATGTATAATTTATTTGAAATAAGTTTTTTTCATGTTGTATCTTTCAATAATTTGTCTATGAAGACTCTGGCCTCATGGATAACGAAATAAAACGTCAATCTGAGGACCAAAGTTCGTTTCCGCTTGACAGATACTTTTTGCAATTCTTTCTTCTATTTTCAGGATTTTTCGCGTTATATCATCTTGTCCATGATGCCTAGCCTAGTGGTTAAGTGAACAAAATGCGAATTTGAAGACCGAAGTTCAATCCCACACAGCTTATTTTTTTGCCATTTTTTGTTAAAATCAATAAATATTCTTCCTAGAGTAAGCTTCTTCAGTAACTCTTTTTTTTTACTCTATTCTAAAGAATCTGTGAACCTGAAGTCCCGGGTTCGACTCCGCTTGACATTTTTTTTGCTACTAAATCTTCAATTTTTATTTTTAAAACCGTCAAAACTTCAATTTTTTAATGACTTACATGAGTAACTCGTTTTTGGGGGCACTAGCCTGATGGTTAAATGAATAGGTTATAATATTGAAGACCCAGGTTCGATCCCGCTCAACGGATACTTATTTTTGCCATTTTTTCACTTCTCAAAAAGTTTTTTTTTCAGAATTTTCGTGTCAAACCTTGTCCATATCACCACGAAGCAAGTTTGAAAACTTCTTTGCTAAGAACCTTTTCGATGAAAACATAAAGAAACAATTTTCGTGGAACCATCATTAGGGGTGGGGCGACTTGAAAGATTTACGATTTGTCCAGGGCGATAAATTAGCCTCGTTTCTGAAGACGTTCAATCAGGTTTTTTGCTCATTTTCCGCCTTGTCACGAACCCTATTTACACGTCTGGATCTCAGGAAAATGTCAGTCCCGAGAAGTTTTCCTTTTAATGAGTCGCGGTTACGGTCGCGTCGCGGTTTTCCTGAGGCTTGAGTAGTCATTTTTCTTCAATATGTTGATTTTTAAGAGCATTTTTTTGGTCGTGATTCTCAAAAATTTTAGAAATGTCTTAAATTTTTTTTTTTTTTTTGAAGGTTTTTCGAACTGACATATGTGTTTGCGGTCGCGTTGCGGTTTATTAAAAGTCTTCTTTTTTTCAGTCTTTCGATTTTCATGAAGTTCTGAGTTTTGCTATTTTTATGCAGCTTCTCCGGCAGTGTTTCTAACACATTTTTTTAAGCTTGATCGTGATTTTTTTCCTGTTTTTTTAGGCTTTTTCTGAACTCATTGACGGGTTTGCGGTCGCTTTTTAATATGCACTTAAAAAGTAGAATTTAAAAAATAGCACTTGTTTCGATCTTTCAAAAGAAATTTCTTTTTGGAGTTGCATAATGATTTTTGATCAATTTTCAACGTCGCGATTTTTTTTTTCAGCTCAAGATCAAGTCGAACACTTCCGAGTGCATTTTTTTGGTCGTTTTTCTTCAGAAATTTTCAAATTTGAAAAAAATAAAATTATTTAATCTGAAACCCCTATGGTTGCGATCTACGGAAGATTGTTGATTTCAAACTAACTCCAACTTTTTTTAAATAATTTGCTAGTTTTCGAGAATTTTTCAAGGTGGGAAAAACTTCCTATTTTTCGAAATCATCTGTGGTCATTCCGTGGCTCACTGATCTTTTTTTGAGTCAAGAATGATTTTTTTTTTATTTCTGTTTTTTTCAAACCTTCTTACTGATTACCCCTTTTAGCTATGGACTTATGGAAAACTATCGATCTGGAGATTCATCAACCTATTTCGAAGGCGAAAATAATTATTTTAATGGCAAAAAAGCAGCCAAGCGGGGTCGAACCTGCGTCATCAGAATTACGTTCAGTTAACCTATCACTGGTCTGCCCAGTGAGGTCATTATACGGGTTGCGGTTGGAAACTTCCTCAGATTCGCTACAACACTTCTTGATGTACCAGGAAAATATTCTAGAAGTCTCAACCTGTACAACTTTCTCGTTTTTGGGAAAATCCGCCTCAAAGTCAAAGAAAACCCTCTAAACCCATAAAAGTAGACTATTTTGAGACTTTGGGCTTTTATTTCTCGAAAACTAAAAAGTTGTGCAAGTTGAGAGTTTCAGGATATTTATCTGGTCCACTAAGGAGTGTTCTGGCGGATTTACAGTAAAATTCCCAACCGCAAAATAAAATATCTTCCGTGTGAGGTATTATTGATTAAACTTTGCATTCAAGTTCTAGATGATATTCTAAAAAAGGAAAATAATTGATTCCGGCTGAAAAACTTGGTAATTATTTTTAATTAGGCCTATTTTTCATACTAAAACTTCTGAGTAAGATCCAAAAAGGGAAAAAAAATGACTTCCGACCAAAACCTGGAATTTTCCCACTTTTTCTGATTTCTTCCCGGATCCGTCCCGTTCTCCTGATCCCACTCAATCTTATCCCCGCCGTATTTTTTTCTTCGAGCACCTTCTCCAACCCCTCAGGGAATGTTTGAACACATCAAAACACCGGAAAAATCGTGTTTGTTCTCTCGAAAAAAAAAAACAAACTTCTGATCGTAGCTCTTTTTTCTCTTGCAGCCCGTTTCTTATACGATTTCAACTAAAAACACTGTGCTTTTGAACAAAAAAGGAGTTTTTTTTCTGGTTTTCGAATTTTCTTGGTCCTCTTTGTACAATTCTTGAAGAAAACAGCACTTTTTCAATTCGGTTTTTTTTGGCATGTTGGAAAGTTTGAAGGTTGAGGCAAACTTTTGAAGAATTGAACTATTTTCAGCAAAAGTTCATTTGCCAGAAACTTTCTCCTAAGTTTTTTTTTATATTTCTTTTCTCTGCGTGCATTTTGAGACCCTGGTAGCACTTGGAATGGTCCAAAATTCTGTGGCGGCAGATTTAAAACTACTCTCATGGACATCAAAAAGCATGCGACTCAATCTCAATTTTTCATTGAACGAATAAAGCCATTCGCAGACTTAACGAAAAACTGTGTTTTCTCAACTCTATAATCCAGGACTGGAACGTAGATTAAATAAGTCGAAAAAAACCTTGAACGATCTGAAATAAGGGTAATTGTGAGTTGTGACTTTTTTCTCGAATTTTCGAGGCCGTGGAAAGTTTCAAGTATTGTAAAAATGCTGAGCTTCTTATCCCCCCCTCCACTTCTTCCAGTTTTACCTATTCTATCCGTCTTTCTTGGTAATTTTTTTCCTTAAAATGATTTCAAATATTTCCAGGAAGATCTGAATGATAGTTTTACGCTGGATTTTCTGCTCATCTTTTTCTTAAATTTTTTTGAAAAAAATTTTTTTCCCAATTTTCAAGCCCATCGTCGAAGGCCCACTTAAATACTTCAAATTTTACCTTTTTTTGATTATTTTTTTCAAAACTGTGATGAATTTTTTTCCAGGAATCTTTCAAAATCAGTTTTTTTCATTGCCTTCTCCAGCCATCTTGTTTTTAATTTTTTCTATTCAACTTTTTCGAGGCTTGTAAAAAGTTTGAATATTGTTGATTTTTTTCTAAGCTTCTAGTCCCTATTTTTTTCTATAATTTTACCACTGCCAATAGTCTTTTTTTGATCTTTTTCTTTTTCGAACTTGTAAAAAAATTGCAGAAAGATCTTTTTGAAACGTTTTCTCCTGTATTTTCTGCTCGGATTTCCTCAAATTTTGAATCCTATCTTTTTTTTTTAATTTTTCGAGGCCGCCTTAACCTTGAAAATTTCGACTTATCAAGCTTCTAACTCCTCTTATTGCATACCGATTTCACCCGTCTTTTTTGATAATATTTTCTTTTCTCAATTTTCATAGACTAAACCAACCTATGGAAAATGAAAATACTGTTAGTTTTCGCAGCTTCCAGCCCCTATTTTTCCATAATTTCCCGTACTTTCCGATCATTTTCCAACAAACGTTCACAAAAACTCATCAATTCTTATAGGTATTGAGCTAGAGAAGAACTAAAAATGAAAGACGAACCTCGGGCATCCGTCGAGAAGCACGTGAACGAGCGGGGCATGAGCATGATCGTCACGGCGTTGTTCATCGTCGGCGAGAACGCCGGCGGCGGTTTGATCGCCTTACCTGGGGCCGTTTTATCGACAGGTAGGATACGGAAAAAAAGAAAAAAGACGGAAAATCAACTAGTTTTTAAAGTTTTAAAAAACCTTGGAAAGTTGCTAAAAAGCTAGACAATATCAAAATCTCAATTTTTCTTCTGAAAATAAACCCAATTTTTCCGAGTTTATTCCGTGAAAAATTTTAAAATGACTGTAACAAAGTTCGCGGAATTTATAAGAGATGAAAACGTGACAAATTAAATTCCAAATTCGATACATATAAAATATTTTTCCAGGCGCACCATTGGGGATCGTATTGATCATCGTTGCCGCGATAATTTGCGCCTATACGGGTATTTTGCTCTCCGAGAATTGGGTCATTTTGCAGCGGATATTTCCCGAGTAAGCCTTTCTTTTATCGTACTTTGTGATTTTCGACGGCTACTGAGGCCGAAAAAGGGAGGGATATCTATTTGAATGAAAACCCGGTAATTTTTGACCATTTTTAATGAAAAATTGATGGTCTTGAAGCTTATGCAGATACTTAAGTTCAAAATTTACGTTTTCCAGCCGATTATATAATCTAAGAAATCTCTGATAGCCTTCAGCCGTGTATAAAAAAATGATCAAATTTTTGAATTAAAAATGACTTTTTTTGGGGGGTGTTTTTTTATTTCAAGTGAAGTTCGCATGGTAAAAAAAGTTATTTCATCTAATCATTTTTCAGGTACCGGGACCATTGCCGAAAACCATACCCATCAATGGGGTTAAGAGCTGGAGGACCTCGATTCGGGTCGGTCATATTAAAAAAAAAACTTATTTTTTGAAGCTTCATGTTCAGTACAATGACATACTTGCTCCTACAGGAACTTTCTAAAATTTGAAAATCAATTGGAAAAAAAAAACTGAATTCTACAACTGTAAAAAATTGACTGAAATGAAAAAAAAATGTTTTTTCATTCTTCCCCAATACTTTCAGAGGCTTCCACTACTATTTTTTTAAGGTTTCTGTTACCGTAACTCTGAAAACTACCGTAATCCGTTACTGTAATAAAGTACAAATATGTCTCCATGTTTCGAATTTACAACAAAGTTAATTCCTTGAGTTCAAAAAACGAGTCTACATAACTTAATCCAAGAAAAAATCTACCGTATCCCACGTACAGTAACCCTATTCCAGTCATTTCGTCTCCACAATCCTACAAGTGACGTCATTCGGCGCCGCCGTCGTTTTTCTTCTATTGGCATCGAAAAATTTTGAAACGATGCTTCACGCCAATTTCAATACTCATGTTAGTTTTATTCAAACTTGATCATAATATTTGAAAAACTACAGATCAGTTTTTGTTACATGATCCTGATCGTCGGTTTGCTCGTGTTCCCAATGACCTTGCCCAAGTCGCCAAAGGATTTTTGGTGAGAAAAAAGTGACAATTTATGAGCCAATTTGATAAAAGGAAAGGAAAATGCTGGAAAATTGGAATAAAAAAGTCTTTTTGAAAAGATTGACGTCAGGAATCGGAATTTTTCACTTTTCCGACCTTTTCAATTGAAAAAAAAACATGGAAATTTTGATTTCAAGCCGTTTTAGCACATAGTAAGGTGTTCTGAAAAGACTATATCACCAGAATATTCTCAATTTCTTCAATAATCACTTTTTTTCTCAACTTTTTTTCTTTATAAAAAAACTAAAAAAATCCCTTTGTTTTTCCATTTTCTGCTTCTTTTCTCAACATGATTTATAGGTTTGAAACAAATTTGACTCATAAAATACCCCTGTTTTATTCAAAATGATTCTTCTCAAGCTCGAAAGACGTTTCAAAAGTGAGCAAGAATCCTTACAAAAATGAAAAATCAAAAGAAAGTTCAAAAAAAGGAGCCACAAGTGCCCTAGACCATTTTTGACCCTGGTTTCCATTAAAAAAAATATTCCAGGCAAGCAGTGGTGGCAGCAATGATCACTACATTGATCGCAGTTGTTCTTATAATTATCGGATCGGTTGACGATTTTTCGACTTGTTATCCTCATGCTCACTATCCTGAGATGAACTGGCAGAGGTTAGTCTATTGAAAAATGGTCAAAAAGTGGTCCCTACAGGGGTTTAGGGCCTGATTTAAAAGCTTAAAATTTATAGCGACCCTAGTTTTTTTTAAATTTAGGTGGTCTCTAGGTCCATACAGGGGCCACCTAAAATCCCCCCATAGATGGTGGTTTTTCCCTAATCCCTCTAGGGACCTTTCCGGCTTGATATTAATGCGATTTTTCTTCAAATGAAGCTTACAAAGTATAACTTTAGACTATTCATGTCATTCGGAACTATAATGTTCGCCTACGGCGGCCACGGAGCTTTTCCGACGATCCAACACGATATGAGGAAACCTCATCAATTTACTAAATCTTTGATCATTGCGTATATCGGTAAGAATCTTTGAAATACAAAAAAAAACTACGAACTTCAAAAAATTAATGCCGTTACCAAAGTGATTCCGGGAAATAAAAAATAGCCGGCAGAGAAAGAAAAATGTGACTGAATTTTAGAATGTCAGAGATAGTTTTGAACTACTTTGAACATGGCTTGAATTAATGACATACAGTAGCGTCAGAGAAGATACGAAAGATCACGACTTTGGTCAAAAGTTTCTTGTAAAGGATTCAATCTCCCTGACAATTCCTAAAGCTCCATTTTCTTTCTGTGAACTGAAAATACATTAGAATTTTAGAAACAACAGTCATCACATCTCCAGAAAGTTTCAAAAATATTGAATTCCTTACAAGTCCTTACTTCGTATCTTTTCTGACGTTAGGAATACTATGTATCCAATGACAAAATTCAAAAAAAATCGCATCAAGTCAAACAACCATTACGCTCAAAATCGAAGCGTAAAAATAATTCCAGCTACCTCTCGGACCCCTGTAACGCAGACCGGACTTTCTAAGATACTTTAGGGATCACTTACGGGTGTTCACGTCACTAAAATGAACACTAAAATCGCTCAGAAACGTCCGGTTTGCGTTACGAAGGCCCAAGCTGAGACGCTTCAAAAACGAATTTATTCCCATGAAAGTTCCTTGAAATCAAATTTACAAAATAAACCCCCCTAAGTCCTCACAAAAGCTCATTTTCACAAGATTTTTCCAGCCATCGTGTTGCTCTACATGCCAGTGAGTATGGTCGGATACTACGTTTATGGAAGTTCTCTCACTGATTCAATCATTCCATCGATTCAGGTACTTTCACAAAAATCTTCTCCAGCATTTTTATTTTCAGAACATTCCGATTCAAACAATAATCAGCTTGTTGATAACCCTACATGTCGCCTTGGCTTTGACCATTCTTTTCAACCCTTTGAACCAAGAAGTTGAAGAATGGCTGAATATTCCTCATGGTGAGTTTTTTAGAAATGGCCCCTATAAGGGCAACTTCAGGGGCCTTAGAAGTACCTACTAGGGTGCACTGCAAGTTGCAAAAGTGGCCCCTTTAGGGCACATACTAGTCGATGATTATTATAAATCCGTAAGAAGAACCATTTTGATTTGATAACTTGGGATTTTTTGTTTTTGTTGAGAACACTGTAGTGGCCACTAAAACCACCTCTATAGAAGCCACTATTTTGGGTCTTAGTGGCCACTAAAGTAGTTTTCAGCAGTAGTAACGCTTAGACTGTTAAAGAGGCCACTAAAACTTGAAACCCCTAAAGTGGCCGCTAAAAATTTTCGCAGAATAACAAAAAATTCAAAGATCACTATAAGGACCACTCAAGTTTAAGAGGCTTAGGAGTCCGACCCTAACTCCCTCCAGGGACCACTTAAATTTTGCCCCTATAAAAAGCTCTTTTCGATCCTCTAAAGGGGCCGCTTTTCCCCAAACCCCTAGAGGGAGCACTTAGGCTTGAGGAGCTTAGAGATTAGATACAAAACCCCTTTAGAGACCACCTATTTGAGGAGCCTTTTTCTGTTCCCCTGTAGGGGTTTTTTCTCCTAACCCCTATAGGGACCACTCAAGCTTTAGAATCGTAAAAGTCATACCTTCAAACCCTATGGGATCCACCTAAATTTTACCCCTATAAAAAGCACGTTTTGTCCCCTATAGGGGCTGCTTTATTTTCTAACCCCTATAGGGACCACTCAAGTTTAAGAGGCTTAGGAGTCGGACACGAACTCCCTTCAGGGATCACTTAAAACTGACCCCTATAGGGAGCTTTTTTGTCTCCTTTAGGGGCTGCTTTTCCTTTAACTGCTATAGGGACCACTCTGACATTCTGAAGTTTGATTTTTTTAAAAAAAATTTTTATAGAATTTTTGCGTGAAAAGGCTTCTATCAAGAGCCGGAGTCATGACGGCGGTTATTTTTTTGTCGCGGAAAGTGTCCCGAACTTTGGAGTTTTACTGGACCTTGTTGGAGGTTTTTAATCATATCCTTCTTGTAAAAAAATTATAAAATTGAGGTTCTACAATCACGTTGATGGCTCTAGTACTACCGGTGATTTTCAATCTTTGCCTGACGACTATTCAGAAAAAACACGATTTGAAAGATCCTGAGTACGCAAAGCCTCCTTCTATCAAAGAGTAAGTTTTTCGATGAAAACAAATTTGAAAAAAAAAAATCAAATTTTGGCGGTCATTTCTCTAATGTTCCATTAACCATTAGAGTAAACCATCAAAATGAATAATTAAAATAAAGAAATAAAGCTTTGACTCAACTTTAAAGCAACAAAAAAGGTACAAGACTGAAGAAATCAAGATGAATTAGATGAAAAAAGAATCAAACAAAACTTTGAATAAACAACCAACCTAGCCATTTTCTCATGAATTTCTTTTTGTTCCATAATTTCGTTGTCCTGGCTTGATTCAGTCTGAAAAAGAAAAATAACTAAAAAAAAAAGTTACTTTATCAAAAATTCATTCGTTTTCAGCACTCTCGGAAAATTTTCATCGTTTAGACTCCTGAAATTAAAATATTGAAATAGAAATTTGAAAACGAACAATCAAAAGGGCGAAAAGAAGAACTCAATAAAATAACCTGAGAAGCGTGAAAGGTAATCAAATAATAAGCGTAAAAAAATCAAAGAGTTATGAAAAAAATGACAGATATGAACCTTCAGAACATTATTGAAACAATTTCAACAAGACTTATGCCGTGTTCAAAGTAATTTCGGGGAATCGAAAAAAATAAAAAAAGTAACGATTTTTCTCGTTTAATTTGAAAACCCGAAATCCTGAAAAATTGGCATTTCGAGGGGCCGCGACGCGCCTGCTACGCGGGTGCTGCAGCATTGGGTCTCGCAACGATCAAACGCGGAAAAAAAGGAAATTTTTCAAAATTTTTCGCAATTAATTTTTTTGTATTTGTTGATTTGATTATTGTTTTTCATTATGGCGCGTTCAGGAGCAAAACGCGAAATTTTTTTCGAAATTCAAAAGAGCGTTCACGGCGATACTTCGAAATTAGCGAATTTCGATTTTTTTGAGATAATTTCGAGATAATTTTTTTCTTCTTTTTCTTTTTTTAGATAATTTTTTTCTTTTTATTTTTTTCAATTTTCAACCCGTTCAAATTTATTGATTTTTAGAAATAGTACGAATGAAAGCCTTAAGTTAATTTTTTCGACTGTCTGAACTTAAAAAAAAGTTCAATTTTTCTCAAATTTCGAATTTATCGTGTTTATTTTTTTTTCCAACGGATGTATCAGAGTGTTTGAAGTTGCAGGTCTCTAAACTATGGCGGGTATTGGATTACCGAAAGTGCTAAAGTTGAAAAAAGGTAATTTTCATTCAAAAAACTTTTTCGCAGTTATTTTTTACAAATTTTGATTCTTTTCACAAAAAAAAATTTTAGACTCGTTAGGGAGGCACGAGCGGCTCGTGTGAAGGTAACGCAAAATTTTCGTCTCTACAGTCAAGCATAAATTCGTGAGTTCTCTTATTCTTCGATGTTATTTTCTTTCATTTTCAATATGTCTTGTCAATATGTCTTGTTCAGTTGTAAACGAAAAAAATGAATACCACGGTTCAACCGATGGTATGAAAAAAAGAACAGCAAAAAAGTTCGAACGACCACTTCTCCGATTATTTCATATCGCTAGGGAACTTTCCGACTAATCTTTTATCGAATTTTTCTTCTCAATAAACTTTTCGTTTTAAATATCCCTATATAAAGTAGGCAAGTTATTCATGTTTAAAAACACAAAAAAATAGGAAAAAAATATGTTGATAGATGTTTTATAAACCGAAAAAAATATAAGGGAAAAAAAGTCGGAAAGGGATCCGTCGGAGAGGTGGCCGTCGGAAAGTTCCCCTAGCGATATGAAAAAAATTCGGAAAAAGGGCGAATTTTGTTTGAATTTCTGCTTGTGTTTTTTTCATACCACCGTTCAACCAGCTTTTTCCTTTCTGGAAAAAAATTTCTTCTGCTTACAGACCTAGACGAACGGTTTACGAAGGACTCGCCGAAAGACTACACGTGAAACTTGGATCTTTCCTTATGGAACTTTTTTCTAATAAAAAAATTTCATTGTTTTTCTTCTGCCTTTCAGAAACATCTCATCACAAAACAGTTTCTGTTGTTAGGTTTTTTTAATTTGATTAACTAAGCAGCTTGTTTTTTTACATTAATTTTTTTCAAGAAGGTAATGCTCATCATCTTTATTCAAACAAATGATAGAGAAAAATAAACGCGTAATAAAAACAAAAACAAAATCATTGAAAGAGAAGTTAAAAAGCTGTGTATTTGACAAAAATCGAGACATGGTAAATTCCAAATTTATCCGGCTGGCCACAAACAACAATGTCTTGTTCGAATGAGCTGAAAAAAATTCAATACTTTTTCTTTTTAATGAAATGAACCAGTTATTGAAAATTGTATAGATAAAAACCTTCCATTTTCTTCTTGACCGTTGCGTCGAAAATCACGGATTTATGCTTGACTGTAGAGACGAAAATTTTGCGTTACCTTCACACGAGCCGCTCGTGCCTCCCTAACGAGTCTAAAATTTTTTTTGTGAAAAGAATCAAAATTTGTAAAAAATAACTGCGAAAAAAAGTTTTTTTGAATGAAAATTACCTTTTTTTCAACTTTAGCACTTTCGGTAATCCAATACCCGCCATAGTTTAGAGACCTGCAACTTCAAACACTCTGATACATCCGTTGGAAAAAAATAAACACGATAAATTCGAAATTTGAGAAAAATTGAACTTTTTTTAAGTTCAGACAGTCGAAAAAATTAACTTAAGGCTTTCATTCGTACTATTTCTAAAATCAATAAATTTGAACGGGTTGAAAATTGAAAAAAATAAAAAGAAAAAAATTATCTAAAAAAAGAAAAAAAGAAGAAAAAAATTATCTCGAAATTATCTCAAAAATCGAAATTCGCTAATTTCGAAGTATCGCCGTGAACGCTCTTTTGAATTTCGAAAAAAATTTCGCGTTTTTGCTCCTGAACGCGCCATAATGAAAAACAATAATCAAATCAACAAATACAAAAAAATTAATTGCGAAAAATTTTGAAAATTTCCTTTTTTTCCGCGTTTGATCGTTGCGAGACCCAATGCTGCAGCACCCGCGTAGCAGGCGCGTCGCGGCCCCTCGAAATGCCAATTTTCAGGATTTCGGGTTTTTCAAATTAAACGAGAAAAATCGTTACTTTTTTTATTTTTTTCGATTCCCCGAAATTACTTTTGAACACGGCATAATGAATCTTGTGTCCCGCGAGGAGCCGGTGCAATTTGAAGAAGTAGGCTGCGCCTTTAATAAGGAAGACATTTTTTTGTTTTTGAAGACTTTGTGTCATTTTTCGCAGTTTAATAGAGTTTTAAGTTGTGAAAAAGTTTAGTTAATTCAGGTTCATAAATTCTAACTATTCTCGCTTTTTTGTACTGTTTAGACGACTTTCGGCCCAAACAAAAATCAAATTTGACAGAATAGATCCTTTACTCAAAGGAAAAATGGCGCTCAGAGACGACTTTCTGACTATTCTTAATGCCGAAATGGTTTTCAGCATCCTCGAGTTCACGCCAAAGAAGCGTCTCATCATCAACATGCTCATTCTTGGTAATTTTCCAGAACTGAAAATAACTTTAAATTGAAATATATAGTTGTGGCCTTGGTTGGCGGAGTTACGGCGACATTTTCCGCCGTTCAGGCCATGGTGAATAGCCGATTTTCGGCCCCTTGTTATGCCCGACTTTGGTCAGAAGCTGCCGCTTTAGCCGAACAGCAGCGGATGCAGTCCTTCCAGTTTGTTTTTCATTTTATTTTTTCATTTTCTTGTAAAAAAATATCATATTTTCATTTCAAAAATCGTTGAGAAGCTATAAAATTAAAATCCTAAAAAATCTAAGAAATCGCCCACTATTTGAGAATTCCTAAAGCATTTTCAGATTGTTATGAACTTTTTCGCTCATTAAATTTTTTAAAATGTGAATTCAAGCACTTCTAACCACATTTAGGAAGTTTAGAAAAGCCCGGAAAGTTTTTTTTTTTCCAGAAAATTCCCAAGCGATTCAAAGTGTCTATAGACATTTAAAAAATCTGGTCAATTTTGAAGTTTCTGGAAAATTTTGAATTCCCAGGTGGTCGCGTTTTAAAAGGCGAAGACGTGTTGAATTTTTCTAGTTTTGAAGCAATCCCGGGGTAATTTTGGAAGATGACGTCATTGCGAAACTGAGAAAAAGCTAAGTAATCCCTTTAGGACTTTGACCTTTGAGTGGCCCCTTTAGTAGTTGAACTAGTGGACACTATTGAGGTCTACGTGGTACTACGAGATCATTAAAGTGGCCACTTAAGAGTCCTTGAGGAACCTCTTAAGTGGCCACTACAATATTTTCATAGAATTTTTCTTTCCAGACACGGCAAAATCGCCTGCTGTGGCGAATTCCGCAACATCTCCCACATAGTCGGCTCCTGTCTCGACGACAGCGTCAAATTAGTTTCCTCTATGGGTGGTCATGGATAATCCCTTGTTACTAACGATTGTCTGTGCTTTATAAATTCCTGATGGTCGCATTTAGAATGGCTAAACGTGTCGCGGTCGCGCTGCGGTTCAGCTAAAAAGTCGTTTTTTGTATACTCTTTCCTATGTACTTTAAAAACTCATGTGGTCGCATTTAGAATGGCTAAACGTGTCGCGGTTCAGCTAAAACTTGAATACTTGCGCAAGTCGTTTTTTGTATTCCCTCTCCTTTGTAATTTGAAAATTCATCTGGCCGCATTTAGAATGGCTGAACGCCTCGCGGTCGCGTTGCTGTTCAGCTAAAACTTGACTTTGAAAATTCATCTGGCCGCATTATGAATGGCTAAACGCGTCGCGGTCGCGCTGCGGTTCAGCTAAAAAAGTCGTTTTTGGTATTCTCTTCCCTTTGTAATTTGAAAGTTCGTCTGGTCGCGTTTAGAATGGCTGAACGCGTCGCGGTCGCGCTGCGGCCCAGCTAAAACTTGACTTTGAAAATTCATCTGATTGCATTTAGAATGGCTGAACGCCTCGCGGTCGAGTTGCGGTTCAGTTAAAACTTGAATACTTGCGCAAGTCTTTTTTTGTATCTTCTTTTCTTTGTACTTTGAAAATTCATCTGGCCGCATTTAGAATGGCTAAACGTGTCGCGCTGCGGTTCAAGCTACAACCTGCGCAACTCGTTTCCGGTCGGGCGAAACCTGAAAGCAACCGCGACGCGTTGATCCATTCTCCACGCGACCACATACAATTCTAGCATTTTTCCAACCGGTTTCTAGATCTGATTCTTCACAATTTCCTTTTTTAGAAACAACCTTAGAGCTTCTTTTAAACCCTCTAACATTTTCTAGGTATCATACTATCATTTCCTTCCCTTCAAAAAAAAAAAATAATAATTCGATTTTTTATAATGTTAGGCCGGAATCCACCACCCTCGTTGTACATTTTTGTTCGGGTAGTCGTTTTTTTAAATTGAAAATAAATGTTTCCATTTCAATCCAAGGGATCTTTCAAGAAAAAAGACTGGGGTTCGAAACTTGGTACCCATTTTGGGGTTCAAAGATACCAGACGGGACAGAAGTCAACTAGGAAAGGAGCGGAGAAAAAATCAAGAACTTCTGAACCTTTATTTCCAGAAAATGACTCAAAAAACCAGTTTCCACCACCCCCAAGTGTACTTCTTCGACGCAGTCGCCTCGCTGATCAACTTTTCGGCGATTTTCTTGACTTTGGCCTGGAATATTGATTTTTTAAAAATAAATATCTGGATTTTATAAAAACCGCATCAGAAGGTAGTAAGTTCTTGATAGCCCTCAAGTCCTGGTTCAACAGTGCGCCGTACTTAGCTTTGAACTCCGCCAGTGTCAAAGCGGCATTGGCCTTGTAGATCGCCTGGAAAATTTCCAGGTCTATTCATTGGAAAATAAAAATCATGGTCGTATTGGGAATGGCTGTCTTTTGAAAAATGGTTAAAAGAATTCGTTTTAAAAACATCGAGAACCCCGAAATTTCGGCTTCCGACAGCTTGACGGCAATGCTGAGGCTTTTCTGGGGTTACTGTAGCTTGGAGTTACCGTAATTTGAAAGGATTAAGGTAATAAATAAGCTGCCAACTAAACAACTGTTATCTAAAATATGTCTCAGGACTACTGTAATCTTGAGATATCGGAGGCCAAAAATCTGATGGTTACCGTAACATTTTAGATAACAGTTGTTTAGTTGGCAGCTTATTTATCACCGTAAACCTCTCAAATTACAGAGATTACGATAACTCAAAGCTACAGTAGCCGGAAAATGTCTCAGGACTACTGTAATCTTGAGCTTTGAGTTACCGCAATCTCTGTAATTTGAGAGGTTTACGGTGACATATAAGCTGCCAACTAAACAACTGTTATCTAAAATGTTACCGTAACCATCAGATTTTTGGCCTCCGACAGCTCAAGATTACAGTAGTCCTGAGACATTTTCCGGCTACTGTAGCTCTGAATTACCGTAATCTTTTTAAATTTTTGTAATTAAATAGCTTCAATAATCTGCTAGTCATAGAAATTTAATCTGTCAATAGTACCGTAATTATAAGAACTTTTGAGTGTAGATTACAGTAATCAAAAATCCGGAGACGTTTTCGGGTTACTGTAGCTTGAAGTTACCGTAACCTTTTTATTTTCATAACTGGAGAGCTTTTTTAAAGCCAGGAATATTGCGAAATGTACGTTAGAAACATTTTTCGGTAACAGTAATCCATAACTTGCTAGCTAAAGTAATCCTTGAAAAGTAGCCCTTGAGCCATTCCCAATGCGACCCTTTCTACCATACCCCATATTTTTTGAACACGGCTAAGACAGAAACGACTGTCCTGGCTTCCACACCGGCCGCTTTCAACTCTCGTTCCAATTTTGTCAGGAAAACTGAAAAATTAAAAATTTTGGGGTTTTTTTATTGGAACAAACTTGCGGCTTTTCCTTCGTCGTATCGTTTGGTGAAAATGAGATCCGTGTCATCTACTGAAAAAAAAATAATTGATAACGAATACTCAGAAGGAGAATGGCTCAAAGCTTAGCGGGCACTCAAAAAGTGCAGCCGACCAAAAACGACTTAAGCAAGAAAGCATTGAAAAGCACTAGGGGTATCCAAAAAGTGCATCCGACCAGAAACGACTTGAGCAATGCGACATTGAGAAGCATGCGTCTAGAAGTCTCTGAAAGAGTGCAGCCGACCAAAAGCGACTTAAGCAAGACGGCATTAAAAGGCCTAACCTGTAGGCTATCAAAAATTGCAGCCGACCAAAAACGATTTGAGCAGGACGGCATTGAGAAGCACTTGGGGTCTCCAAAAAATTGCAGCCGACCAAAAGCGACTCAAGCAAGGTGGCATTGAAAAGTGTAAGCCTAGTGGTCTCCAAAAAAGTGCAGCAGACCAAAAACGACTTGAGCAAAAAAGCGTTGAAAAGCACAAGCTGAAGGCTCTCAAAAATTGCAGCCGACCAAAAATAACTTTAGCAAGACGGCATTGAGAAACACTAGTATTATCCAAAAAGTGCAGCCTACCAAAAACGACTTGAGCATGAGAGCATTGGAAAGTATAATGCCTAGGGGTTCCAAAAATTGCAGCCGACCAGAAAAGACTTGAGCAAGACGGCATTGAGAAGCACTAGGGGTCTCCAAAAAGTGCAGCCGACCAGAAACGACTTTAGCAATACGGCATTGAGAAGCACTAGCGGTATCCAAAAAGTGCAGCCGACGAGAAACGACTCAAGCAAGTCGGCATTGAAAAGCCTGCGTCTAGAAGTCTATAAAAGAGTGCAGCCGACCAGAAACGACTCGAGCAAGGCGGCATTGAGAAGCACTAGGGGTATCCAAAAAGTGCAGCCGACCAGAAACGACTCAAGCATTAGTGTATTGAGAAGCATGACGTTGCTAAAAAATTGCAGCCGACCAAAAACGGCTCGCACCTTGAGCCATTAAAGTAATGAAAAAACTTACTGATTTGTCCGGCAACGACGGCGGAAAGGGCCAGAAGAACGAAGATCTTCAACGACATTCTGAAAAGTGATTTTTCAAAAGGAATTGTTCGTTTATGAACCTGCCAATGTTTGATTGGGGGTTGGGAACGCGAAAATCTCGATAATTCCTTCTTGGGAACCACTGTTTCTTGGGAACCAGACTTTGATTGAACTATGACGGTTTCTTATCAATGTTATAAATTCTGGATCCAGACTTTCCCTACCAATTTTATAAAGTTTCTTAGACTTATAAAATGGAATCCTTCAAAATTTCATTAGAAAAATAAAATTTAAAAACGAAATAATTTTCATTATGATTCCCAGTGCTGGTCTTTCGTGTCCCGGAAGACGTCCAAGACTTTTTGCTGCAAAAAAAAAAATTAGGCTTCAAGAATTTCAATGGTCGCACGTGGAATGGCTTAGGCGTCGCGGTCGCGTTTCTGGCTTGAAATTTGGTGTCTTGCTCTATAAGCTCCTGCGCAAACCGTTTCAAGTCGGTAGCGTCTCGAAATTGAGCCTATGGGTTTTTAATGATCTCCTGCGCAAACCGTTTCAAGTCGGTCGCATCTTGAAAATGAGCCTAGTGTTTCTCAATGACATTCTGCGCAAACCGCTTCAAGTCGGTTGCCCCTTAAAATTGAGCCTAGGGTTTTTTTTTTGATGGAATCCTGCGCGAACCGTTTCAAATCGGTCGCATCTCGAAATTAAGCCTAGTGTTTCTTAATGACATCCTGCTCAAACCGTTTCAAGTCGGTTGCCCTCAAAATTTAACCTAGTATTTCTCAATGACATCCTGCGAAAGCCGTTTCAAGTCGGTCGCATCTCGAAATTAAGCCTAGTATTTTTCAATGACATCCTGCGCGAACCGTTTCGAGTCGGTCGCACCCCGAAATTGAGCCATTCCACATGCGACCTCAGAAAGACTACCTTGTCGGAACTCGGCAAACTGTCAATAATTCTCGAAAAGTCTTCGAAATAAGACTTTTTGTACTTCTTTCCAAACTCCATATCATTCAAAGTTGGGTCATTTTTGTGGATTTCCTGAAAAATTCAGCCACTAAAAATTGTTCAAAAAAATCACCTGGTATTTTTTGAATAAATCGTGCAATTTATCGATTGAAGTTTGCGTAACACCGGCTTCTTTAGCCTTTTTGATGAATTCGGCGCGATTTTCTCATAAGTAGTTTCTTTTAGGCTTTCAAAGAAGGTTCAAAACCAAACCATTAAAATCTGATCCATTGTATTTTTGGCTCTTGAGGACGATTTCATCATCAAAATCCACTATAAAAAAGGGATTTTAATGAAGAGATAGCGAAAAACAAAATTCACAACTAATTTTGCGAAACTCCGCTTTGAAGACCGCGCAAAAAGCCAAAAAAGTCAAAATGTGGACGGCGGTTGACATTTTCGAGGGAAGCGTGAAATTGAGACCGAATCGCTCGTTTATAAACATGACGATGATTTGATCGAAATGCAGGAATTGGATTCATATGAACAATCGAGCCATTCCAAGTGCGACCAAAAAGAGAGAATGTGAAATTGAGACCACATCGCCCGTCTATGAACATGACCATGGCTATGCAGAATGAGGATTCATATGAACAGCAAATCGAGCCATTCCAAGTGTTCGACTTCTGAAAACTCTTCAGATGACTTTTTGATAAAGTTGATTTTCCCCAAGTCTTTTTTTGTTAAAAACTAATTGCAAAAAAGCTTTATTCACGAAAAAAGTTCATTTTGGTTTCTGGCGTCAATTGCGTTTCCTGAATTTCCTGTTCATTTTGTCCTGAAACGAAAAATTTGGCAGTCTTTGTTCAATCCTGCGCAAGCCGTTTCAAGTCGGTCGCGAAATCATCCGTCTTTTGAGAGCACCTAACTTTTTTCACAGACCTCAAGGACAGTTTTTGAGACTGGATTTGGAATCAGCGTGAAATGTCACATCTAGTAGACATGGTCTCATTCAGAAGTCCATTGCCTGGTTAGAGAAAAGATGGCGCAGAGAACTCAGACTGTTTCAAGTTGCGGCGAAAGGACTACAGTAGATTTTCTCTTTTTCTGTTTTATACGTCTCTGAATCGAAAAATTTTCCCAAAAACATTTTTAAAAAAATCTAGTGAATCTAGTCTCTTTCAGTTCGGCTAGGGTTCCGATTCTGGATTGGTTGAGAAGAACTAAGATTCCTTGTTCGTTGATTTGTATAGATCAGATTCTCTTTCTTGGAACCTTGAAAGCGATAAAAAAAAGATCGCAAAATAAGCTTTATTCACGAAAAAATGGTTCAAAGCGGCTTCGGGCGTCTGTCTTTGGGTCTTCCGAAAACATCCAAGGTTTTTTTCTGTAACTTTGCGATTTTATACTGGTCACGGTCGGCTGGCCTTTCCAAGAATTCCTGCGCAACCCGTTTCAAGTCGGAGCCATTCCAAGTGCGACTCTATGACTGAAAAAACAACCAACCTTGTCAGAACTCGGAAGACTGTCAATGGCATTGGAAAACTCTCGGAAATAAGCGGCGCCGTATTTTGTCTCGAACTGGTCTTGGGTCAATTTCGGCTCCTTTTTGTAGATTTTCTGGGTTTGAAACTAAGAAAAGGAATTGTTCAACAAGTTCACTTCGTATTTCGTGAAAACAGCTTCCAGCTTTTTGATCGACGGCTCTGTCACACCGATTTCTTTCAGTTTCCTCAAAAGCGAGAGGCGTCTTCCTAGAAAGTTCGTTCAGTTGTTGGATGATCCGGGAAACCTAACGATCATTTTCTGATTGGCTGTACTGTTTGTTCTTGATGGGGCCTGGTACATCGTCAGAGTGGACTAAATAGAAAATTTTTCGTTAGAATTTGAAAAAAATACTCACTTCTTTGAAAAGCTTCACTGGCGACGACAAAAAAGGCCAGGAAAGTCAGAAATTTAAAAGCAGCCGACATTTGTCACTGATATGAGAATTTCCATTTTGAAGCCAAAAAAGGTCTGATTGAAGCTTGGGAGCGCGAAAATTGGATTTTAATTGAGATTCTCATTAGTCTCTTAAAGGGTAAAAATAAGGTGGTGAAAGAATATAATTGCTTCTTCTAGGTTTATAAACGACCAGCATGCTCCCCTAAAGTGGTCACTAACTTGAACCCCTCCAGGTGACACTTTCCAAGCTTTAGTGCCCCAATTATAAAGGGACCCAGATTAGAACCATCAAGGACCCCATAGGGACCACTTTGACGTTCCCAAGTTTTTTTCTCGATATATTTCCATACAAAATCATCTGCCAACCCAAAATTTATCGACAAGATTAAATTTCAATAGCTTGAAGGGATCCACTTGTGCCTGCGGCCTCCGGTTTTCGGGAAGAAGATGCCCTCGACTTTCTTCTGAAATTATCCATTTTTTATTTGAAGATCCTTTGATTGATCAGGTTGACTGGACCCATGCCTAATTACGAGTCAGGGCTCAAGTCGTTTCAGGTCGGGGGCCAAAAAATTTAACCGGTTCATTCATCGTTGCCTTGAGGAAGCATTCAATTTTCACAAGTTGAGCAAAATTCGGAAATACCTGAACCTGAGGCGATTTTGTCCCAAGCCACGGTAATTTTGTCCCAAGCTACGGTAATTTTGTCCAAGCTACGATAAATTTATCTAAAGCTAAGAGGATTTTGTCTTAAGCGACGGTAACTTTGTCCCAAGCTACGGCGGTTTAGTCCCAAGCTACTGTAATTTAGTCTTAAGCTAGGGTTAATTTGCCCAAACTACTGTAATTTTGTCCCAAGCTCCGGTAATTTTTTCCCAAGCCACGGTTGTTGTGTCCCAAGCTACAGTATCTGTGTCCCAAGCTACGATGGTTTTGTCCCAAGCTACGGTAATTTTGTCGGAATCTTCGTTAATTACGTGTCAAGCTACGGTGGTTGTGCCCTAAGCTTTGTTCACTTTGTCTCAAGCTACGGTGATTTATCCTACTACGATAATTTTGTCCCAGGCTGGATTATTTTGCATCAAGCCACGGCGATTTTGTACCAAGCTTCGTTGACTTTGTCCCTAGCTTCGGTCATTTTTTCACAAACCACGGTTATTTTTTCCCAAGCTTCGTTGACTTTGCCTCAAGCTACGATAATTTTGTCCCAAGCTTCGGTAATTACGTCTCAAACTTCGGAGATTTTGTCCCAAGCTTTGTTGACTTTGTCCCAAGCTACGGTGATTTATCCTACTACGATAATTTTGTCTCAGGCTGGATTATTTTGCATCAAGCCCCGGAGATTTTGTACCAAGCTTCGTTGGCTTTGCCCCAAGCTACGATAATTTTGTCCCAGGCTGGATTATTTTGCATCAAGCCACGGCGATTATGTCCCAATTACGATAACTTTGTCACAAGCTACGGTAGTTTTGTCCCAAGCAACTTTTATTTTGTCCCAAGCATTTGTTATTTTGTCCCAAGCTACGATAATTTTGTCGCAAGCAACGGATACTTTTGTCCCAAGCATTGAAATAACAAAAAATTGAAAAAAATTGACCTTGTCCTCCTCCGGCAACGTGTCGGTGACGGCGGAGAAGTCTTTGTAATAATCCACGCTGTACTTCTTTTCGAACTCCTCCTGGGACAAGTTCGGCTCCTTCTTGTAGATCTCCTACAAAATTCCACGGAAGGGTTTGAAACTCCAAAAAAAGTGACCTCATATTTCAGGAACACGGCGTCCAACTTGTCGATCGATGGCTGAGACACGCCGGCGTCTTTCAGCTTTTTCAGGTTCTCCGCGCGTTTCTCTGTGCAAAAACGGGATTTTTTTGAAACCTTCCAAAAACTAACTATCATTGTAGGCTTGATCGTACGGTTTGGTCTTGATGGGGCTTGGTTCATCGTCAAAACTGACTGTAAACTTAATTTTAATGAAGCTCTTTTAAAAGAAACCCACAAGTGATTGAATGTAGCCTGGCAGCGGCGACGGCAAAAACGGCCAGAAAAATCAGAATTTTGACGCCGGCCGACATTTTCGACGGGATTGTGAGTCTTCCACCTGAACTGCTTGTTTATAAACCCTGAACGCGGAAATTGGATTTCGATCGAAGTTTGGGAGCGTGAAAATGAGAAATTAACTTGTTGATGGGATACGTGGTGTTGAAAAAATAATAGTTCAAAGAAACTACAGTATCTACTGTCTGCGCTCTCTTTTCTCTCACTGGTGAGATCACGAGAAAAGAAAAAGATGAGAGAGAAGAGAGCGCAGAGAGCGCAGAGAAGTCAGACTTTTTGATGTTATGGTGAATGGACTAGACCGAAAAACAGCGAAATTGGATTTTTCTTTAAAAAATACAGTACCCTTTATGATAGTATGACTGTCTTCGCTCTCGCTGGTGAGAGAGAAGAGAGCGCAGAGAAATCAGACTCTTTGAAGTTGTGGTGAATGGACAAGACCGAAAAAAATAGCAAAATTGGAAAAATAATTTCTCCCTAGTTTTTGATCAATTTTTTGGGGGATGAAGTTCGCCTAGTAGTTCATCTCTTCATGGCTGATGGTGATGAAGAATCAAAAAAATTTCCTATGAAAGAACTGCACCCAAAACGCCAATATTCACTTTATGGGATCTTATTCGACGCGTTGCGGTCGCTTTACGGTCGCGTTGCGGTGCGTTTGCGATGCGTTGCGGTCACTTTACTGTCGCGTTGCGGTGCGTTGCTAACGCGTCGCGGTCGCTCTACGGTCGTTTTGCGGCCACTTTGAGGCCGCGTTGCGGTCGCGTTGAAGTCGCGTTGCGGTCGCTTTACGGTCGCTTTGCGATGCGTCGCGGTCGGGTTGCGGTCGCGTTGAGGTCGCGTTGCGGTCGCTTTACGGTCGCGTCGTGGTCGCCTTGCGATCGCGTTGCAGTCGCGTTGCGGTCACGTTGCAGTCTTGTTGCGGTCACGTTGCGGTAGCTTTTCAAATATCAAAGAATTACTTTTTCTTTCTTTTCGACATCTTTCTATTCAGCCGATATCTCAATTTCGTGCGCACATTTACTTGTTTTGAACTTCAGCCATTACAAAATTTATTCAACGGGTGAAGCTTCAGAACCGTAGATGAGACCCTTTCGGAGAGTTTTCCTTAATTTTTTTCTCGTAGAACTTGACGGCTATATCCTGAAATCGACATTTTCACTTTTTGAAGCTCTGAAAGTGTCAAACGTAATCCTTATCCGGGAACGTCATCAAGAGGCTGGTGAACTCGTTCAAGAGCTGCTCGCCGAACTTCTCGTAGAACTTCTCATCGCTCAAGGCGAGGTTCGCTTTTCGGAGCGCCTGTAATTAAGAATATAATAGTTTATAAATTAAATGCATAGACTATTTTGTAAAGATTTTCATTGCAAATCGAACGGTGTATTTGAAAACGTGCAGAGCTTCCTAGTTTTGAAGAAAACATCATTGAAAGTTGGAGAGAGAAAAACTTAATTTTTCGCCGAAAGAGTAAAGTTGCTCTATCGCCATTTTCCGGATTTCTCCGTTTCTTTCAAATTTCCAATTTTTTGTGCTGTCACCAAAGTTCTCTTTTTTCTATTCATGTATAAATTGCAAAATTTGATCGCAAAATCTTGTGAAAAATGATGATTTTAAACATATTTTCGATTGGTAAATCGATGTTTTGCGTTCCCTTGATTATCGTTTTGTAATATTCGTTCGCCTAATGATTTTTCAGAAAAGAAACACTTGATTAGTAGCAGATTTCCGGTTTTTTCTATAAAAATGCAAGTCTAATGACATTTCCGCAACTACACGTCTACTGTATACAGCTTTACGTACACCGGTTCAAACCATTATTTCAAAATTTGAGGCGGGAAAGTAAAATCGCGTTTTTCTTCAAAAATAGTCTTACCTGTGGCTTTTTAAGTATACCGTTCGATTCGCAAAGAAAAACTATATCAGATACTGCTTCTAACTAACACGGGAAGTGCAAAAGGTCTTGAAATTAAATGAAACGATGAATATAGGTACTTTTGAACGCCCTGAATCCGAAGAAGTGGAAAAAAAGTGCGCGTTCCTGGTTCTAGTCGAGTTATGGCGCCTCAAAGCATGCAAATTGGAGGGGAGGAGAAAATATGTCGTCTCGGCTAACTCTAGCTGCCTTCAGACGGCGTGGTGTAGTGGCTAGCGGCATTGTGCTGTGGAACCTATGACGCAGGTTCGAATCCTCTTTGGTGAAATTTATTTTTGTCATTTTTTTCTTGGCGTTTGGTTGAAAAAAATACGCTCAATATGTTGAAATGCCCCCTTTAGTGTCGTTTTGAGCAAGATGAACATGTTGAGCGTTTTTTAGAACTCTACTAGAACCAAAAAAGCGCCCTTTTTCAACTTTTTTGGAGTCAAGACGTTCGAAAGTATCTATATACAAATTTTCATCAAACTCTTAGCACTTTCCTTGTAAAACCCTGTTTTTTACTGCCCCTATGCCTTTAAAAAACGACTTTCTCTGTTTTTTCGGCCCAGTTTTATGAGGGCGTCGAGCGAAGGTTGACTCAAGCCGGCAGCTTTCAGTTCCTTCAAGTTTTTTTCGCCTTCGGCTGTAAAATTTTGCTTTACTTCTAATGGCTTGAAAAAACCAACCATCAGCCTCGGCTTCATTGTACTTCCTACCGATGTGGGTCTCTTCATCGAAGTGTACTGAAAAAGTTAAGGGAAAAAATAAATTTACGGCTCAAAAATACTCACAAGTTATGGTATGAATCCTCGCCGAGGCGACGGCGCAAAAGGCCAGGAAAATGAGAATTTTCATGTCCATTTTTGACAAGACTATAAATTCCGTACAGACATGTTCTTTTATAACCTTGACAGCATAATAGAAGGTTGAGATCGGAAAAATTGAATTTTGATTGAAATTTGGGAAGGAACGGTTTACATGTCTATGGGAAACCGATGTGGGCGAAAATTTTTTTTTAATAAATCTCGAAAATTTGGGAACGACAAAATTGAAATTTAATTGAGACTTGAGACTGTGAATTTTATTCTCCATTTTTTCCCCGGATAATTTAAAATTAAAGATACCTTCTGGACGAAATTTGCATCTTTCTCAGGAGCTCCACAGTGGTCCCTATAGGGAAAATTTAAACAGCCCTTGAAGGTTCTCCTTTAGGGACCAATTTACCGACCCCTATAGGGACAACTTAAACTTTAGTTTCTCATGGGTCATCTAATTTTCAGCCCTCTGGGGAACACTATATGGTCTCTTATAGGGGCCTTTTCCCTCTGGTCCCTATAGGGGCCACTGTGACGTTCCTAAAGTTGTCTGGGATTTTGCAATTTTTGAAGCATCTCGAAGCGAAAAACCAATAAAGTGCCGCGATTACGGTTGCTTTCTTTCTAATGTGTTTTAAAAAGACTATTCATATAGCTGATCACTGTTGGTTCGAGCCACCGAAAAAGGGTTCTGACACGATTTAAAAAAGAGATAGTGTCTTATTGGCGGAGGGCGCAGACATACCACGCCCCAAGCTTGCCGGGAATGGACTTCAACGCGTCGCGGTCGCGCTGCAGCTTTTTCAAACAATGCTCAAGTTTTTCTCATCAGAACATGTTTATTGAATTATTCGGGCTTTTCTCAAAAGTTAACTTTCAAAAGTGTAGACGACTCGATTTCGGACCGCTACCTTGAAGTTTGCCCAATAAGAGGAGCATGACCAGTTTCTGAAAATCGATGAATTTGTACCTCAAAAAAATCTGCGAATACCGCATCATTGGGTGGAAGACCAGACACGAATTCATTGTACTTATCGAGAATTTTTTTCCCGTACTTCTCGGAAAATTCGACGTCACTCAAGGCGGCATATCTTCTGCGGATTATCTGGAAATTTGGAGTCTCGGACGCTTCTAGTGACCACTATAGCGGACGCTTCCGAGTTTCTCTAGGGACCACTATAGAGGTAATGCGAATCGGTTCTTCCGAGCCCTTCTAGTGACCACTATAGCGGACGCTTCCAAGCTCCTTTAGGGACCATTATAGCGGGGTCAGAACACTTAAGTAATCCCTGGAATCGCGTCAACAAGGCCCGAGACGAAAAAGTAACGCGAACCGGACGCTTCTGAGCCCCTCTAGGGACCACTATAGGGGTAATGCGAACCCTTCTAGTGACCACTATAGTGGTAACGCGTACCCTAAGCTTCTAAGCCTTTTTAAGGACCACTATAGCGGACGCTTGCGAGCCCATCTAGGGACCACTAGAGCGGACGCTTCCGAGCCCCTCTAGTGACCACTATAGTGGTAACGCGAACCTGACGTTTCCGAGTCCCTCTAGTGACCACTATAGTGGTAACGCGACCCGGACGCTTCTGAGCCCCTCTAGCGACCACTATAGCGGTACCGCGACCTGGACCCTTCTGAGCAACTCTAGTGGCCACTCTAGTAGTAACGCGACCCGGAACCTTCCGAGTCCCTCTAGTGACCACTATAGTGGTGTCGGCACCCTAAGTGATCCCTAGAATCGCGTCACAAGGATCCAAAAAAAAAAATCACATTGATCTCCAGGAGTAGCTTTTCCAGGGCGTCGAGCGATTCCTGGCTCACGCCGGCTTCTTTCAGCATTTTTATGTCCCTTTCTATTCCCGCTGTAAAAAAGGTCACATTTGGAATGGCTCTCTTCGAAAATAAAAAACCCAGAGTCTCAGCTTCATTGTACTTCTTGCTCTTGATGGCGACCTCATCGTCCAACTGAACTTAATTTTTTTTTTCTAGTTTGACTTTTAAAAAATGGACTTACTTATGATTTTCTGAGTCCTAGCCGACGCGACGGAAAATAAAGCCAGGAGGGTGAGGATTTTGGTAAAAGTCGACATTTTCGACAGATTTTTGAAATTCTGATAGAGAAACCCGTTTATAAAGTCTACAAGACGGTGAGATCAAAAAATTGGGTTTTAATTTGGACCTGGGAATTTCGGGAATTTAACAGGTCTGTGGGAAATCAACGTGGGTGATTGATAAAATTGATAACTTTCTCACAAAAAAAGGCCCATCCTGGAATATTTACAGAGCGTATTTGGTCTTTTTTGGATTTTCCAACTATCAACATCGACTTCAGTGTAGATACATTTTTTTAAGATTTATAATTTATTGAAAAAAATCTTAGAAGGCGGGGGGGGTAATTTTTCCCAAACTAGAAACTCTTAAGTGGCCACTAAACAATTTCCACTACTATAGTGCAAACTGAAACGTCAAAACCCTAAAGGGAACACTTTACATTTTTCACAATCTTCCCTTCAAAAGAAGATTCCGGACGTCACAGCCTTCAACTTGGGGGATTTTTTTCAAAAGCTAGAAACCCTTAAGTGGCCACTAAAAAAATTTCGACTACTAAAGTGGAAACTGAAACGTCAAAACCCTGAAGTGTCCACTTAACATTTTCACAATCTTCCCTTCAAAAGAAGATTCCGGACGTCACAGCCTTCAGCTTGGGGGATGGGGGGTAATTTTTTTCAAAAAAACTAGAAACCCTTAAGTGGCCACTAAACAATTTCGATTACTATAGTGGAAACTGAAACGACCCTTTTGCATTTTTCCAGCTATCAACATCAGTTTCAAAGTAGCTATTTTTTTAAGGATTTTTTTAATGTATTGAAAAAAATCGCGTTTTTAGCGGAATTCGATCAAAATTGCCCAATATTTCTTTCAGATTTGAACTTTCTGCATTTTTCAAACCTTTTTTCGCATCTTTCGGCATCAATTTCAGTGCAAGTTAAAATATTCAAACTATTTTTATTCAAAATTTGGATGTTCAGAAGCGTCGAGGAGACTTGGATCTCGCGATTCTGCGGGACAGTTTCAGGCCGACGATCCGGCCGACTTTGGTCTGAATTACGCAAATTTCATTTTGAAGCTTCTTTGATGAAAAACGAACCCTGTCACTTTGAGAAAAAGTAGCCGCGAGTCGGAAGAACTCCTCAAAGTTTTGCGAACCGAACTTCGCGTAGAACTCCTCCTCGGTGAGGGTCGGGTTCTGTTTGTAGATTTCCTGGGGTTGAACCATTTTTTGGGTTAATAAAAATCAGTTTCACTTGATATTTCCTGCCCAACTTGTCCAGCGCGTCGAGGGCGGGTTGAGTGACTCCAGCTTCCTTCATTTCTTTCAGAGTTCTTATTCTCCCAGCTAGAAAAAGGTTTCGTCCGACTTTTAAGCTACTTGCGCTTGGGAGTATCAAAAAAACACCTTACAAGGGCGGTCATTTCACTTTACGCTTAGGTTACTAGAAAGAACTCTAGTGACCACTTGAGAGGTTACTTAAGGACAACTTGAAAAGGACACTAAAGTGGCCGCTATAGCAGTATTTAATGGTCTAGTAGTACCACTTAGACTTCTAAAAGGCCAGCACTAGATAGACTACTATAATGTCCACTTAAACGTCGAATCCCTCAAGTGGCCCCTAAAATCACCTCTATAGAAGTCGCTATTATGCGTTCTACTGGCCACTATAATAACGTCACAGTCTTCACGGGCTAAGACGTTCAGAAGCTTGGGGGTCAAGCGGTAAAGGGAGGGGTTTGAGAGGTAATTAAGGGGGCGGGGGTTTGAGGGGTAACTTAGGGGGGGATAGGACTTTCTGGTCCATATTCTGACCGATTTCAGAAAATGCGCATAATAAAATGACCGTCCTTGATAGGAAAAAGCTGATTAAACCCGTGATTTCTGCTCCGTTGTACCCTTGGCTCTTGACAAGGGGTTTCGAAAAGTAATGACGGAACTTCCTCAGTTTCGGAGACCCGAGTCGTTTCGCGATGTGATCGAGGACAATCTTCTAAAATCCTTGGAATTGTCTTCCATAAATCTTCGGAATAAGAGACCCGATCGTTATCTGGAAGGGTGTTAACGGCGTCGGCGAGCTCTTTGACCAGTTGTTCTCCAAATTTGCCAATAAAATCCTCATCGCTCAACGTGGGGTTCTGCTTCCGGAGCTCCTGAAAAGCAATTAATATTTTCTTCTGCTGAAACTTTTTCAGCTCACATAATGCTTCTTGAAGACCTTCTCCACGGCTTCGTAGGAAGATTGGGCGATTCCAGATTCTTTCAGCTCTTTCAGGTCCTTTTCCAGGTTCGCTAGGCAACATAGGTCATTTTGAACAGTTCATGAACGCCAGAGTGGGCCCTAAAGAGATCTAGCAAAAAAAGAGCCCTCTGGGGGACAAAAAGTGCTCCCTACAGTGTTTCAATCTAGCCTCCAGAGGGGTTTCGGATCTTTTCCTAAGTCTCTAAAACTCAAGTGGTCCCTCTAGGGGTTTCTAAATTTTTCTTTATGATTGTAAAATGGAAAATACGATAAGAATAAAAACCAGCATTCTCCCCTGTAGGGGCCCCTTTCTCGAGTTTTACCCTACATTGAGAGGCTAAGTGGTCCCTTGAGAGGAACTTTAAAGTACCCCTATAGGAACCACTCTAGGGTTCTCAAGGTCAAACAAACCAAGTTCCTTAGCTTCATCGAACTCCTTCCTGTTGATGTCGCTATCCTCATCATATCGTACTAAAAAAAATCATTTTTTTTTTAAATTTTGGAAAGCTCTCTGAAGTTTTAACGTCTTCTAACTTCTGAACTTCTGAGCTTCCAAGCTTCTAACGTCTTCTAACTTTTGCTAACGTCTTCTAGCTTCTTCTAGCTTCTTATAACGTCTTCTAACGTCTTCTAGCTTCTTCTAACGTCTTCTAACGTCGTCTAGATTCTCCTGGCTTTTCCTAGCTTCTTCTAACTTCTTCTAACCTCTTCTAACTTCTTCTAACCTCTTCTAACCTCTTCTAACCTCTTCTAGCTTCTCCTAGTTCCTTCTAAGTACTTCTAACGTCGTCTAGATTCTCCTGGCTTTTCCTAGCTTCTTTTAACTTCTTCTAACGTCTTCTAACTTCTTCTAACCTCTTCTAACCTCTTCTAACCTCTTCTAGTTCCTTCTAAGTACTTCTAACGTCGTCTAGATTCTCCTGGCTTTTCCTAGCTTCTTTTAACTTCTTCTAACGTCTTCTAACTTCTTCTAACCTCTTCTAACCTCTTCTAACCTCTTCTAGTTCCTTCTAAGTACTTCTAACGTCGTCTAGATTCTCCTGGCTTTTCCTAGCTTCTTTTAACTTCTTCTAACGTCTTCTAACTTCTTCTAACCTCTTCTAACCTCTTCTAACCTCTTCTAGCTTCTTCTAGCTTTTCTTACTTCTGCTAACGTCTTCTAACGTCTTCTAGCCTCTTCTAGCCTCTTCTAGCTTCTTCTACCTTCTTCTACCTTCTTCTAGCTTCTTCTTTCAACCTCTTCTAACGTCTTCTAGCTTCTTCTCACTTTTTCTAGCTTCTTCTAACTTCTTCTTACTTTTGCTAACGTCGTCTAACTTCTGAACTTCCAAAATGTCAAATTTCGAACATCTCCCAACTTCTCCTAACTTCTTCAACATTCTAAACTTCCCACAACTTCAAAAAACCAAAACTCACCATTGATTGTCCAAATTTTTGCCGTGACGACGGTGCAAAGAGCCAGAAGAGTCAGGATTTTGAGGCCAGTCGACATTTTCAACTGAATAGTAAATCATTGAGAGAACAGGTCCTTATAAACTTTTCGAGGTAGGGAGCGATAAAATCGAGTTTCTATTGGGACTTGGGAGCGTGGAGAAGTCAATTTGTCTATGGGAAAGAAGAGATGATGTCTGATGATCCACATATTATTAATGCGCCCCCTCCACCCCCGTAGTACTGATATAATTGCATTTTTTTGATTGTTCTTTGGAAAGAGCAGAAGAGGGGGCACCCGAAGAAGTGGAGGGGGCGCCTGAAGAGAAGGAGGGGGGGGTACATACTCCTCAAATGTCACGAAACTTTTTAGAACTCTTTTAATATCTTTTTAGAGAGTTATCCTTCGAACCTCGAAATTTTTCCACCGTTTAAAATTGTCATAATTTTCTTTTGTCTACATGCCCCTTCATATTAAAGTTCAGAAGAAAATTCAGCCAAATTTCATTCAAAAAGAGCCATTTCTGTGTTGCGATTCTGTTAGACGATTTCAGTCCGATTATAATTATTATGAGAAAACTCGACAGAATGAGAAAAAAATCATTTTTCATTGAAAACGACTTTCTGAGTGTCAAAAAAAAAATTGAAGGCTTCATTTTTTTTTATTTATTAATTGTTTTTTTTTGAAGTCAATGTCATGACTTTTTCAAAATTCAATCTCCAAATAATTATTTCAGAACATAAATAAGCTTCAAAAAAATTAAATTTAGTCTTTAAAACCTCACAAATGTGGTCTCTAAAAGTCATTTTTTTCCATTTTAGTAGCATTTTTTTCGATTTTTTTCTGTCAAAAGTTTCATTTTCATTCTTCCCCTAATTATCCACAGGTGAATCAAAATTCTGTCCATTCTGAAAGTTACTTTTTAAGCGGGAATCCATTAAATTTGCTCAACATTTCTTTCAGAGCGATTTCAAATTTTCTGCATTTTTCAAACCTTTTCTTGTTTTTCGAGCTTCTTTTTGCATCTTTCGGTTTTGATTTCAGTGCAAGTGAAAATTCTATCATATCCAGACTATTTTATTCAAAAAGAGGGAATTCAGAAGCGTCGGGGAGCCTTGGATCTCGCAATTCTGCGGGACAGTCTGGAGCCGACGACTCGGCTCACTTTGGTCTAAAAAGAAATAATTACTTTGAGGCTTCTTTGATTGAAAAACGAACCCTGTCACTTTCCGAGAAAGTGGCCACGAGTCGGAAGAACTCCTCAAAGTATTTCTGGCCGAACTTGCCGTAGAACTCCTCCTCAGTGAGGGTCGGGTTTTGTTTGTAGATTTGCTGTGATTGAACCATTTTTTCGTGGGGAAATAAAAAATTTTTTTACTTGATATTTCTTGCCCAGCTTGTCCAACTCACCGATGGCGGTTTGAGTAACTCCAGCTTCCTTCAGTTCTTTCAAGACTTGCTCTCTTCTAGCTGAAAAGAAGGCGGTTATGGTAGTGGGATGAGCTTTGGAAATGGGCGATGCAGCAGACTTTAAACGACTTGCGCTTGGGAGCATTAAAAAAGCGGGTCTAAATGAAAACTGAGTGAGCAACTCGCATCTCAAATATTGGACAATGCAGCCGACCTTTAACGACTTGCGCTTGGGAGCATTAAAAGAGGACCCAAAAAAATCCTGCCGTCTGAATTTTTGAAATTTTGCGATTCAGCCGACCTTTAAACGACTTGCGCTTGGGAGTATTAAAAAGGGGGTCTTAATGAAATTTGAGTGAGTAATTCGCGTCTCAAAAATTTTGGCGATGCAGCCGACCTTAAACGACTTTCGCTCATAGGCATTAAAAAAGGGGATCTTAATGAAAATCGAGTGAGTAATTCGCGTCTCAAAAATTTTGGCGATGCAGCCGACCTTAAACGACTTTCGCTCATAGGCATTAAAAAAGGGGATCTTAATGAAAATCGAGTGAGTAATTCGCGTCTCAAAAATTTTGGCGATGCAGCCGACCTTAAACGACTTTCGCTCATAGGCATTAAAAAAGGGGATCTTAATGAAAATCGAGTGAGTAATTCGCATCTCAAAAATTTTGGCGATGCAGCCGACTTCAAACGATTTGCGCTTGGGAGCATTAAAAGAGGAGCTAAAATGAAAATTGAGCGTGCGTCCTGAATTTTTAGAAATGAACGATGCAGCCGACTTCTAAACGACTTGCGCTTGGAGGCATTAAAAAGCGGATCATGATGGGAATTGAGTAAGTAAATCGCATCTTAAAGATTCAAAAATGGGCAATGCAGCCGACTTCTAAACGACTTGCGCTTGGAGAAACTTGACCTGTGATATCAGCCGCGTCGTAACCTTGGCCCTTGGCGACGCCTTTATTCTCATAGGCTCTAAAGATCTTCGCGATTCCCTTATCTATGAGCTTTTGGCGTAAGAATGCTTGGACTTTCTCCTCAAATCACGATGATTGAAATCGGAAAGCTGTGAAATCAACAAACGCGGTCGCCATCCGGGAGTGTCTTTAAGGCCTTTCGAAGACCTTCCACGACGGTAACAGAATATTTCGCCAAGAATTCCTCCTCGCTCAGGTCAGCGTTCTGGCTGCGTAGTTGCTAAATAGGAACATGGATGTCTCAGGAAGTTGAGTAGGTTATTCACGTAGTATTCTGCGGCAAAGCTCGTCATCACGGCAAGCGAGTACTGCGAAATGCCGAGCTCTTTCAGTCCTTTCAAGAACTCCTCGATCTCGGCTGTGAATCGATGAGCTATTTTTTCCATAGGCCTTCAAAACGAACCGAGCTCCCTGGCGCTATCGAACTGGTCCTTGGAGACTGGCCGGACGACTCCATCTTCGATTTCAACTGGAAAAGATCAATTCAAAGCGTTTCCTCCAATGGAAAGACTTACAAGTGATTGAATGGATTTTCGCCGTGGCGACGGCGCAAAGAGCCAGAAGAGTCAGAATTTTGACGGCAGTCGACATTTCCTACTGAAGTGTGACTTCTCGAGCCGAACCGCTCTTTTTAAACCCGGGCAGACTTGATAACATGTTGGGAACGGCAGAATTGAGTTTCGATTGGGGCTTGGGAGCGTGACGGCCTCATGGGAGCGACGTGTGGGAGTTGGAATCCACCGTAAGTTGTGTAAACCCCCGACTATCCCTCACTACTAGTTTTTTGGGACACTACGGTAGATTCCAACTCCCACACGTCGCTCCCATGAAGCCGTCACGCACCCAAGCCCCAATCAAAACTCAATTCTGCCGTTCCCAACATGTTACCAAGTCTCACAGGGTTTAAAAAGAGCGGTTCGGCTCGTGAAATCACACTTCAGTCGGAAATGTCGGCTGCCATCGAAATTCTGACTAGTAGTGAGGCGAGATGGGTAAGGGTGAAGCGTTGCGTGTGCGACGCGGCTCTTGGCGGGTAAACCAGAAAAATATTTAGTCGAACGAATAAAAGTATAACAATGTTACTTTTCTACATTTTATCCCATCTAAAGCCGCTTCGCACACGCACCACTCATATCAACCCACCAGAGTGTTGCGAAAAGGTCGAGAATTTGCGCTTTCTCGAACCTTCTCGTCTCAAAATTCTTAGTGAGAAGTGAGTGAGATCGAAAGTTTCTTTCCTCTGAAAGTTTAGATAAAGATCTTCTTCCAAGTGGGCAAGTTGAAGCTAGCTGATGTCTATAAACCCAGAGCGATGCGCAAGTCAATTCAAGTCGGGTGCAAGAACAAAAAAGCTTTGTAGCCATTCCACTTGCGCCTTCATCTGGCGCTCTTTCGATGTTTGAAAGTACTTAGAATACAGAAAAGATTTTTCTCACATCTTCCTTGTATAGAGCTCAATCTTCCTGAATCTTTCTGAGCTGCGCTTTCATTTCTTGCAAACTGAACTCCCACCAATATGTTACAAATAACACTTGTTTCATCTCCAAAAAGTCCCAGGAAGAATACACTTCATACAAGAACACTGTATATAGTACAAATCTTAGGTATTCATCCCATTCAACGGTGAGATCCCTGAAAATCGAACCTTGATTAAAAAGTTAACATGGAAATTATTTCAGGCCTAAAAAGGATGCGACCTATTGAAATCAAAAATCTTTCGCTTGAAAAAAAGGTGATGTCCGTAAGTTACCTGTATCTTGAACAGGTAGAATTTTTCTTTTTTTGCCTTTCACCATTGGATCATACCAAGATTTCAAGAACCTCCATTTACTTTATAATTTCCATTATGTCCCAAGCTCCTATGTCCCAATCATTTCTTGTTTTCACTTGGCGGAAGAGGAATGGATCCTTCACGACTACGAGCCAAATGCTTTATTCTGCGTCCAACTTTCATCGACTTGCGCGTCACTCTATGTTTCCAAACAGCAACAAGCTTCAATTTTCTCAAAATATTTGATTCTTCCGTTTTGACAAGGGAATTCATTGTACTTAGCCGGGGAGAGTTGAAAAAAGTCAAAAATTAGACAAAGGCCCTAGAAGTCCCAAGTCCCAACTTGCGAAGAATTCCCAACTTTTCAGATCTGAAGCTCAAACTTCAAGAAAGGCTTCCAACGGAATTTTATAGTTTTCCTCAAATTTACGACGTCCTTTCTCGGATTTTTGAACCCTGAATCTTGAGCCTTTTCAGAAAAAGAGGATGCTTTTTGAAGCTTGGGACTTCCAGGATCTTTTTCTGGCACATCAAGAAGGCCAACTTTCTGGAAAACTTTTTTCTCCTCTTCTGTTTTCTTTTGTTCAAACACTTCTCTGAATATTTCAAATCAAAAAAACTTCTTTACAGCTAAACTTTATTCGAAAGTTTCAACGGCCTGCAGGTTTTGATCTCGTGTTTGTGGACTCTTGAGCCAATCTGATCCGATGTTTTCCGAAGGCTCGGCCGATTTTCAACTGAAATTATCATTCAATACAAAGGATCAAAAAATCCACTAACCCTGTCCTTTGGCGGGAAATGTCCGACAAGCTCGAACAGGTCTCCAAAGTACGATTCACCGAACTTGGCGAAATATTCGGCCTCAGTTAGGTTGGGGTTTTCTTTGTAAAGGTCCTGAGGTTAGATGATTTTTAGAGGGATGGGAAAAAGTTGGATTTACTTGGAATCTTCTGCCGAATCCTTCCAAGGAGTCGAGAGCGAATTGGGAAACGCCGGCCTGTTTCAATGCTCTGATACTTTCCCGGCGTCTTTCTGGAAAAGTGTAACTATCTTTACAAGAAGTATGATAAGCCGCTTTGGAATAGTGCGCCCGACTTTGAAACTACTTGCGCGAAAAACCAAAAAAAAAATCCAAAATGATTCGTATGAAGCTAGCAGAAGCACAGGAAAAAAAACTTTTCAAAATTCCAAAAAAGGTAAATTTTGCAGCTTTGGAAAAGCGCACCCGACTGTGAAGCTACTTGCGCGAAAACTCAAAAAAAAAAAATCCAGAGTGATTGGTGAAAAGCTAGCAGAAGCACACGAAAAAAAACTATCCAATATTCCAAAAAAGGTAAATTTAAAACCATTGAGCGCTTCCTCGTCGTAATGGCTGACGGTGTACTTTCCATCGACTTTCACTAAAAAATTCCAATCAATATCTTTTTAATGATCCTATCATCAAAAAAGTACATTTTGACATCAAAATCTAAAAAACTCACCACTTATTCTGCTAATAGCTTCACCCGCGACGACACAAAACGCCAGGAAAGTCAGAATTTTGACGGAAGTCAACATTTTCGACGGAGCTGTGTATTTTCATCGTAGCTGCCCCTTTTTAAGTCCTACAAGGCTTAATCGGAGGTTGGGAACAGCTGAATGGGATTCAAATTGGGACTTGGGAACAGAAGAAGCTAACCACTCTATGGGAGCAGAATTTTTTGGGAGAGGGAAATTTTAGATCTGAACTGATATTCAAAGCGAAATCGTGCACGGAAGCTTCATCACGTGAACTAGAGAATTTTATAAAATTAAAAAATCATATCGGAATAAACGTGATTATGAGAATAGAGTAATTGGGGCGCGCCGTAGCGCAACAGGTTGTGTGCCTGTCTACGGTCCACAGGGTCACAAGTTCGATCCCCGCCCCGACCCAACCAAGGGGTTTAAGAAATGTTGGTAGTGGGAAACCACGACTTCAAAATCCGCAGCCGTCACACACAAGGACGGATATGTCACTAAAGCCAGTCCACTGATATCAGGATAGGACCTCGGCTAATCGACTTGGGGCGCCGACGCCGCTCAAGCGGTACAAAGGCGTAAGAAGAAGAAGAAGAAGAAGATGAGAATAAAGTAATTCGGACATCGGTAACGCAAAACGGACGTGCTCCGGACGTGTCTGAGCCCTTCTAGGGATCACTTAAAAGCTCTGACGCTACTAAAGCGTCCACTAGAAAATGCACAGAAGCGTCCGGAGCACGTCCGTTTTGCGTTACCAAAGTCCGAGAATACTTGAATTCATCTTGTTTCTCAAATTATATTGAACTAAAATATGAACGTATAAAGACATTAGATACATGCTCTTCATTATTTGAAGATCAAAAAAACCGAAGTCGCATTTGGAAGGGCTTGACGCAATGCGGTCACGTTGAGAAAATTACGACAAATCAAAATTTGACCGAAGGTTTTCTATCCATGAAACTTGATGTTCCCATTTCACTTTTTATGAAACAAACTTAATGAAAAAAAAAGAACTTGCTTATGATTTTTGATAGATTCGGCGCAAGTCGCTTTTTAGTCGGGTGCACGGATAGAGCCCACTGTTACGATTGAAATTAAAGTTGAATCATTTTTTTGCTTCGTATTTAAAAAATGATTTTTTCGATTTTTCCCCTATGTCTCATGACCTTAAAATAACATTTTTCTAGAGCTCTTTTTTATTTTTCGCGCGATCCGTGACCTGAACTGTTTAGTTTATTTAAGTTGACAGACCGCATTTGGAATGTCTCAGCGCGTTGCGGTTGCGATCTTTCACAAAAACAAGTTTCCCTTGCCCACTGTTGTAGTATATGTTGCTGCAATTTTCCTTCATCGATATATTTTATTGTGGACAAAAATTCAACAGAGCAAAATGTCTTCCAGCAAAAGTTTATTCGAAAATTGATCTTTCAAGGGCGTGCAGGTTTCGTTCCAGCGCTGCTTGGCTTTCCTGCGCGAGCTCTGTTCAAATTGTCTCCGAAAACTCGGCCGATTCTCAGCTGAAATCGGATCATTTGTCTTTAAAGTCAAAAAATCCACAAACCCGGTCGCCTGATGGGAAATATCCGACAAGCTCGAATAGTTGTCCAAAGTACGACTCGCCGAACTTCTCGAAATATTCGACCTCAGTTAGGGTCGGGTTTTGTTTGTAAAGGTCCTGTGGTTAGATGACTTTAGGGAAGATAAAAATGACGGATCCACTTGGAATCTTCGGCCAAATCCGTCCAGGGCGTCGATGGCGAGTTGTGAAACGCCGGCCTTTTTCATTAATCTCGCGTTTTCCCGGCGTCTTTCTAGAAAAAATATTGTTTTAAGGAATGTATGTGTAGTAGCTGAGAGATGCAGCCGACTGTAAAACTACTTGCGCGCGGAATAATTAAAAGGATTCATAAAGATGGATATTTCGAAGAGCGCGTAGAGGTAAACCAAGTGTTGCTCAGTCATTTCAAGTTATAGTCAATATATCCCGTCCTTATAGGCGAGGGGCGGGACAGGGGGCGGGACGCGTTGCGTGTGCGTACGCGGTTCTTGGCACGAGTTCAATTCAACCGCCAGCGACTATTTGGAGTGCTTGTTTATCGCTCTTTTTGTACCTATTCTACCATTTTTTTGATGCACACATGAAGAAAATCAATAAATAGTTTAGAAAAGAAATGAAAAGAGCGATAAACGATCACTCCAAACAGTCGCTGGCGGTTGAATTGAACTCGTGTCAAGGACCGCGTACGCACACGCAACGCGTCCCGCCCTCTGAGTCGCCTCTATCGCCTTTCAAGTCGGGAAACATTGACTATAGAGCCTTGAATTCCAAAATAAAATATTCCAGTAACCATTGAGCGCTTCTTCATCGTAGTGAGAAGTGGTGGTGTATCCGTTATTGACTCTCACTGAAAAAACAGCACTTCTTCGAAAAAAAGGCATATTCAAAAAATTACCAGAGATTTTGTGGAGGGCTTCACTCGCGACGACGCAAAAGGCGAGGAGGGTCAGAATTTTGACTGAAGCCGACATTTTCGACTGAACTGTGAATTATAAACTCAAACGCTTCTTTTAAACCCTACAAGTATTGGGAAAGACATAATCGAATCTAAATTGGAAGTTGTGAACGAAGGGGAAAAATAACAACTCCTTGAGAACAGAACTGCTTGGGAAAGGGAAATTTGAGAATCCGTTTTTTATTTGCAATTCTCACTGATCCTAGTGAAATTTTGAGTGACAATTATAAGCTGAACAAAATATATGACATTTGTCTCTTCTGAAAAAAAATAACATATGGGAAAGCCATTGTGCGGTTGCTAACCATCAAAGCATTATTTGAGAGCTTCTCGCTTTTGAAAAAATGGTGGCTCGTTATTTATTTTTATTCCTTTTTTTGGAAATTATTCTTCAAGGTTGCGATTCATTTTCCTACATCCGATTCAAAGGAAGTTATACTGGCGTTAATGAAACTTCACAGCTCTCAAATATCGCATCGGAAGATGACTGTAAGACGTTGTGTCAGAAGAAAAGAGGATGTTGGGTCAGTTTTTAAACTTGTTTTTTTTTTTTGAAAAAGAAGCCTGAGTTACTGAGTGATATGTGAGAGTGATGCACCAAAGCGAGCTTTCGAAGAAAATTTGAAAATATGTGTCACGATCCTCAAAACTTTTGAAACCTATCTTTGCCCACTTTTGACAGGGATTTTCGTACAATGCAGTATGTAACTTGTTCAACGTCACCACCGACGACGTCGTCGTCAAAGGAGAATTTTCTGGCGACGTCATCTGGCTGATGCTCAACTACAACCTGACTTCGTGCGGTTCTTTAGAAGACATTCAGATGGTTTTAAGGAATTCGTACCTTTCCAAGGTTAAGAATTCAGATCTGGTCAAAACCATACTGTCAGACAATCGTATCGGGTGCGATTGAGCCGATGTTACATTGGAAAATCGACGTTGACGGCAACGAGTTCAGGTGGATTCAAACGATTCACATCCACCGTTGAAGTTTTTTAATGGTTTACAGTGCAAGGACAATTTCCAACGGAACGCTTTCCTGTGGTGGTTATCGTGTATTCCCGCAAACTTCTTGCGCGGACGGGCTTCACAAAAATGTTGACACACAGTATAAACAGGCTGTTTGCGTAACAGAATTTTACACATTCCAATAAACTTCGAATAGAAAAATTAAGAAAACTCCAGCCAAGGTAAACAGGTTGAACAGAAAAAAACTTTTTAAAAAAATTGGAAGTTTATGTAAATAAATAAATATAAGTAAAACTAATCGGAGACCCCATGCAGAACAAATAAATTTGAAACATTGAAAAGTTTATGAATTTCCAGCCAAACGCTGGAAAAAGGCCAAAAAACGCCATCAATCGGTTGCTAGCCACCAAAGCATTATTTGAGAGCTTCTCACTTCTGAAAAAATGGCGGCTCGTTATTTATTTTTATTCCTTTTTTCGGAAATTATCCTTCAAGGTTGCGATTCATTCTCCTACATCCGATTCAAAGGAACTTACACTGGGGTCAATGTTTCTGCACAATTTTCTGATATAGGACCCGAAGACGACTGTAAAGCTTTGTGCGAGAAAAAAAAGAGGATGTTGGGTTGGTTTTTAGTAAATATTTTTGAATTCGATAGTCCTACTGGTGTTAACGAAACTTCACAATTTACAAACATCGCATCGGAAGAAGACTGTAAGATGTTGTGTCAGAAGAAAAGAGGATGTTGGGTCAGTTATTAAACTTTTTTTTCTTGAAAAAAAGTCTATGTTACTAAGTTACGTGCACCAAAGCGAACTTTAGAAGAAAAATCGAAAATATAAGCCAGAGCCTTCAAAATTTTTGAAGCCTATCTTTGCCCACTTTTGACAGGGCTTCTCATACAATACAATCTGTAACTTGTTCAACGCCACCACCGACGACGTCCTCGTCAAAGGGGAATTTTCTGGCGACGTCATCTGGCTGATGCTCAACTACAACCTGACTTCGTGCGGTCCTTTGGAAGACGTCAAAATGCTCTAGCGGAATACTTACCATTTCGAGGATTGGATATTCAGATATTATCCAAGCCATACTGCCAGACATTGGAAGAGGAGGCTGAGCCAATGTTGCATTGGATAGTCGACGTCAATGGCAACGAGTTCAGGTAAATTTGATAATCATACATAATTGATTTTGGAACTGATTTACAGTGCAAGGAAAGTTTCCAATGACACTCTCTCATGTGGCGGCCTTCGAAAATACCCGCTTACAAGCTGCATGGACGGATTATACAAAACTGCAGACATGCAGTATAAAGAACTCGTTTGCGTTACAGAGTTCTACACATTCCAATAAACTTCAATAAAAAAAAACAAAATCAAGCAAAGGTAAACAGATTGAAAAGAAAAAACAAATAAAAATTCATGTGAACAAAAAATAATAAAAAATTGAACTAATCGCCGAAATTTTCTTATTTTCTTTCCAAAGACTAAAAAAGGGCCAAAGAGGCCATCAAGCGGTTGCTACCCACCAAAGCACTATTTGAGTGCTTCTTGTTTTTAAGAAAATGTTGGCCCGATATTTATTTGTATTCCTTGTCTTTGAAATTATCTTTCAAAGTTGTGATTCATTTTCCTACATCCGTATCAAAGGAACTTACACTGGAGTCAATGTTTCTGCACAATTCTCTGATATAGGATCCGAAGACGACTGTAAAACTTTGTGCGAGAAAAAAAGAGGATGTTGGGTTGGTTTTTAGTAAATATTTTTGAACTCGATAGTTCTTCTATGTTCGTCTCTTCCCAATTCAATTACGATATTTCCATCAGGGCTTCTCGTATAAAACAGTCTGTAACTTGTTCAACGCCACTACCGACAACGTCTCCGTAACCAGAAAAGATTCTGGTGACGTCATTTGGCTGATTATTAACTACAACTTGACGACTTGCGGTTCTTTGGAAGACGTCGATATGGTCTTGAGGAATATTTATTTCTTTGAAGGTTGGAATTTCAGATCTTATCCAAACCATACTGTCAGACATTGGAAGAAGAGGCTGAGCCAATGTTGCATTGGATAGTCGACGTCAATGGCAACGAGTTCAGGTAAATTTAATAATAATACATATTTGATTTTTGAAACGTTTTACAGTGCAAGGACATTTCCCAACGACACTCTCTTATGTGGCGGCGTTCGAAAATACCCGCTTACAAGTTGCATGGACGGATTATACCAGAGTTTCAACTCACAATATAAACAACTCGTTTGCGTTACAGAATTCTATAAATTTGAATAAGCTTTTAATTTACCCATTGAAATAATGAACCTGATATTGAAGTTTTGTTTTTTTTTTTCCATCTCGATTAGAAAAAGAAACCAAAAGCGGCCGGCCTTTGCTGTCGCTAACCATAAAACATTTTTGGAAAACTTTTTCAGTTGTAAAACATGCTGTCCAACTCCTTTCTCCTTATTCTCCTTCTAGAGCTTGGCTTTCCAACTTGTCATTCATTCTTTTATATTCTGATCAAGGGCTCTTATACGGGTGTATCCCCTGAGTATCAATATCAGAACATCAGTTCGGAAGACAATTGTAAGACCTTGTGCCAGAAGAAAAGAGGATGTTGGGTTGGTTTTTTAAAAATGAATTTGTTTGATGAAAAAGGGTATGAATCCGAAATGTAAATTGCTTGAAAGAAAAAGCTTCATTTGATCCATTCACCATAATTTAAATAGAATGATTTCTCCACGTATTTTCCTTCCTCGGCTATGATTTCGCGCTCTTATGACCATTCTAGTGGAAGAAAACAAAGCGGAGACAAAAAAAGCCATGTTCCTAGAGCTCAAGACTGAATAGCTCATGGAAAAATTAACAGACATGTTATCCAAAAGTCTGAAAAAGATTTCTGGACGAAGGAACTTTTTCGGCTTTCCGATTTCACCCTTCATCCAGCCCCCATTTTTATCAGGGCTTCTCCTATAGTACTACTTGTAACTTGTTCAACGCCACCACCGACAACGTCGTGGTCAAGAAGGAAGATTCTGGTGACGTCATCTGGCTGATGCTCAACTACAACCTGACCTCGTGCGGCTCTCTGGAAGACATCGAAATGGTTCCAAGAAAGAGAAAACATTTTGTTTAGGGATTTCAGATTTGGTCGAAACCTTACTGTCAAAGTCTAACGTGTGGAGTTTACAAGCCGGTTTTGCAGTGGAAAATTTCCGTTGAAAATGACAAGTTCAGGTAAGATAAATGATTAAAATCTAACGTATCAATTTTTTAGTGCAATCACCTCTCCCAACGAAACAATCTACTGTGGCGGCATGTGTTTTTGGCCAAAAGAACCTTGCGAATCAGGCTACAGAATGATCCCACAAAAGGGATATGCCGACGCTGCTTGTCTTCCGGAACCAATTGTTGAGTTATAAAAAATGACCAATGTCCATGAATATTGCGAAAATAAAGCTTCGCTAGTTGGAATGGCTATTTAAAGATCCATCATAAAGGGACAAAGACCTTTCTGATGCTCGATGACGATTTTCGGCAGGTTATAAATAAAAAAAAAGCATTTCACGGTTGCTAACCATCAGAGCAATATTTGAAACCGACAGGACATGTTGGCTCGTTATTCCCTTTTATTTCTTCTTTCGGAATATTTTTTCCTGGGTTGCGATTCAAATTCGTTTGTCCTAATCAGAGGAACCTACACGGGTGTAAGTTCCGATTCGCAACATCCGGAAATCGGATCTGAGGACGACTGTAAGACATTTTGTCTGAAGAAAGCAGGATGTTGGGTGAGTTTTTACGGAAAGAACTTTCTCAAACTGGTCTGATCCTTATACCATTCGGTTCTTCATGAATTTCTGGGTCAAATCGTCTTACTCAAAAGTCGGCAAGACCAAAACGCGCTGATTACTACTTGTTTGAAGTTCTAAAATAAAATCATATCCTATGTGATAACAAATATGTCTCAAAATTCGAATTGACGAGTTCTATTCGGTCCCATTCAACGTTTATAAGTTTCTGCTCCAAATGGTTTCATTCAAAGCTTTGTAGGACCAAAATAAATTTACTAAGTAAAGCTTGTTTCATTCCATTTCTACAAAATAATTGTGTTACGATACAGGGCTTCTCATACACAACCATCTGTAACATCTTCAACGCCACTGCCGACACCGTCGTGGTCAACAGAGACTATTCTAGTGACATCATCTGGTTGATGATCAACTACAACATTACGACGTGTACGTCACTGGAGGACGTCGAAATGGTTTTTATAACTGTCCTGCTTTTTCACACTTCTAAGTTCACAAAGAACTTGGAAAATTTAAAAACTGGTCGGAACACTTCAGGTTCTCACAGACACAACTTGCACAGCTCATTAGTTTTTGAATGGGCGTAAAGGATCCAAATAGCGTGTTTAAACGGATTTTGATGCTTTTATTTGACTTTGAGATGTCCTTTCTCAGAACATAAAACATTGTGCAGTTTGAAATCCAGGTGATAATCCAGGTGAAAGTCGGCTTTCACCTGGATTATCCGGCGAATTCCCAACCAAAAACTCAAATGAGCTTCCTTATCAGACCTGGTCAAAAGCCTACTGTCAAAGTTTAACGTGTGGAGTCTACTTGCCAGTGGTGAGGTGGAAAATTATTGTTGACAACGACAAGTTCAGGTAGATCTCTCTATCATTGATATGATAAGTTTCGGTTTTAGAGCCGCTCGTACTGCTAACGGAAGCGTCTCCTGTGCTGGCGTATGTTATTCGGAGCAACATCTTGCGATGCAGGCTATGCAGTAATGCCGTACAGCTACGGAAAATTCGTTTGCGCACCTTCAACAATGCAAACGTGTTGCTAAGCTTTTTCTTGAAATCCTCGCTATTTCAGGAAGGAATAAAGCTTCATAAGTTGTTTGAAATTTATCAAAATCGGAAAAACCAATTTAATTAATAAGAAAGGCGATTAAGAAAAATGGGAGGAACATTTCCATACATTAAAAAAAGCAGGATTCACTGTCGCTACCCATTGAAGTTTTATTCGAAAGCCTCTCATTTTGAGAACATGGTGGCTTCCTATTTACTCCTCATTTTCTTCCTGGAGCTTTCTTTTTCTAGTTCTCATTCATGGTCCTATATTCTGATCACAGGAACTTTTACGGGCGTGAAATCGGATTCTCAACATCCGGAGATTGGATCTGAAGACGACTGTAAGGCCTTGTGTCAGAAGAAGAGAGGATGTTGGGTAGGTTCATAAAAAAAATTTGAAGGAAATGTAGAAAATCGCAAGATCTAATTTAATCCTAAGTTAGAGGCTCTATACAAGCTTCATGAAAGGAAAGTCATGATTGTAACAATTTTTAAATAGTTTTCTTCCCAAAGTCCATGTTAAAATTTCTTTCTCAACTTCCTCAGGGCTTTTCCTACAAATCATCCTGTAACTTGTTCAACGCCACCGCCGATGACGTCATGGTCAAAAGGGGAGATTCTGGTGACGTCATATGGCTCATGGTCAACTACAACTTGACGACGTGCGCTTCTTTTGAAGACATTCAAATGGTTCTGACAAACTGTTCCTTTTCTTTTGGAGTGGCAAGTTCAGATTTGGTCGAAACCATATTATATAAGTTTTACGTGTGGGGTGGTTCAGCCGACGTTTCAATTGAAAATCAACGTGGTAGGCAATAATCTAAGGTATCATAATGAGTAAACGTATGGTTTATTCTAATTTTAGTGTTGCCTTGACTACCAATTCGACCATTTCATGTGGCGGCGTGTGCGGTAGCAGTTCCAATTCGACTTCTTGTTTGGGAGGATATCACAAGACTTTCGATCCTCTCTATGGAGATTTTGTCTGTATTTCAGACACTAACCAATAAAATACGAAAATATTTGTTGAATTTACCCAGTCATAACTATTCATGATCCCTTCGCGGAATAAAATGAACTTTCTATCAAAGTTAGCAACCGCAAATACAAAAAGGTTTGAAGTTCAAAAGATGAGTTATTTAAAAGAGTCTGAAACGTCTGCGCTCTCTTTTCTCTCACCCACGAGGTCATAGAAACGCAGTAAGGTCCAAAAAAGACTGTTTCAAGCCGGACTAGTAAATTACTACCATTAACTGAATGGTTTTTGGTAACATTTCAGGCTAACCTTCCCTCGAAATTTCGTAGAAATAAGTCATCGGAAAAGCACCATAGAGGTCTGAGAAATTTCTTAATTTATAGTTTCACAAAAAAAGAGTAACCAAAACAACGAAAAAAAGAGAAAAATCTGCCAAGAAACGACTCCGTTTTTCTTACCCTCTCACTTCCAAAAAATGTTGGCTCACTACTTCCTCCTTGTTTTTCTTCTGAAGCTTCTTCCAATCTTTGATTCAGCGTCCTACATTCTCATCAGAGGAACCTATACAGGTGTAGAAAATCAGTCTCCCTATTTAGAAATTGAATCTGAAAGCGAATGCAAGGATATGTGTCCTGGGCTGAAAGGATGCTGGGTTGGTTTTTTTTTAAATTATGGTAAAGATGTTGAGGGAAATAAAGCTTCTAGCCCTGAAAAAATGGAACTTGTAAGATTTTTTTTCAAAAGTATGAGGTGTAAAAGTTTTTTTTCTTGCTCTGAGGTCTCGGGCAAATTCAGAATGGTGAAAAATGATCGTCAAACAAGAGAGGCTCAAAAATGGCTTCACAAAGGTAGCAAAAATAGTCTCTTCACCGAGTTTTTCATTGTTTCTAGATTTATCTAGTTTCAAGAGATGGTGGAGAATAAGAATGGCAGCAAAAATGGTGTATAAGAGCTGATGAATTGGCGCAAAAAGGCTGCAAAAAAGGGAACTTTTCTATGGAGCCTCTTTTCACCTTTTCCGACTTTGCGTATGTTCGAAAAAATTCTACAGTGAATCACAGCCAAGATTTAGCGAAATTTCAATCAGCCACCAAAGAAACTTCCTTTGTGAAGTCTCATTCCTCAAACATTCTCGTTACCTTTCCCTATAAACCACTCTATTTTCCTAGGGCCTGTCATACGACCCTCAAACCAGCGCCTGTAACGTGTTCGACGCCTCGGTCGACAACGTCGTCGTCGAAAGAGATCATTCCGGCGACTACATCTGGCTGATGCTCAACTACAACCTGACTTCATGCGGTACTCTAGAAGACATTGAAATGGTTACTATAGATGTCTTCTTCTTGAATCCAAAATCTCAGCGTTGGTCGAAACCCTGGTGTCAAAACTTCACTTGTGGATTCGTTGAGCCAGTCTTACAATGGAAAATTGAAACTGGCGGCGACACTTTCAGGTAATTAAATAAATTGCCAAATAAAGTCCTAGTCTCATTTTCAGCACAATCGTCGCTCCTAATGAAAATGTCACTTGTGGAGGCAGATGCACCTTTCCTAATTTAACTTGCACAGAAGGACATTTAGCGCAAGTGGTCTTTGGTAAATCTGTTTGCATATCAACTTGAATCGTACTCTATAGAAAAACTTTGTTGTCAATTTTTCTTTCGAAAAAATTCCTTCAACTCTTGATGACACTTTTCCAAAGTGTACTTTAGAACCCACTCTTTTAGGAATATAAAAAAAAAGTTTGAAAAATACGCAAGCCATGACAGCAAAGCCCTATTTCAAGCGTATTTTGATGCGTCTCAACTCGAATTTTTCTTTTTCCTCTCTGGGATCAGTAGGTCCTAAATTACATTTCAAGTTTCAAAATCTCATCAGAGATCAAGGAATTCTGCCCTTGTAAGATTGATAGAAATGTCCAGAAAAAGGTACCCCCCCTCTTCTGTTTTTCATTACAAACCCGCCAAGAATCAGCAGTTTCAAAAAAAAAAACTGACTTTTCAAATTTTCAGTTACTTGATTAAAATGCCAAGATTGTACGTATCTGATGTAAATAAATTAGTTTTATCAGCAAAAAATTGTGAATAAGATCCAAAAAACGGATCACCGCACCGTGTCGTTGCAGACTAAAAAATGAAACTTAAAAAAAATGTGCCTGAGAGGGTCTCCTTCTTTTAAAGAATAATTATCACAACTGGCCAAGTTTTGGATCCTCAAAGTAAGAATTCGATCGAAACAAAATGAAAAAAACCGCGGCCAGACTCAGACACGTTCCCATCCAAAACACACTTTTTGAAAAACGACATAAATATTCGAATCGCAATATTCATCTGCAAATTTCTCTTCCGACGCTTGTTTCCCGGTTGCTAACCATCAAAACGTTATTTCGAAGCATTGCAAAAGCATGTCGACCCATTATTTGCTTTTAATTTTCCATCTACAGCTTTGCTTCCCAATTTCTCATTCATGGTCCTATATTCTGATCACAGGAACCTATACGGGTGTCAGTTCCGTTTCACAACATCCAGAGATTGGATCTCTGAGCGGTTGTAAGACACTATGTGAAGGCATAGCAGGATGTTGGGTTGGTTTTCGACATGTAAAATGCCAAATAAAATTACCAGGGTTTTTCCTACAAGTCATCCTGTAACTTGTTCAACGCCACTTCCGACAACGTCGTGGTCAACAGGGGAGATACGGGGGACGTCGTCTGGCTGATGGTCAACTACAACTTGTCGACGTGCGGTTCTATAGATGACATCCAGATGGTTTTTGAAGTTCAAAAATTTTTTTGAAATCTGAATTATAGCTATGGTCGGAACCATACTGCAAGAGCAAGAATTGCGGTTACGTTTGGCCAAAGTTGCAATGGCAAATTAAAGTTCAGGGAAATACTTACAGGTAGGTTCAGAGGTAATTAGCTCCTGATCATAAAATTTACAGCTCAACAACGGTTTCTAGTGAAAGTGACGAGTGCAATGACATATGCTTGTTCCCTCAAACTTCTTGTGCAGAAGGGTATCATAAGGCCGTTGCGAATAAAAGAAATATTTGCGTAGCAAATTGAAGTTTGCAAAATAATTTGATTGTTGCTTATTTTTCTCGCTTATTTTTTTAGTGGTAAATAAAAATTGGAAATTTTGTGAAATCCGATTGTATCGTATTCGCCCGATTTCTTTGCATTATACCCAAAAAGACAAGTTCAAACCTTTCGCCAATTATTACGTGTTCAAAATGATCTGTTCTATTTTTTTAAACGCTATGATGTCGCTACGCAAAAATTCATTTTGAAGACATTATTTTTAAAAATTGTTCTTTATGGTCCGTTCGCTGCAAAATGAAAATTTTCGAGCGTCTGCGTCTCTCTGTCCCCTTACCGACTAGAAAAATGGAAACAGCACATCAACTAGGAGAGCTCAGAGATGTCACGTTCTTTCAAGTCGCCATAATCGTACTATAACAGAGAATCGGGCCTGATACGACAACTTTGAAAAAAAAACATATACTCAAAAATCTTTCAACCCATTAATTTTTCAAATTTTTTCCTTTGTCTCCATCCAAATTAAAACCTGAGTCAGTAATTTCCAGAATATTTTAAAAAGGTCACTTCTAAGAAAATGAGAAGAAAAACAAAATGACAGAAAAAGGCATAGTTACTCCGTCGCCAGACGGGGCGTGGTTTTCAGGTTGCTACCCATAGAAAAGTTTTTTTCAAACTTCACCTTAGGAAAAAGGATGTCGGCTAACCACATTTTTCTCATTTTCCTCCTGGAGCTAAGCTTTCCAAGTTCTCATTCATGGTCCTATATTCTGATCACAGGAACCTTTACGGGTGTAGGATCCGATTCGCAACATTCAGAAATTGGATCTGAAGACGACTGTAAGGCCTTGTGTCAGAAGAAGAGAGGATGTTGGGTGAGTTCATGAAAAAAAAAAACTATGAAGATAAAGTAGGAAATCGCTGTTTGATCTTGTCTGATAGTTAGTCATCAGAAGGAAAATTTCCATGCTTCATAACTAATTAAAAAAAGGGTTTTGAGCTCAGAGAAGCTCATTAAGAGCCTAATGTTCTTTATACCCGTTTTCAAAAAAATCTCTGAAATTCATTGCATATGAGACCAAAAAAAGGCTTTCAGATGATCTTTTTTTCCGCATATTTTAAAAGCAGGGTCTCGCCGCGAAAGGCACTGGCTACTCCTGAGGCTACTGTAGACTCCTCTTTTTTGTTTTTCACATGCTTTCTCTTGAACTTATCTCCAAGCTTTAGCTTCCTTCCTATTTTAATGAAAAAATACGAGTCTTCAGTGTTTTTAGTCGCTCAAATCCGGAAAAAATAAAACTGAAGTAGTTATGAAGATCAAAAAATAAACAAAAAACAGTTTAAGGATCATAATTCAGTTATTCCCTCTGAACTTTCTAATGCCTAAGGTTATACTTAATGGATAAGATGAATTGAATCAAAAAAACTTCGAAAAATCTGTCTCACTTCCTTAAAATAATCAAGAACACTAAATACTAGCCGAAGGCGGGTCTCGCCGCGAAAAAGAATGTCAGCCACTGGGATTACTGTAGACTTATTCTTTTGCCTTTCTCTATCGTTCTTTGGTCCCAATCTTGATATAACTGATTATTTTTTTCTATTTAAAAAAATCAAAAAAAGAGTCTCAAGAAAATATTGAGAACAGAATATCTAAATAAAAAAAGAGGGAAGATGCTCCAATCATCAGGATTAACACAAAAAACGGCACAGAAGTTTTTTCTCAATGTTTTACACCTAAATTTTAAAAAAAATATAGAAGTATACTTGTTTGATATTACTTATCTAGTCAAAAAAATCGTAAAAAATAGTTCTTCCCTTCTTATAAAAATCAGAATTAGAAAAAACTCTGCGCTTTGCGTCACGCAACGAAAATAAAAACGAGGCCTGAGACTACGGTAGGTCGCAGTTTTTGTTTTTTTCCTCTTCTATTTAGTCGTATTTGGACTTTTTTTCTGCAATGATCGAGTGTTGTGAAATATAATGGTCTACCAAGCGTTTCAAATGGAAAAATCGATAGAGAAAGGTCACGAAAAATTAAAAGCCGCCAAAAATTTACCAAAAACTTGTTCATTGATCTTGTTTCAATGTTTTCTCTTAGATTTCTGAATGTTTCCGATTGTGCCTCACTGAAAGAATAAAATAGATCAAAAAAAATTCAAAAAACTGTTCTTAATGCCTTATATAAATCAAAAGAGAATGGAGACTCTAAATGTGGGTCTCGACGCGAAAACGAATGTCTGTCACTGAGAATACTGTAGGCCTTGCTTTATGGCTTTTCCTCGACCCTTACTGGTTTTTTTTTATAGCAGAGTGTACGAATACGAAAAACAATTCTTCTGTTTGTGAACTGTCAATATTACAGGGCTTCTCATACAATACAATCTGCAACTTGTTCAACGCCACCAGCGACGCCGTCGTGGTCAAGAGAGAACATCCTGGTGACGTCATCTGGCTGATGCTCAACTACAACCTGACAAAATGCGGCACTTTGGATGACATTCAGATGGTTTTTGAAGTTCGCAATCTTTCTTGAAATGCAAATCTTAGCTTTGGTCGGATCCGTACTGTGTAAATTTCACGTGTGGGGTCGTTGAGCCGATGTTACAGTGGAAAATCGAGGTGCAGGGGAGCACTTACAGGTAAATTCCGTTCAAAATAATCAGTTTTATTAGTCCAATTTTCAGCTCAGTCACTGCTGTCAATGAAACCGTCTCTTGTGGCGGTTTATGCTTCTTTCCTTCGACTGCTTGTCTGGAAGGTTACTCATCACATGTGGATGATGTATATCATGATCATCTTTGTGTACCTACCCCCGATTGATGTATTTCAGTTGTTACTTTTTTGGAATCATCAAAAAATAAAGATTCTGATGATTATCCACTTCTCACTTTACCCACCAAATCAGCCAGAATTCTCCTATATCTGGCGCAGTGGTAGTGGCCTAGCGGTATACAAAAAAGGTCACAAGTTCGAATCTTTCGCCGGCTCTAACTTTTTTTTGCCAGTTTTTCAGATTTTACCCGTCATCCCAAGCTACTAGAGAATGAAAAAACTGGCGAAAGTTAACAAGGTACTCCAAGTCCCTAACACAAAAAAAAGGGGCCGCATTTGGAATGGCTCATCTCAATTGTCCTCCTCCTACGTTATCTCTAGTCCAAGACCCTAACCCAACACCAAGTGGCCGCACTTGGAATGGATCATCTCAACTCTTCGTCTTACGTTGTCTCTACTCCAGGACCCTAGCCCAACACCAAGTGGTCGCACTTGGAATGGATCATCTCAACTCTTCATCTTACCTTGTCTCTAGTCCAAGACCCTAACCCAACACCAAGTGGCCGCATTTGGAATGGATCATCCCAACTCTCTCCGTCTTACGTTGTCTCTAGTCTAAGACCCTAACTCAACACGACATGGCCGCACTTGGAATGGATCATCCCAACTCTCTCCGTCTTACGTTGTCTCTAGTCTAAGACCCTAACCCAACACGACATGGCCGCACTTGGAATGGATCATCTCAACCCTCTTCGTCTTACGTTGTCTCTAGCCCGAGACTCTAACCCAACCCTAAGTGGTCGCATTTGGAATGGCTCCTTTGAACTCTCTTCGTCTTACGTTGTCTCTAGTCCAAGACCCTAACCCAACACCAAGTGGCCGCACTTGGAATGGATCATCTCAACTCTCTTCGTCTTACGTTGTCTCTAGTCCCTAGCAATGTCGTGAAGGTCAAGCGCAATTATACTCCAATGAAATTGGGGTAATTTAACGTACCTCTCTGTTACGGGGGACCAACTTGAGCCCTTCAATCTTCATTCTTGATTCTCGTTTACGGGGGACCAACTTGAGCTCTTCAATCTTCATTCTTGATTTTTCAAAATCTACCTAAATAAAATCATTCACCTGGGACAATAAAATAATCTATAACCTTCAAAAAATTTCGTTCTGCGCCTTTTTTTAATTTGCAACCATCACCTTGGACCACCAAAAAGAATAAATATTGAAATAAATATTTTTTCATTATCAGCAGCCTTGAAAGATTATATTTGATACCAAATTCTCTCGAATTAAGAGAGAAATCTTTGACAAACTCATTTCGTGACAAGAATCTTTTTTAACGGCCTCGGCCTTTCAAATAATGAGAAAAAGTTCAATTTGCACGTGTTTTTGAATTACGTGAAAAAATAATCATTCCATGATCTTTTTAGTGATAAAACTCAATCACTGATCAATAATGATAACTTGCCTAAACGACATCAGAAAGGCCAGTAAAGAAAGAATCATCAAGGAAATTTTAGGCAATAACTTCGATTTTCCTCGATTTTTCTCTATTTGATATCGTCAAATAGATTTTGATAACGTGATTTATGTTGAAAAACGGCTCAAAATTGAGTTTGCCTTCTAGGAACTCTAGAGTGGTCGCTATAGGGAAAACCTTAAGGGCCCTTGAAAGTACCCTCAAGGGACCACCTTAGTTCCTCCTATAGGGGCGACTAAAGCTTGCTTTTACAAAAGTTTTAGTTAGGGGTCCCTATAGGGGACATGTTAATCGATTCTTGTTTTCAATGAGAAAAAAATTTCCATGCGAAAAATTCAAACAAAAAAGATTAAAAGACCCTACAGAGACCACTAGAGCTTTAGGAGCTTGAGGGTCAGACTCAAAATCCCCATAGAGATCACATAATTTTAAACCCTAGAGAGGGCACTTTTTGTCCGTCTCCTATAGGTGTCGAATATAAAACTATAGGGATTGTTTTTGCCCTAAACCCTCTAGGGACCACTCTGGCGTTCCTGAGCTGCTTTTCGGGTACTTTATGGAGACTACAGGAACTAAATTTTCCTTTTCAATACCTTTTTTTGGGACTCATGAATTTTTAATTATCGCAACCGTTTGAAATTTTCAAAATATATACAAAATGGTTGAGAGAGATTCTTTGCTTTTTTGGCGCCAAATTTAAACTTTCTTCACAAATTTCAAGTGGATCATTATAGCCAATTCACGGCTTGGAACTCTGAGGGGGCGTGGCCTGTCTGCGCTCTCCACAAACCAAGCACTATCTCTTTCAAGACCCTTTTTTATCCTTATCTCAAGCCCGCCGTGAATAACCTATATAAAGAAGCGAAAGTTCTACAGTTGGCCTAATGGTAGTTGCTTTGCTCTGAACCAAACAGGACACAGGTTCGACTCCTCTCGGCGGTAACTATTTTTTTGCCATTCTATCCGACACGATACAACCTTTATTTCTCTTCAGAATTCAACAAATTGGCGTCCAGCTTTCCCGAAGTCAGGGCTTCTTCTTTTCGGGCATCGTCTTATTGAGAGCGTCAGCGACTCTGATCTGAAATCGAAGGATCTATCATAACAAGCCGAAAAAAAGAAGGAAACCGCGTCAAAAGCAGTGAACTTCATGTAAATCTTCTTGAATTCTTCTGCAATTTCTTTTTCGTGCTTTTTCTTGAAGTCGTCCTCGGTCATTTTCGACGCCTTGAATTTTTCCTGAAATCCACGTTTTTTTGTATCGATATTGCAGATTTGCGACATACAAGCCATAAGTTGAAAAAGTCAATGACGGCTTTGGTTGAAGCTTCCGCGACTTGGGCTTTTTTCAGCTCTGCCTCGAGTTGTTTCACTTTTTCTGTAAATCTCACTAATTTTCTGTTTGAAAAATCTATGGTCGCAATTGGAATGGCTCAACGCGTCGCGGTTCAAGAGTTTTCAATGCCAAAAAGCGCAAGTCGTTTCAGGTCGGTACACTTTGCTTAAATACTCATTTTAATGATACTAAGACCACCAGATGCAACTTTTTCGCGCTGATTCTGAAAATGACCTCAAAAATCTTCCTGGAGGTCTCTGAACAAAGTTATGATCCTCGGAAGTGGAAAAAAAGATGGAATGACGTCACGCTTAGCCCTTCTTTCGTAGAGAATCATTCCAAATGCGACCAATTTTTTTTTCAAAAAATGATATAACCCACCTTCATCAAACTGACCTTCCCCTGCTTTGGTTTCAATCGCTCTCGATTTATCTGAAAATTTTTTTTCGATTAATCAGATTTTTATGTGGGGCGTTCAGTACTACAAAAAGCTCAGATTTTCATACATATAAAGTTTAATAATGAAAAAATAAAGCACCTAAAAAACTTACAACGTTTCCCAATAGTTCTCGAGGAAACGACGGCGCAAAACGCCAAAAGAATCACAATTTTCACGGTCAGCGACATTTTCCAGAAAATACTGATTTTCCTGATATTTCCCTCAATTTTAAACCATTTTTCGATTTGATTGAGTGGAGATTGATTTTTGGGAAAGTTACGAAAAATTATTTCCAGGCCCTTCCCATTCCCAAATTACAATACCAATCCAAAAAGTCTATGTGAAAAAGGGCCCACACAAGTTCTCAGAAAGCAATTTTCATACAACTCGCCTTTCACACCGGATTTGAAATATAAAAATGAAGTTAAAAACGAAAAAAGAACATATTTTCATCAAAAATGTCGACCGCCTTCAAAATCTTCACCTTGTTGGCTCTATGCGCTGTTGCTAGCGCAGAGTTCCAAAACATGAGCGGTCAGATTTCATTTTTTTTTTGCCGCATTTGGAATGGCTCACATTTTACTTTGCGGTTGGGAATTTCCTGATATTTGGCCAGAACGCTCCTTGATGTGCCAGAAGAAGATTCTGAATATTTCAACCTGCATTACTTCCTCGTTTTTGAGAAAAGACGCCTCAAAGTTGAAAGGAACCTCAAAATCTATGAAAATGGGTTATTTTGAAGCTCTGAGCCTTATTTCTCGAAAACTAGGAAGTTTTGCAGGTTAAGGCTTTCAGGATCTTCATCTGTTACATCAAGAAGGTTTCTGGCCAATTTTTAGGGAATTCCCAAACGCAAGTAAAATGACCTCCCCTGTCAAGCCATGTTGAAAACCGGGATTTTGTTTTTCGAAAATCAACTTTTCCTGATGCAGCTAGGCGTCAGCCGTTTTGAGGTCGGGCGCAACTTTGAAGTTTTTATCGAACAATTTTACATTTATACAAAAAATGCAAAAACTTGCCAATCCGCCAGTATAAAGACTGAAAAATGATAACTTCCGAGCGGAAACCGTTTCTGGGTCGTTCGCAAGTGAAAATCGACTTTTTTTCAGCCCTCTACGACATTTTCGCTCCGAGAGACGGGGGCGAGAAACCATTCTATGAGAAGAATCTGGAAGGTGAGTTTTTTTCTTTTAAAGATCATTCTTCGTTATTTCTGGCCTCTCTGCGCTCCCTTTTTCTCTATTTTTCTGTTCAGATTTGTGGTTTTGTGTTAAATGAACAATTTTCAGATCTATTGAAATCGTTCTTGCAGCAAATTAAAGATATGGGCGTCGAAAAGCCGACGGTCAAGGTCGTGGATGAGGGCATCAAAAAACTGATAGTAGGAATTTTTTTCTTTTTCAAATAAGAATATCAGTTTTCGTGTTGGGACACTTTGGAGGCTGCTCCTTTAATTTTAGCGTTGTTCTTCTGATTTTGTAATCTTTCTTAATTTTTCCTGAAGCGGAAAAGCTTGGAGAGCGCTATAAAGTATGGAGTAGCGCGAAAGTCGCGAAAGGTCGGATGGAAAGTAACTTTTCAAACTTCACAAGAATACAGAGCGGTGCGAAAGTCGCGAAAGGTCGGGTGAAACCGAAATTTTGTCGTTTCGAAATTCAAAGGAGTATAGAGCGGCGCGCAAGTCGCGAAAGGTCGGGTGAAACCGAAATTTTGTCGTTTTGAACTTTAAAGGAGTATAGAGCAGCGCGCAAGTCGCGAAAGGTCGGGTGAAACCGAAATTTTTATCGTTTCGAAATTCAAAGGAGTATAGAGCAGCGCGCAAGTCGCGAAAGGTCGGGTGAAACCGAAATTTTGTCGTTTCGAAATTCAAAGGAGTATAGAGCGGCGCGCAAGTCGCGAAAGGTCGGGTGAAACCGAAATTTTGTCGTTTTGAACTTTAAAGGAGTATAGAGCAGCGCGCAAGTCGCGAAAGGTCGGGTGAAACCGAAATTTTTATCGTTTCGAAATTCAAAGGAGTATAGAGCAGCGCGCAAGTCGCGAAAGGTCGGGTGAAACCGAAATTTTGTCGTTTTGAACTTTAAAGGAGTATAGAGCGGCGCGCAAGTCGCGAAAGGTCGGGTGAAACCGAAATTTTTATCGTTTCGAAATTCAAAGGAGTATAGAGCAGCGCGCAAGTCGCGAAAGGTCGGGTGAAACCGAAATTTTTATCGTTTCGAAATTCAAAGGAGTATAGAGCAGCGCGCAAGTCGCGAAAGGTCGGGTGAAACCAAATTTTTATCGTTTCGAAATTCTAAAGGAGTATAGAGCAGCGCGAAAGTCGCGAAAGGTCGGATGAAACCGAAATTTTTATCGTTTCGAATTCAAAGGAGTATAGAGCAGCGCGCAAGTCGCGAAAGGTCGGGTGAAACCGAAATTTTTATCGTTTCGAAATTCAAAGGAGTATAGAGCAGCGCGCAAGTCGCGAAAGGTCGGGTGAAACCAAATTTTTATCGTTTCGAAATTCAAAGGAGTATAGAGCAGCGCGCAAGTCGCGAAAGGTCGGATGGAAAGTAACTTTTCAAACTTCACAAGAATACAGAGCGGTGCGAAAGTCGCGAAAGGTCGGGTGAAACCGAATTTTCATCGTCTCGAAATTTAAAGGAGTATAGAGCAGCGCGAAAGTCGCGAAAGGTCGAGTGAAACCGAAAATTTCTCATTTTATAGTTTAAAATAGTATATACAGACCTCCTAAAGAAATCCTGAAGCGAAAACTGCTTATTAGACAGTCACAAAGCTCTCATTTCAAATTTTTTTTTAAATCATAAAACTCAGGCCGGACTCAAGGCCAACCCCAAATTGACGCCGGCTCAGTTCAAGCAAAAATTCGGCATCAAATGGAACAAGGAATTCGTGGACAAGTTGCTGCAGCAACCGGTGGGAGATGTGGTTCGTTCCTTTTATCTGTCTTTGAACTAAAATTCACATAAAATTTTCAGTCCAAAGTCGCGGAAGTCGTATTGAAGATCAAAAAACGCAAGCAATGAATTTACTTGTTTTGTTGAATAAAAGGTATTTTCTAACATCTTGTCCAGTGGCAAAAGGGCTTTTTTAAAATTTTCATAATCTAGGTTCGGGCCCATTAAGCCAACTTCTACATTTAGAACTTTTATTGAAAAATCCACTTTTCTATGACTCGCGAAAAATTTTTTGACGCGTTGCGTGTCGCGTCGCGGCTCAATGACGTCGACTAAGACCATCGAGAGGAGCAATGGATAAGGTTCGGCCGTCGACGAATATCGTCTTCTCTTGGATATAATGACTAACAAAAGGAAGACCCTGCAAACATGAGCATTATTTAAGAAAGATAATAAGAGAGTAAAATCTTTCGGTGCTTCACAGGCTTTCAATTCCGAAAACAACACAAGCCACGGCTATAATTGAGAAGAATGAGTAAAAAATTGATTAATCTGAGCAATAAGCAGTCACTGACCCGCTTTATAAGCCTTTTGATAAATTGACGATACGGACGTACAAAATAGAAGCTGCAAAATTCAATTTGTGGGCTTGGAAATATACATTTCTGCATAAAGAAAAAGATATTCCCATCATGGAAAGTTACCTGACGAAGGTACTGATATAAGGATAAAAAACGAAGGAAAGCGAAGCACAATGTTTGAAAAAATCCGTCGAAGTCAAGGCATCGAAACCGATAAGCGTAGCTGCGCCGAAAACGCCCAAAGGCACGGAAATAGCAATAATTGGATAAAGGTTCTGAAAAGAAAGGGTATGTAGTCAAAACTTTAAGGCAAGTCCTTTTTTTTGTGCCGTACATGATCATTTTGAGGATAAGGAGAAGTTTGGAATAGCTCAAACGGGCCACTTAATTGATGGCCAAAACTGCGCCCGACCTTGAGTGACTTTCTTGTCCCTACACTTATGAATATCGTCTCGCGCAAATAGCTTTTTGTCGGTTGATACGGCATTTAACAAGGTCAAAATTGCGCCCGACCTTGAGCGACTTCCTTATCCCTACGTTTATGGATATCATCGCGCGAAAGTAGCTTTTCGTCGGCTGAGACGGCATGTTTTGAAGTAAAAATTGCGCCCGACCTTGAGCGACTTCCCTTTTTCTACGCTAATTGATATCGTCTCGCGCAAGTAGCTTTTCGTCGGTTGATACGGCTTTTTTGGAAGTCAAAGATGCGCCCAACCTTGAGCGACATCCTTATCCCTACGTTTATGAATATCATCTCGCGCAAGTAGCTTTTTGTCGGTTCATACGGCATGTTTGGGAGGTCAAAATTGCGCCCGACCTTGAGCGACTTCCCTACCCCTACGCTTATGGATATCGTCTCGCGCAAGTAGCGTTTCGTCGGCTGATACGACATTTTTGGAAGTAAAAGTTGCACGCGACTTTTCTTTTCACTACGCTTATGCATATCGTCTCGCGCAAGTAGCTTTTCGTCGGCTGACACAGTAAAAATCGCTTCGCAACCGCAACGCAACAGTAGGGATTACGGTATACCTGAGAAATGAGCATCCAGGTGAGTTGCTTCTGTTGCTGGTACGTTCTCGTCGACATGTGCTCTTTCATCGAATTGATTCTCTGAAAGGGAGTACTGTAGCTATAACTTATTCCCGTCGCCTGACTTCTCTCGACCCTCTAGATCCCTCTTCGGTCTAACCCATGAGAGGAAAGAGATCGCAGAGAAGCCAGAAATTCTAGGAAAATACCTTAAGCATCAAATAAGATGAGATAAAGTTCCCAATATGAAAACCGGCAAGGCCTCCGCCGACGGCCAAAACTGAAAAAAATCAAAAAGTCATGCGGCGCGGTCGCGTCGCGGTCACCCATCGGTATGATCCTGAGATTGTGCATATCCGTGGAGACGTAAACTACAGCCGAGTCGTTCAAATAACTGCCCAGGTAGTTTTCTTGGCCCCGAGAAATGGTCGTTTTTAGGAAGTCCTCAAAAAGTTTTTTGAGGAGTTTTGTGAAAATTAAGGATGAACCTTTGAATCAGTGAGGCAAAAAAGGATCGAAGTCGTGGCGATGATACCAAAAATCACGTTGATTAGGATCACAACGAGAAGACCTCTGAAATAAGTAAATAAATTCCCATATAGCCGCTACGCGACCGCAGACGCGTCTGGCAATCTTGACCTTTTTAGAGGCTTAAAAAAATTTTAAAAGATATAATTCTAAAAAAATTGGAAAAAAACAATTTTTTTCAAGAATTTTGAAGACTATCAGAAAAAAAGAGGTCTGAGCGAATCCCTATTGAATTTTTTATTTAGAAAAAAATTTTTGGAAAGACAGCCGCGACGCGACCGCAGACGCGTCTGACGAATTCGAAAGCGATCGACTTTTTCAGAATTTTTGGAATACGAAATAAAAATGTTTTATTCATAATTAGAGCAAATCCGTTTAAGATAGAAAACGAAAAAAATTTTTTTCTTAGCCAGGAAAACTTTCAGAATGAAAAACCGCGACGCGACCGCAGACGTGTCTGACGATCTCAAAAATCTACTTTTTAAAAAAAATATTTCTGAAAATTAGAAGATCGATTGTATGGAATTTGAAAAAAACGACACAAAAATTTTTTTTTTCAATTATATTAGAGCGAATCCCTACACATTTGTGACAGTAAGCGGAATTATTTTCATTTTTAGAAAACATTTTCGGACCGCGACGCGACCGCCGACGCGTCTGACATATTGACGAAAAAATTTTTTGGCTATCAAAATTTTCCTCTCAACTTCTTGCAACAACTCATGACGAATTTTCTATAAAAGTTTTTTTTCCTCACTTTCCGACTTCCTTGAATCCTTGCAAAATAACTCAGGTGCTTTTCCACCTCCATCCTAATTAAATTTTAATCACTCTATCATTTTTTTTTTCATCGACAGGTGCTCCTGATCGAAAAACTTGCAACAAACTTGAACGAAAAAATGAATTCGAGGGCCTTATGCCGCTCGAAAACCATCATCGATCTCGTGTAACAGCAATCATTGATAGCCGTGAAGATTGTCATGCCACTGACAATAGTAGCACAAAACTAAATTAATCACTATTCAACTAATTATAAAATAATCATTGATCTAACCGTTCCTTTGGCGTAATTATCGTCAATTTTCGATAAAAGGCCTCTCATAGCGGCCGCCGGTAATGGAAATAACACATCGGGTGATAAGAGGAATGTCAAAGTTATATTGAAACACAAATCACAGATCTAAAAACCTCTCAAAATTAAATTTTTTTACAAGTCACCTCACCGCCAGTTTCAACATTGCATAACTGTAAAGTTTCATCTCAGTGGAAGACTTGAAAATGATCGTGTAAATCCAAAACAACGTTGTCAACGTGCCAAGTAGTGATAAAACCGTGTAGATTGTAAAAACCGTCGAACTTTCCAGCATGAGCTCTCTGAAATGATGTTTCTTGCGTGGAAACTAGTAGGCGAGGCGCCGCGCTGGATGAACATGGGGGTATAGCTCAGTGGTAGAGCGCTCGCTTCGCATGTGAGAAGTCCGGGGTTCAATCCCCCGTACCTCCAAATTCCCTTTTGCTATTTTTCGTTGAGCAAGCTTGAAAGCAAGAAAAAGCAAACAGAAACTTTGAGATTTTGATTTTTCCTATGGTTACTAGTACAGAAAAATCTAAAAACTGAGAAAAAGGGAAAAATTTTGATGAAGTTAACAGGTAAAAGCTCATTCATCACGAAATAGACAAAAGCGTGAAAATCAAGCCAAAAGTGTGATAATAAAGCAGAAAAAACTCAAAACTATCAGTGCTAAAGTGCATTTCTCCAACTTTTATAAGATAGAGGGGAGTTTGTCGAAAAGCACCTGCTCTTTACGAATTTTTTTTCTCGATAATTTTTCGCCTCTGGTCATTTTTTCTCATTTTGTAAGTGCCAAACATGCAACTTGATTTTCGACTTTTTGCTATTCTTCTAATCAAATTTTCCGAGTCAGTGAAAGCTCATATGTTACTCGAAGAAATTAAAATCCAAAAAGTTTGATTTTGAACAATTTTGTTCCTTTGGAAAAGATCAGACCTTGTTCAAGTGGTATAGATGCTCATCAGACGATATTCTGGGTCCAAAATCAATTCCAGTCGATTCCAGCTCTCAGTAACTTTTTTTGACCAATTTCCAATTTTTTCCAATTTTTTTCTGCCCTGCAAACTTTTTCGCCAGAAAAATCAACAACCTTCCCGTCTACCTCAACTTTTCGGACCCGAACTTTTTTTTTTTATCTCTTAGGCAAACTTTGAGATTTTTTCACAACGCTTTGTTTGACCCCACGTGGCTAAAAATTCGATTTTCTTTTTATTTTTCCTAGTTTCTATCAATTCTCATAGAGAAAAGGAGTATTTTTGAATGAAACTTTACAAGCCACGCCTCTTTTCAAAGCTTTTTTTAAAAATAAACTTTCAGCAATGCCTTGATGACGTCATTCTGGACACCTGAAGAAGATCCCGTATCTATTTCTTCACGTTCTAACTACGTCTCCTGTTCATCGGTGCCTTTTCCATTATGATTTTTGCGTAAATTTGTCGCGGCTTGAGGCGCAGAAAAGTGGGCGTGGTCTGAGATGCAAATTTACGAATGTGCCAACTACGTCTCCTGTTCATCGGTGCCTTTTCCATTATGATTTTTGCGTAAATTTGCCGCGGCTTGAGGCGCAGAAAAGTGGGCGTGGCCTTAGATGCAAGTTTACGAATGTGCCAACTACGTCTCCTGTTCATCGGTGTCTTTTCCAATACTATTTTTTGCCGAAAGTTGGTTTGAGGCGCAGAAAAGTGGGCGTGGTCTGAGATGCAAGTTTGCCAGGAGTTCAGATTGGTCTTGTACATAGCTTCAAAGATGTTTATGTGTCAAAAAAATCGTAAAAATGGGCGTGGCCTCCTTCTTTGGAAAAGAACCCTTTCCCACTGAAAATGGCCAGGAAAAGCACTTTCAACCTATTTTTTTCGGGTCGGAGAAGCCCGCAAATTTAATTATTCTGTGTAAGCTCTCTTAGAAGAATTTTCCCGTTCCCTTTGCTAGAAAAGTTTTTTCGATTCATTTCACGACCTTTAAATCCTTCGTTCTTCTAATTTTAACATAATCAATGTTGCAAAAAAAACTTTTTTTAAAAAGAAATATGTTTTTCACAGCGAACAGCTGCTATTGACTGATAAATGGCCTCCTGAACCAGGCTAAACACTAAAAAAAAAGTACTTCTGCCGACATTCTAGTGTAAAGAATGACAACTGGACCATTGCCTAGCAACATGAACACCCATTTTTCACCGAAAATGTATTATTCAGGCCGTTTTCTGAGATTTTACCAGCATATTTTCCTAAAAAAAAATGCGCGATGTCTTTTTTTTTGTAACTTCGAAGTTTATAGGTCGTAATTTGAAAAACATATCTCCCCATTCAAGAAAAAAATGAAAGAAGAATCTAAAAAAATCTCTGAACCATTTGATTATAAGATATTTATCAGGAAAATCTTTGACAGCCTTTTTTTGAATTTTTTCCTGTTTATATTTAAAACAAACAAAGCTATTTTTTTAAAGCTTATATTTCCGCAAAAAAAAGAAAAAAAGTCTTGAATTTTTGGCCAGCTTTCTCAACAGTAAACCTACTATGATCAAAAAAATAAGAAAAACATAACTTTTTTTCAAAGATTCTTTTCAAATTTCTGAACAAGCCGTCTACGAGATCAATGGTCAAAAAGACAAAATTCAACCCTCAAAAAAAAATTCTCGTTTTTCCAACAATTTGTTCGGTTTTCCGAAATATACTTTCAAAGAAAGGTTTACGTCTTTTTGATCATAAAAAAATCGAAAAAAATCCTAGAAAAAAAGTTTATTTTTCATCATAATTTTTTTCATTTTCTTGACATTAGGTCAAACTTATAAACTTTCAAACCGCCAAAATTTGAAAAATTTAAGAATTTTTCTTGTTTTATTTAGCATAGTACGTTCTAAAGACTGGTATCAAGTATCAAGAAATTTTTTTGAAACAATAATTTTTTTCAAAAATTTCTCTACTTGTAAACGTTTGATCAAAAAAATGGCGAAAAAAACGTTTTTTTGAAAGTGAATTTTCAGTTTCCCTAACTCTCTACCTGGAAAACCATTTTTTTGAAGAAAAATTTCTCGAAATTCTGAAACTCTGACTAGCTGTCGATGATCGAAAATAAATAAAAAAATTTTTTTCAAATTTCTATATTTTCGGTTAGCTGACTCTACGTGAATCACACGATGATCTAAAAAAATCATCTTAATTTTTTTCAATTTCTTGACAGTTTGCCAAACTTATAAACGTGGAAACGGCCAAAATTGGAATACTTATGAATTTTCTTATTTTTTAGCATAATATGTTCTCAGGACTAGCCAAATATCAAGAAATTGACAATTTTTTTGAAAGGAAAATTTCTCTGTATGAAAACAATGACGAACTTTTTTTGAAAGTAAATTTCAGTTTTTCCTAACCTTCTACCTGAAAAAACCATTTTTTGAAGAAAATTTTTCGAAATTCTGAAGTTTTGACTACCTGTCGATGATCGAAAATAAGTAAAAAAAACTTTTTTCGAAGAATTTTTTTCCGGCTAGCTGACTCTACGTGAATCAGCCGATACTAAAAAAAGAACTTTTTCTACAATTTTCGGTCAGTTGTCTCTACGTGACTCATCGCTGTTGAGCAATGAGGATATCCTAAAAATAGCCGCCTATGACGTCAAACCTCCAAAATTTCGGGCGCAGATTTCCTCTGCTAGTGCAACGTTTGGTTTCAACACAACATTCTTTGCCCTATACCCATCCATCCGCTGGGAACGCCGTTCTTTAATCGATTGTGTAGGGGGCAGAAAGAGCTCCACCCTTTTGCTTTACCCCCAGGCGCTTGGAAACACAATTAAAGAGCTGAAAATAGCACCCGGGTCGCCTCTTTTCCTCGTTCAAACTACATTCTTTTCCAAGATTTTGTTTTATTTTTTGATGTAGTCTATTCGTAAAACGTTGTTGGAGTGTTTTTGCATGAATCCGAGACTTTTTTGAACTAGTCAATGTCTCTTTAAACTTCTCCCAAGTAAGGTCTTTTACTTTGATTTTTCTGAAAATTCGTCAGAATATCCTTTGATCTACTACATTAAGGTCCTGTACATCTCAACCTGGCTTTTTCAAAAATTGGACTCGAAGCCTCAAAATGGTATATTTTAACGAATTTTGAAGGTTTCCTTTGACTTGGCGGTGTCCTTTTTTCTCAAATTTGGAAAAACTGCAGTTTGAAACTCTCAGAACCTCCGTTTGGTGCGTCAAGAGCTGTTGTGGAAGAAAAATCTAAACTAAAAAATGAAATTACATCCTTTTAAGCAAGAAATTTCGAGCCGGTAACAAGTTAGCTGATAATTCTCAACTTATTTTCTTTTTCCTTCACCTTTTTTTTTGAATCTTAAACTAGAGAATTCTTGTTTTTTCCTTGTTATTTGCTTCGTTATTGTTCAATTTCTACTTATTTAACACTTTCTCGAACTTTTCTTGTTCTGAAACTCATAATCGACCTTCTTTTTGATCGCTTTTTTTGGTTTCCAGGCTTCTTGAAAAAGTTTTTCTGATAAGATAGTGATAGCGCTTCTACCTACAAGCTAAAATTCTTCCCAAATTGTTCAGAGTTTGAAACCAAAGAAAACCTGGAAGAGGTGAATAAAAAAATCGTTTGTTTCGATATAACTAAACTTCCACAGTTATTTGAACTTCAAACTCTAAATTATTCATATTCTGAAAAAAATTCAAGAAGAAAAATTGTGTTGTGAAAAAAATCAAAAAGCGTGAAAAACAACTTTTCGTTGAGTCATAGATCAAAGACTCACATGGTCTGTCGAGAACACTTCAAAAATAAAATTTTATTTAATTTTTCATGAGCAAAGTCGGAAGGGGTGCAAAAAGGCTCCATGAGAAGGGTTCCTATTTTGCTGCCTTTTTGCTCCATTTCATCGGCTTTTATGCAACATTTTTGCAGCCTCTCCTTTTTCATCATTTCTTGAGCCTTTAAAATCCCAGAAAAACGGAAGGCCCGAGCCTTTTTGCGGTCTTTTTTGAGCCTTTTTCTCTCATTTTTTCACTCTTTTTCGATTTTTCTCGAAAAAACGGCTTCACGTTTCAAATCATTGCCCTTCTTTTCATGTTATCCTTTCTCTAATCTAATTTGAAAACCTACATCACTTTTTTTTCATTTTGAAATAAACCTCAAGACCACAACGGGAAAAGTACAGAGAACGGCTTTATCTTATCAGATAACATTTTCTAGTTCTTATCATCCTACTTATAAAGTTTCATTTCGATTTGAGTGTCTGCCTCTTCTAACAAGGAAGTTGATTTTTCTTTACGGTTGGGAATTTTCTGAAAATTGGCCAGAGTATTTCTTGGATAATAGAAGATCGTTCTGAACCTGGAAAACTTCGGTATTTTCAAGAAATAAGGACTCAAAGAATAAAAAAGCCTCAGGTTTTTCTTTGAACTCTTTTTAGGATCCTTTTTCAAAAACTAGGAAGTTTTGAAGGTTGAAACTTTCAGAATACTTATCTGGTACATCTAGGCATTTTCTGGCCATATTTCAGGCAATTCTGAACCTTAAAGTAAAATGGCCATCCTTTTAAGTTGCTTTTTCACAGTTAAGATCAATTTCGACCTTGTAAAATCCTTTTTCTACGATTTGAAGCTCCAAAATTGGTCGATAAGGGTTGCGTTTTCAGAAACTATTCCATTACCAAACGAACTAGAAAATTCTTTGTGCTAAACCGCGACGCGACCGCGACGCTCTGGCCCATTCTCTGTGACCTTTCAAACTTTAATTCAAAAATACGTCTTTTAAAACTGATTACAACTCATTGTGCAACACATCAGGGTCAAAAGAAAGTGTAGGAATCAAATTTTACGTTTTTCTATCTTATCTTTAACATTTTCCTTATCTTGTAATCATCCTACTTATACCCTTGACTGTCTCTTTCCAACTTCCCAGCTTGGTTATCAGCTTATATAAGTCAAAAATTTGACATTCTACCCAAAAAATTCCATTTTTCTATTTTTCCTTCAGAGCCTAGGTCACGTAGATTTTTTTTGGGCTTTTTTTTCTCAAATAAACTTTCCAACTTTCAGCTCATGGACTCGGACGCCGAAAAAGGTGTAACCTCGCCTCTAACCAGTGCGGCAGCCGTGAGGCAGAGGTTGAATAACAGATTGAATGCTCAAAGTTGGGGTGAGTTGATTTTTCACCATCCTATTACAATTTCTTGTCAACATCAGGGGTCCCTATAGGGGACAGCGGAAAAAAACAGCCCTTATAGGGGGGGCAAAAAGTGTCAATTTATCGAATTTTTTTCACCTACTTTTTTTCTTACAGGTTCATAACTATAAACGACTGTAGGGTCCACTGACAAGGGACGTTTTTTACCCCCCCTTGAAATTTTGATGAAACTTCCTTGAAGGGCACTTTAGGACCTACTTGCAGAACAAGAAAAAGTTTCTCGCAATAGATTTTTTTTTTCGAGTGAAAGCCCGAAATAGCGTTTTTTCGTGATAACTTGCGTATTTTGCGGACTTTGAAGCTACATAGCTAGTGAACAAAATATATTGCGAAAAATTTTTTTTCTTGTTCTGCAAGGAGGTCCTAAAAGTACATTTCAGCAAAGTTTCATCAAAAAGTTCAGAGGGGGGTGAAAAAAACGTTTCCTAGTGAGTAACCCTATAGGGACCACTTTTGAATGCTTTAATCCTATAAGGAGAGGTAAAGAGGTCCCTAGAGAGATATTTTCGAAAACCCCTGAGGTTGCCCCTAAAGGGATCAATATAGCGCTTTCAAGTTCTTCTTAAATTTATCTGAGAGCTACTTTTTTTTCTTGAAGCTTCATTTCGGAATGTATAAGAACCACTTTTGTGAGCTTCAGTGGCTCCTATAAGGAGAGGTGAAGAGGTCCCCAGAGTGACATCTTCAAAATCCTCTAAAGGGATCACTCTGGCGCTCTCAAGTTCTTCTTAAATTTTTTCTTAGAGCTACTTTTTTTTCTTGAAGCTTCATCTCGGACTGTCTGACTTTTTAAGAGCTGCGAGTGGGAAAAAAAATTTTTTTTCTAACCCCTCCGAATTTCAAAAAAAAAAGCTAGAACTAAATAATCCTTTTTCAGACATCAACAAATTGATAGTCCCTGCACTGGTCGGCGTCGCTATAACCGCAGCTATAATCTACATTCTTTCTATAAGTATCCATCGGGTTGATGAAGGATTCGTGGCTGTTTATTATCGGGTATAGTCAATGTTTCCCGACTTGAAAGGCGAGGGAGGCGGGGCAAGGGGCGGGACGCGTAGCGTGTGCGTACGCGGTTCTTGGCGCCAGTTCAATTCAATCGTCGCCGACTATTTAAAAAGCTCGGCAACCGCTCTTTTTCTGTATTTTCTTCTATTTTTTGATGCACACATGAACATAATCAATAAATAATTAAAAAACAAGTGAAAAGAGCAATAAATAAGCTCTCTGAATGCTTGCTAGCGGTTGAATTGAACACGTGCCAAGAACCGCGTATGCACACGCTACGCGTCCCGCCCCTTGCCACGCCTCCCACGCCTTTCAAGTCGGGAAACATTGACTATATATTTTATTCATTTTCAAAAATCCTTGCTGAGGTCGTTTTTTTTTCAAAGTTCATAGCGATTCTTCATTCCTCATCTTAGTGTTGTTATTGCTCATGTTAGATCACACAGTCCTTAATAAGGTGGTTTTTTTTTAAATTTCAATTCTAGAGTGATTCTGTGGGATTCTGAGCCTTACCAAGGGTTTTTGAATATCATTTATATATCCCAAACTTCAATAAAACATTTTAGGGCGGAGCCTTGGTTAAAGAAGTAACTGGACCCGGGCTTCACATGCGCTTACCTATTATAACCACTTATAAAAGTATCCAGGTAATGCATTGCTCATGTTAATGATAGTATTTCTCATGTTAGATCACTCCTCAAACTGACGAGCTTGTTAATGTGCCCTGTGGTACTTCTGGAGGAGTTATCATCACGTTTGGTCGGATCGAAGTTGTTAATATTTTGAAGCAAGATGCAGGTAGGGTTATCCCTTGGCCGCATTTGGAATGGCTTAAGTTTCAAAAAAAATCTTCAAGCCTTCCAAAAGCACCTTAACCGCTTGACAACTTGAAAAAATTAATATTTTTTCAGTCCACGACGTCGTCAAGAGCTACACGGTCGACTATGACAAACCCCTGATTCATAACAAAGTTCACCACGAAATTAATCAATTCTGCAGTCGGCACACTATCCAAGAAGTCTACATTGATCTCTTCGGTTCGTTTTTCTTTGGTTTTCCGAAACTCACAAATTCTCAGATACCATCGACGAGAACTTGAAAACGGCGCTGCAGAAGGAGCTGCACACCTTGGCGCCGGGACTGGAGGTTCAGGCCGTTCGAGTCACGAAACCCATCATCCCAGAACAGATCCGCAAGAACTACGAGCAGATGGAAGCTGAAAAGGTTAGTTGTTCGATAGAGCACTTTCCAGTTTTAGAAAAAGTTGGGGTTGGAAAAAAAAAGGTTGGTTTTCCCTTGAAAAGGAAAACGCTAAAATTTGAGGTATGGATCAATAAAAACCAAGCTTAACTGGGAGAACGTTTAATGAGCACTTTAGGGTTCTGACCGTTTAGTGGCCACTTGAGTGACTAAAGTTTAGTCGGCTCTTTTGAAGTCTTAATAAGGACTTTAGTGGCCACTAACAAGCTTATTGGTGACTTTTATAGTGATGGTTTTAGTGGCCTAGTGGCCTAATGATTAAGTGGCCACTTTAGGAATTAGACTTATAGTGACCACTCTAGGGTCTGATACTTAAGTGGTCATTATACTAGTCGAATTAGTGGCTGCTTAAGTGACCTTTGTAGACCTCTAACCAAAACTCAAATAAGTGGCTTCTACAGAAACGATTTTTGGAGCCACTTTAGGGATTCGACGTTCAAGTGACCTCTATAGTAGTCTATCTAGTGGTGGCCTTTTAGAAGTCTAAGTGGCAATAATAGACTATTAAAAACTACTATAGTGGCCACTAACACGCATAATAGTGACCACTACAGAGATGGATTTAGTTGCCACTTAAGGGATTCGACTTAAAGTGGCCACTTTAGTAGTCTATCTAGTGGTGGCCTTTAAGAAGTCTAAGCGGTACTAATAGATCATTAAAAAGTAGTATAGTGGTCACTTTAGTGTCCTCTCCAAATAGTTCTTAAGGAACCAGTTGTCATAAAATCGGACGAATTCATATATTCCAGACAATGCTTCTGGTGGCTATGCAGCGTCAGAAAGTCGTCGAAAAGGAGGCTGAAACCGAGAGAAAACGAGCTCTGATTGGTGAATTTTTGAAGATTTTTTTTCAATTTTCAATAAATTGCCCTTGCAGAAGCCGAGAAAGAGTCCCAAGTCGCGGATATTCACAACAAGCGAAAGATTGCTGAGAAAGAACGCGAGCAATCAATCAACAAAATCGCCAATAATATGCTCCTTGGTGGGTTTTTCAAAGATCTTTAAAAGGCGAACAGTAAAATGATAAAGGTGTAAAGGATATAGTCTGTTCAGGTTTTGAAAATCGAGTGCAATGACGTCATTCAAAAACACTCTGTGGATGGCTCGCTCTCTGATTGGTTTATCGCGCTATTAGGGGGCGGAGCTTGAGCGACGACTTGACATTCAAAATCTGAACAGACTATAGTTAGAAAGGCCAGAGCGGTTCCTATAAGATCAGGGAAAAAAACAGCCTCTAAAGGGGACAAAAAAGACCCCCTTTACGAGTAAAATTTAAGTTGTCACTGTAGCGGTTTACAAACTTTGAGCTGCTAAAGCTTAAGTGGTTCCTAGGGTCTTTTGAGTTTTTTTTTTGTACAGATTTAAAAGAAAACAGTTGTCCTTAAAGGGATAGTGAAAAAAAAGAGGAAACGAGATAGTATCCTGAAGAGACCCCAGAGAAGTCAGGGGATCTCTATTTCTCTAGACCCTCTTCAAAATTCTCTCTCTTTTATCCTTTTTCCCGGGTTTTTGAGTAGACCATTATCTAAAAACCGCTTTTTTGCTAATTAATTTAATTTTCAGAGAAAGAAAAAGCTTCCGTGGACGCGGCAAAGTACAAGATTGAGACGGAATCGGCGGCCTTCCAGAAAATTTTGACACCGTATGATTTTTAATCATTTTCCTTGTAAGGTTGAAGAAAAATAAGAAAATAGGGTCAAAAATTGTGCAGGGTGAGATATAGCAGATTCCGGTTAACTTAGAACGCTAAAGGGGCGTGGCCTGTCTGCGCTCTCCACAAAACAGGCACTATCTATATTCCTATCGTGTCAGGACCCTTTTTTGATGGCTCAAGCCAGTCGTGAATCAGCTATAGTTTTTTCACTTTTTTTTGTCTATTTTTCCATTTTTTTCAGGAAAAGTTAAAGAAAAAGGCAAAATTTTCGACTTTCCTTGACCATTTCTCAAAGAGATCACTGTATATCGAATATTTTTCACTTAAGGGAGTACTTGGAGCTCCAACGGATCAAGGCGATCGAGAAGAACAACAAGATCTACTACGGCGACAAGATTCCAACCGCATTTTTGATGACCAACGACTCACCAAAGAACGAAAATAATTCCCCTCGGAAATCAGAGCCAAAAGCCTTGGAAATAAATCCATTCCAAGACATCCTGAATAACGGGCAATCTGTTCCCAAGTGATCACTTAATGGCTCGACCTGGACAATAGCCATCCGGTGTCTTTCTGCTTTAATATGTACTTATTTATTGTTTTTTTCTTTGTTCCAAGCTTGTATTTTAATAAATTATGGGTCCCTTTTGTTTAGCTACTTTTTTTCAAAAGCCATGTTTTCAAGGCTAAACGGATAATTGAAGGTGGGGTATCTAAAAACGTCATTTTTCGCCTTTTTCCTAGGTCAGAATGGTGATAGAACTTCATGGAGGATTCTTAGATATCTGGCTCAGTGGCTAGAGGGCTTGGCTTCGGTTTCAGATGCGTAGGTTCGTTTCCACACCCCGTCAGATTTTTTTTTTGCACTTTTTGAAAACATTTTTATTGCTTTTTATGCATTTTTCAACACAGAATTTCCTTGATTTCGACAATTTTACCTAAAAATCGGTTTGAAAAACATTTTGATGCTCTCAACACACTAGCTGTATAGAAAAATCTAGAAAAAGTGAAAAAAGGGTGTGTCAATAATTAGGACGCACAGTCTAGCCTCTACAACCTTGACGACCAAGAATCAACCAAAAAAGGAAAATCCAAAAAATGGAGACGGAATATGGTCCATATTTGTTACACAGTTCGCTACGCGCAGAGGGTCGAACCCATTTTTCTGGCCAAGTTCAATTGATTTCCTTGTGCCGCCGTTCTTTCTCCTGCAAAACCCCAAGGAAAGAAGATTTTCGCGCCCTGATACCTACACCTGTTTTCCTTGCCTTTGTTGTTCCCTTTCTTAATTTTTTAATTCCAAAAAGCTCTGATATATTCTTTATCTTCTTACTATTCTAATCTCCCAAAGGTTCTTTACCAAATTGGAAAATCCCCGAACCCCTAAAAAAATCCAGATCCACTCAAAAAACTACCATTCACTTCCGAACTTTCAAAAATTGCCTTTTTTCCTATCATGGAAGGTTATTTTTATACCTTTTCCCGCCGGATATTACATTGATAATCAGTTCAGAACCGCCCATTCATGAGTCAAAGACCCTTCTTTTTTGTTGTTTTTATTGCCCGACCCGGTTTCTTCTTCTCAAAACGGAAGTCGTGTTGATGCTATTTTGAGCATTCTGGAACCTATATAACTTCAAAAAGTCTTGGAAAAGGTGGGAACACCTTTGTTTGGAACAGAACTACCTTTATTTTCTGATTATTATTGTGAGTTTAACTTTTTCTATTACTTCTGCTAGTTTATTTAGTACTCTTATACTGCTTCAAACATGACGTAATTTTGCTAAATTCCTTCAGTTTATCCTTAACCAAGATCAGAAGAAAAGTCTAACCTGAAGACTCCAGTGGTCTCTACAGGGGCAAACTTAGCTACCCTTGGAGATTTCCTTCTAGAGGCCTTTTTACCTCCCCTGAAGGGGCCACTAGAACTTGCAAAAGCGACCCCTATAGAGGACATGCTAGTCGATTATTTTGAACAGAGGAAAAGTTTAAAATGTGTCTTCTTAATATTTTTATCTGGACCCTATAGAGACCATCTAAGTTTTACCCCCATAGAGTACACTTTTTTTGTCCCCCTAACCTCTATAGGGACTTCTTTGGCGTACCTGAGTACCTTTTTTTGGTAGATATATAAAGCCTCAGAAACGCCGGAAGCCTTTTTTTCTTCATGATAAAAGTTGAAAATTTGAAGCTTTATAAAACTTTTTGCGATTCATTTTATTTCAAAACCATTCCTGTACATGTTTTTTTTGTTCTGCCTGTAAATAAATATTATTATTATCGAAACTGTGCTGAAACTATAGTCTCTTAACTGAAAACGTGTAAAAATCTCAAAACCTATCAACTTTTCAAAGTTAGTTAGGTACGCGGAAGTCTGACTGCCAGTTGTTTACTTGCTGAGAAAACCTGTTTGCAGAGGTTTTTTCTATCTTTTTTTTAGGTCAAACCACAGGTCTAACGGTCTTCAAAGATCGTTCAAAACATCAAAACTCTGCATATACTTTATCTAGAGTCAGAAATACGAAAAAGACGCGTGACGCTGTTATTTTTGAACCATGTCCTGCTAATCATGCAAAGATCAAAATTTATTTCTTACCACAAAGGACCAGATCATTTTCGAGAGCCTTAATAAATTGGAATATAGTGCTGTTTAAAGGTTAGAACTTCCATTCTTTTTCGTTTATCCTACCCCCCGAAGTTTTAATTTTTATGCTATTTTAAAAGCTTCTGTAAAAAAACCTTTTCTCTACTGAAATCTTTTACTTGCGCTAGAAATTACTGCTCAGTTCGGCGCGAGAGAAAAGCGATATCGCTAGTGGTAAATTGATAACTTCGCAAAGGTACAGCCGCGCTCGCATTTTCTCGACGCGAATTCGCACTTCTGACACACCAAAAAAAGGTTAAAATGCGATATCGCGACAAGAGGGACGCAAGGTTGGCGCGGCCTTTTTGCGATGCCGTCCATGTACGACGCGCGATATCGTTTCTATCTCGGCACTTGTTTTTAGCACGCTTATTCGTTATTTTCTCAAGACAGTGGCGACTAAATTGAAATACGCTTGAAATAACTTCTCAGTTCGGCGCGGGAGAAAAGCGATGTCGTTACATTGACAATTTCGCAAATGTACCGTTTTCACGCCGCGTTTTTCTTGACGCGATCTCGCACTTCTGGCACAATAAAAAAGTTAAAATGCGATATCGCGACAGAAGAAACGCAAGGTTGGCGCGGCCTTTTTGCGATGTCGTCCATGCATGACGCGCGATATCGCCTTCATCATGGCAGTTATCCTTAGTGTGCCTCTCGTGCTTCTTACTCAAGCCAGAAGTGACTAAACTATACTCAAAAACAATTATCAACTACGTTGAAAAATTAGATCCAATTAAGGTATGAACCGAGAGCAGGGGACGCCTTTAACGACAACAAGGTCAGAAAGGCCGTCGACGCCGATTCCCTACGGCGATGGCTACGGTCACAGACAGCGTGATGGTAATGAACTTATTTTGAGGTTCAAAATGAAAAAATATTCGAAAAAAAAAACTAAATAATCGAAAATCAAAGTGTAAAACTCTAAGAAAGAGTCAATTTTTGTCAATCCAACGGAAAAGGTACACCTTGAACTTCAAAAAATCCAAAAATTTGCTGTTTTTTTTCAATTCTTTCTAATCAAAGATATGGTTCTTGAAAAAAGCCGTCGATTCGAATTTCAACTTCAAAAAACGTCAAGAGTTTTCTTTTCCTTTCGGCGGTTCAAAAATCAATTTTTAGATCACTTCAAGGTTTCAAAATACTTAAAGATTTCAAGTTTTGTTTTTTGAATCATTAGTCTTTGTGAGCTGCGCGAACAAAACTTATTAAACTCTTATTTTGTAAACATTTTCCTTACGAAGCCCATCCAATTCCATTTGGTCGCATTTGGAATGGCTCAACGCGTTGCGGCCGTGCTCAAGTTCAATTTTCCAATTTTTCATCCCGGAGCTCCCATGCCTATGCGCTAAAGTCGTATTGTGGTCGGGTGCAGCTTCAAAATGACCGCTGCACAGCCGCGACGCTTTGAGCCATTCTCCGTGCGGCCAACAAGTTTTTAAAGGGCAAGGGGGCCATCCTTGAATACCATGTTTTGAATGAAATCACGAAAAAAGGGTCCCAATCCTTCCAGAGCCCTCAAAACCGATAAAATCAGTTCAAATGCTGTACTATCGTTAGATTCAACTACCAAGCTTCAAATAATGTTCCAGAATACTAGAAAATTCTCTCAAAACTGACTGAAAAATTCTTCAGATGCAGCTCGAGGCCACTTCATAAAATTGATCGTTTGCGTAATTCTCACGGTCGGATTACTTATTTTCGCTGCCGTCATTTTTGCCTCGATCCATCAAGTCCAAGAAGGATTTGTGGCCGTTTATTATCGGGTAACATGAGCAACAAATGAAAGTTATTAATACTTTTTCCTTATTTTAGGGCGGAGCTCTAGTAAACTCAGTAAATGGACCAGGCTATCATTTGAAGTTGCCGGGAATCACGACACATAAACTTATTCAGGTTGGTTTTGAGGCTTATCAATAAAAGAGGCGGAACTTGAGGATCAAATATTGCTCATCTTAAATGGATATGCCTCGATATTGCTCATGTTACAAGTTACTCCAAAATTATGATCTTCCACATGTTTTCAAAATGACCAGATTTTAAATCGAATAATAAATTTTTAATAAAATAGATCTTTGTGAAGTTTCAATATTGCTCATAGTAAAGAAGAATGACTCAATATTGCTCATGTTACAGGTAACACCTCAAACTGACGAGCTTCTCAACGTGCCCTGTGGTACTTCTGGCGGAGTTATCATCACTTTTGGTCGGATCGAAGTTGTTAATATTCTCAGAAAAGATGCAGGTACCTATTTCATTCGAAAGCTAGAGTGCTCAAAGTTCAACAAGAGCTAATAAGCTTCTCTTCAAAAGAGAGTCATTCCAAATGCGGCCACCACTTTTTTTTTCAAAAAATCGTAGAAAGCTAAAAAGCCAGAGAGACTCGAAAAGAAAAATTAGGCGTGTTTCTAAAACTACCATACGTGCTAGGAAAATCAATACTTTGATTTTTACCAAGACCGCAGCGCGACCGCAACGCCTAGATCCATTCCAAATGCGGCCATGCCTTTCTTTTTCAGTCCACGACATTGTCAAGAACTACACGGTCGACTACGACAAGCCATTGATCTACAACAAGGTTCACCACGAAATTAATCAATTCTGCAGTCGGCACACTATCCAGGAAGTCTACATTGATCTTTTCGGTCAGTATTATCTGATTTTTGAGGAAAATCGATAATTTTGTAGATAAAATCGATGAGAACTTGAAAACGGCTCTACAAAAGGAGCTGAGCGAGCTGGCGCCAGGACTGGAAGTTCAGGCCGTTCGAGTCACAAAACCGAAAATTCCCGAGCAAATCCGGGAAAACTACGAACTGATGGAAGCTGAGAAGGTACACGATTCGATGGGACTCATTTTCTAGCTTCAGAAACATCTGAGTTCATCAAAAATGAAAGATTTTGAGTGAAGTTATGACTTTCCGAAAGAAAATTAGACTCTTATCATTGAAATTTTTGTTGATTTCTGCGTTCTAGAAAACTTTAGGGAGCATTTTCGGCATTTTTCGGATCCAATCCTATTTCAGAACAAAGCAAGAAAGTTCCAGAAGCTTCAAAAAATCCAACCCATTTCAGACCAAACTTCTAGTCGCCACCCAACGTCAAAGAGTCGTCGAGAAGGAGGCGGAAACCGAGAGAAAACGGGCATTGATTGGTGATTTTATTGATTTTTTATTGATTTATCGATTGATCATGCAGAAGCCGAAAAGGAGTCTCAAGTTGCCGATATTCGCAACAAGCAGAAAATTTCGGAAAAGGAAAGGGAGCAATCGATCAACAAAATCGCAAATACTATCCTTCTCGGTTGGTTTTTTGAACTTTTGTATCATTTTTTGATTTTCCTAGAGGTTGAAGTGACTTTGGAAGACTACAATAATCAGGCTCAAAAAACTGAAAAATCTAGAGATTAGAACGTCCTGAAGAGACCTTAGAGAAAGAAGTTAACTATCAGAAACTCAGGAATTTTTGAGTGGTCCCTACAGGGGTTAGGATAGGAAACAGCCCTTTATATAGGGACCGCAAAGCCACGCCCCTTTTCGCGATAGAAAAAGTGGCATTTTTTTGGTTTACAACTTTAATTTAGTTGTAGTTGCAAAATATGTGGAACTGGCTAATAAAATTTGACACACATGTACAGAAAAGCTTCCTCTTTCGTTTAAAAAATATTTCACGCTTTTTTGATGCGTTCTCGCGGAATGTCGTACAAAAACGTGAATGGAACTAAAAAATTTTGTCATTTTTTGCTTTTTCATGTGTTTTTCAGGTCGAACGCACTCTTTCTTTTTTTATGTAATGATTTTTGATTCAAGTAAAGGTAATTTTTAAAACAATAAAATAAAAAAATTCGTCTTTGCCAAAAAAATTTTTAGGGAGCGCCGAAAGTCATAATTCAAAAATATCGTTAATAAGCGAATATAATCGAGTTTTTCGTTTTTTTCAAAAATTTAGACCATGGGCTTACTTAAATTTTTTTCTCCACAGCATATGTGCTTGAAAAAGTTGTTTGATACGCAAAAATGCTCTTGAAAATAGAGAATAAAATTAGCGGCGTTTATCACACAGAAAGCGGTCGAACGCAGGTTTTTCAAACGATTATATACATTTATTAGTAAAAAATCTTTCAATTAAAAAAATAAAATAAAAAATTCGTCTTTGCCGAAAATATACGGGGCCGTTTTAATGCAGCGATCGTTAAAAGAGGCAAAAAGCACTGAAAAAACAGTTTTTTCGAAGTGAATTTCCACGAAACGTTTGAGTAAAGATTTGCGAACATATTCTGATCAAAATAGCTTAATCACTTCAAGTTTTTCTTTTTGAAATAGGCAATCTGTGCTATCCAAACGGCTCAAGGGTAAGGGGGATGGAAGCTCCCCGCGCTACACCTGACAGCTTGGCGCAGTGCGTGCGCTGCGATTTTTCATTTTGAGGTCGCGAGTTCGATGCCCGCAAGCGGCAGTTTTTTTGTTTTTCTGGAAAAATACCGACTTTTTTTCGGCAAACTAGCTGATTAGCATCATTTTAGCACTCTATTATGATTTGTTACATCATAATAGACCAGTATCAAAACTTGTTCTAGAAGAAAAATCGAGAAAAATGTCAAAAATGGATAATACCAAAATTTCAGTACTAAAAAAATGGTGCGCGGCGCGCCACATTTTTCGTCATAACTTTTTTCATCCTCAATCTTTTTTGAAAAACTAAACGGTTCTGAGTTCTGAATCGAAACAGCTATCAAACCATACATAGCTCAATGCTGAAAAAAAATTTTTGAAAATTCGTCTGCGGTCCCTACCTTTATAGGTACCGAAAAAGTGGTCCCTATAGGGGTAAAATCAAGGTGGCACCTATAGAGATTTAAGGTCGGACCTCTCAGCCCCCCAAGTGGCCCCTACAGGGTGTCGTTTGTTTTATTCATTTTTTTATAGTTTTTTTCGCAACTATCGACTAGCATGTCCCCTATAAAAAAACCCCTATGGGGATCCCTTTCGCACCCCTTGAGGGACCGCTTTGGAGATCCTAAGAAGAAAACATTTCTCCATAATTTCGTGAATAAAACATAGACTTTTTCGAGACCTAAAATTTTTCCGAGTAATTTTTTTCCCAGCTCAACTTTTTTTTTCACCAGAATGATGGACATCCATAAAATGCAAACATTTTTTTTTCAAAAAAAAAAATCATCTTCTAGCCCTATTTCCTAGCCAAAATGTTGAGAAAACAGTATCCATAAAGAGCGACCACTTTTCTCACAAGGATTTTCCCAACTCAACCTATTTTTTTGAAGATAGAGGACCTGTAAAATGCGACCTTTTTTTTTTTTTTGAAGAAAAATTCTTCTTCAGCCCTTTTTCCTAGTCAAAAGGAATCCATAAAATGCAGTCACTTCAAGAAAAATTTCATTCCAGTTCAACTTCTTCTCTTAAAATAGAAAATCTCTAAAATGCGGTCGGAAGAATTTTTTTCCAAGCTCCATTCATTAGAAAATTGATAGAATATCTATAAAATGCGGCCTTTTGGAAGAATTTTTCCCAGCTCCATTTTTTTGAGAAAATTGGTAAAAGACCTTTAAAATGCGGTCACATTTTTCAGAAAAGGAAAAAGCTGAAGCGGACGCCGCCCTCTACAAATCCGAGAAGGAATCGATCGCCTATCAGAAATTATTGACCCCGTAATTTCTGTATCTTTTTCTCGAAAATTTTTTGATTTTTAGACAATACCTCGAGTTGAAGCGAATCGAGGCGATCGAGAAGAACAACAAGATTTTCTACGGAGACAAGATTCCGACTGCATTTTTGTCTCCAATCGGAAAAACCATTGAAGCTGCCAAATCCAAGTAAAACACATGAAATAATTAATAAATAGATAAATCGTTTTTTTATGTGTTATCGAGTGCCAGGAAGTCCTCAATTCAACATGAAAATGGAAATTTGGAAAAAAATTTTAGCCAAAAAGGTTCGAAAAATCTAAAGAAGTTGAATTTTTCAAAAGCTCATAAGTTTTTAAAAAAATGTCCTTGTGGAATTTTAAGACATTTACCGGGGCCCCTATAGAGGCAAAGGGGTCTTGAAGGTACCCCTCTACGGTCTCCTATAGGGGCCACTTTTGCAGTTCTAAGTTACCCCTAGAGGGGAAGCTTGCTAGTGGTCCCTAAAAGGGCTTCAGCTTTTCATATATCAGCGATATTTGAATGTAAACATATCATCAGAGAATAATTCTTTCAGTTTTTCTCTTTAACGTTCAAACCAACAGAAAACTAGAAGACCCCTATAGGCACCACTATTTTGTCCCCTAACCCCTCTAGTGGTCACTCTGGCGTCTCCTAAACCCTATAGGGACCACTCTGACGATCCTCAGCGGTAAAAATTTTTGCAAAAATGTCCTATTTCAACGGGAGCAAAGAAAATTCTTCAAAAAGCCGCCAATTAAAAAAAAATCGCGACTGCACTGATCCCTATAGGGACCACTCAAAAATTCTCAAGTTTCTCATATTTTCTTCTTTCTCTATGGCCTTTTCAAGACCTTCTAGACCATTTTCAGGCACTACAATATCTCCAAAGTTCAATTTATGCAATATTTTGAAAAAAAGATGGTCGCATTTGGAATGGTTATTCCATTTGTTTACCGACTTCAAAGCGTCTTAATTTCAAGCGACCCCAAACAACTTTAATGATTTTTCTAAAATTTACGATTCAAGTCTCGCTTCTTTTTTTTTCTCTCTGACGATAAAATGAACTTTCTCCGTCATTAGTCGATTCACACCCAAATGTCAACGCTATCCAAATTGCCACCAAACAATCTCTCTTCTCAATTTGATTTTATCTCTTCTTCCTCCTCTTCTTCTTCTTCTTCTTTTTTTGATCAGTCTATTTGACCTAGAATCAATCAAATAGTCCTTTTCGGCTGCTATCTTTCTCGATTTTTTTTTTATTTCTTCACGCGGTCTTGTCTGTGGCATTGAAAATTTTTTTTTTCCTCTTTCCGATGAAATGAAATTTTTGGTGTAATCTTGTAATCTTTCGTCCAGTTTGAACTAGATTTGAGAGATTATTTTTTTTTCAAATTGTGTGAAAAAAGTTTCTGATTAAGAAAAAGCAGCTCTAACTTTGAATTGTGAGGCTTTTTGAAGAGAAAAAAAAAATCTTTTTACAATTCCCGAAAGTTCAGCTTCTTTTTGGAACATTCGATACTGTTATAAAAAAATCCAAATGAAATTTAATATTTCTTAACCAGACGTTTTTCATTCTTAACACTTGATTCTCCACCAAAATCATCAACTTTCAACTCTAAACCCACTTTTCTTACCCCAAAACCAACTGAAAACTTTCCTCCCTCCATTGATCTTACCCTTTTTCTAACTTTTCTATCATTTCCGATTCCATATTTTCTCAAAAATCTCAAAAATTCAGCCACTAATGCTTTCAACGACACATCTGACGTCACCAGAGCATCAGAATGACATCAGGGAAGCAACTACACGAAGAATACGTCGACAGAGTACAAGTTATTCTTTTTTGAAAAAATTCGCTTCTACCGTTAACTATGTGGAGTTTTACATAATATAAAAGTAAACGCAGTCAAAAATACGCTTCACTGACTGTCCTAATACCTTGCGTCTTCAAAAAATGACATTTTTAAAAAGAAAAATTGTCTCATAACTTAGGAACTCCAGAGTAGACCCTTTAGAGACCAATTTACCAACCCCTGGAGGGGCCACTAAAGCTTGCGAAAGTGGTCCCTATAGGGGTAATGCTAGTCGATAATTTTCATGAGAAGAAGCATATCTATGCGAAAAACTAAATAAATGAAATTGAGAGACCCCTATAGGGACCACCTGAGCTTAAGGGGTTGAGGTTTCAGACTCTAAACCATTATAGGGACCACTCTGGACTTCCTAAGAAGAAAAATTGAAAAATATAGTCAAAAGTTCTTCATCTCAATGCTTTCCGTTCTCTCATAATACCAAAAATGGAGGAAAAGCTTCTAATGATAAGAATTATCGAAAAAGTTTTTAGCCATGGCTGACGATTATTGTTGCTGCGACGCCTGGCGACCTACGATCTTCATTTTTTCAATATTTATTTCTCTAATGATTATACTCTTCTTATGTACCCATCAAGTACAAGAAGGGAATGTCGCTGTCTACTATAGAGTGAGTTTTTTTTTTCTTCAAATGGCCGCATTTGGAATAGCTGAGTCGCGGTCGAGACATTCCAAATGATCTTATTTCCAGGGCGGAGTTCTATTAGACACTGTTAACGGGCCAGGTTTCCATTATAAACTTCCATTTGTAACTTCATTTAAAATTGTCAAGGTTTGTTGCTTTTCTCGTCTGATCATTGCTCATATTACTCAGGTAGTGCCTCGGGAATTTCTTATTTCCGACGTCCGATGTGGAACTTCTAGCGGGATAGTTTTAGTTTTCGAGATGATTAAAGTGATTTCTCAGCTACAAATCAATGCAGGTTCGTTGTGGTTGCATAGGGAATGGCTCTTTTTGCGCCCGACTCTCCGTAACTTTCGCTCTCTCGCTTCTAGCTACTGGTCTCAACTATTTGTTGGATTTTTACTGATAAATGATAATTTTTTCAGGCTCAGTTTTTTACGCTGGTTCATCCGAATAAGCTTGAAAAACGAATAAACTTGAAAAATCCCCAAAAAAAAACCACCCTTTACACCGTCCAAAAATGGACTCAATCTCATTTTTCCAACTTTCACAGCCTATTACTCTTCCCACAGGTCCTTCACTCCTTTTCTGATCACAGATTCAGAATCAGCATGAAAAACTGCGTTCACTGATACTATTCTCCATAAGGAGATCCATTTTGAGTTGAGGCCATCTCTTAGAAGGTCGATCCATTCCAAATGCGACCACGGGTTTTCAAAATCCCTTCTTTCAGTTCACGAGATCGTCAAGCACTACTCAGTGAACTACGAGAAATTATTGATCGACGAGAAAATTCGCCTACAAATCAATCATTTCTGCAGCAATCGTACGGTTCACGAGGTCTACGTCGATGATTTTGGTAGAAAAAAAATATTTTGAAAATTTCAAAAATCCAGGTTTTCAGGTAGGATCGGCGAGATCTTAAGGAATATCCTAAACGGGGATTTATTACCGAATATCGAAATAATGGGAGTTCGGGTTGAAAAACCGACGATTCCACGGCTTATCAGGGACAATTATGAGCAAATGGAAATTGAAAAAGTGAGGAAAGTGCGCCCTAATGATAATCTAGACAATTTCTTTTTTCAGACTCGAGTTTCAATCGCTTTGGAGCACCGGAAAGCCGTAGAAACTGAGGCAGAAACGAAGAAGAATAAGGCAATTATTGGTAGTTTTCTAATTTTGGAATAATTTTTAAAAATCAAATTTTAGAAGCCGAGACGGTCGCAAAAGTGGCGACAATCCAAAATAGAATCGAAATCGATCAGAAGAAAAAAGAATGGGAGATGAAAAAGTTTGAGGCCGCTAAAGTTGAAGGTGAGAGGATGAATGGCAAAAACGCTGAGAGGGATCGAACCTTTTTAATCCTAAATACCTTCTACTTAACACAAAATCAAGTGGAAACTCTTCTAACTAATTTTCCTTTTATGGAAAAAATGGCAAAAACGCTGAGGGGGATCGAACCTGGGACCTTTTTAGCGTGAAGCTAGATTTAAACCCACAAAAAAATACAAAAAATAGAGAACGTCTAGCTACTCATTTCCCATGAGAAAATTTAGTCAATTTTTTTTTGATTATGAATCGAAAAAAAGCAAAAACCTCGACAGGAGTCGAACCTGTGACCATTTGAGCGAGACCAAGAGCTCTCTGAACCTGAAAAAAGCCAAATCTGCAAAAAAAAAACATCGGGAGGAGTCGAACCTGGATACCCACTTTCCAAGCCAAGGTCCTAGCCCACTTGACCATCCATTTTCAGAAAAACAACGAGCCGCCGCCGATTTGACCTATTACCTGGTTCAAAAAGAAGCTATGGGCAATAAGAAATTATTAACACCGTGAGTTTTGAACTAATCTAACTGTCTGGACTCTCTCATTCTCTCAGTGGCAAGAGAAATGAGAGCGCAGACAGTCAGACAAAACAATTTTTCAGGGAATACCTGGAACTTCAACGGATCAGAGCTTCCGTACAAAATTCGACAAGGAACGACTTATAAAATAAAATTTTATTCGTTTCTCTTTTCACACCGTATAAAAATCTACAGTAAGGCCACAGTAACCCGTTTCTTTTCCTTAAGGCAAGAAAATAGACAAAAATTTGCGGATTTCTCGAAATCTTCAAGCTTTGGTCTCGGAGAGGAAGTGATCAAACTCGTGTCGGTTTTCGGGCCAAGGCTCGCTGGAAAATAAGGTAACATGAGCAATACTGAGTCGTTATGACTCACTTCCTGCCAGCGAACGTCAGGTGGCTGATTTTCTCGACGGAATGGGTCGGTTTTTCGAAAAACGAGAAAATGTAGCCGGTCGCCAGCATCAGCACGAAACCAACGCCCGCGTAGGCGTAGGTGGATATCCTTAATGACGTCATAAAATTAAAAATGTTCTTAATGACGTCATGAAGTAATAATAATGAAAAATGACGTCATTGATAAGAAATTCAAAAGATTTTGGCTTATAAAGTATAATCCAGTCTAATTTGCGAGAGGAAGAGCTGACATTTATAGACTTCATGATGTCAGGCTTTTCAGTGACGTCATCGAATTTTCCATCTAAATGACATCATAAAAATCACCTAGAGATGAAGAGCGCGTCAGGATTTCCATAGTGAGCGTCGTAGACAGGCTGGACACGAATAGAGAAATCGTTATTACCATCACATCCCCAGGAGCTGCAAAAAATGACGTCATTGAGTCATATTAATGATGTCATATCGATACTTCAACAAGTTCTGATCACATAAATCGGAGTATTGACGTCATAATTTGGGTATCATTTCAATGATGTCATATCAAATCCCACTATGCTCAAATTTCACGAATTGGGAAAAGATGACGTCATCTGCTGGCGAATTGATATCTTTATTCCATTTCGAATACCTATTATATAACCTTCCTATGTCTGATTTTAGAAGAAATGACGTCACCAAACTGCAAGGTGATGACGTCATAGTCTTTCTTTTTCTCTGTCTAGCGTTTTAACTTTTCTCTCAATTTCTAAAAAAGGTTCTTCCAAAAAAAAAAACAGAGACCCTAAAATCGCGATTATTCTCATTTTCATATCTTTTTCACATCCTACACAATAGAAAGATGCTGGAAAACAAGTAAAAAGGTCCCAAGGTCCTCTGAGGCAAAGAGAAAGACATTTTCCCATCGGTTGAGGAGTCCTTAGCGGGACCTTTCCAGCTCCTTCTAAGGGTCTTCAAAGGAACTTTTCCGTCAAACCTATTTTGATTATTCATGCGAACTTATGGAGAAGGTGAGGGCGAAATCATGACTTAAAATAGGTGAAAACAGCTTTTTTTCGTCCAATTTATGGGCTACTTCCGGGTGGTTTTCCAGGCCCTACCCAGCCTTGGGAAGGCTTCAATCATAAAAAACCAGGCATGGCCCAAAGAACGCAAATCCGTTTAATATCCGCCTTTTCAACGACAAAAATCACATGTTTGGCTCTTTTTCACTCAAAATCCATTGGATACTATTTTTTTACCTAGTAATAAGAATTTTCTTCGTGGAAATTTTGAGAAAGGATCAAAATATGTTTTGATCGAGCCTGATGCTGGCTTTTTTTAAAAGTACCCCACAACTCTCCCCCCTCACACTGTACCTCGTATTAGTCGGCAAGAAGAGCTCTTTATAAGGGTCCTGAACATAATTGGCGATGCAGAGGACCAACGTAATCGCGTTGGAAATGATGAACGAGTAAAGTGTGGCGGCGGTCCCCGTCCTCGGCATGAAAAGAGCCATCACGAAAATGGCCACCATCGGTCCGGACATGGCGCCCATCACCGAGATGCACACCTGGAAGGTGCATTTTTCAATTTTAAGAGCTGAAAGGTCTTTAAAAAACTTCTCGGAACGTTTCTCATGGCATTTAGAAGCCTGATTTGACGAGATTTTTCAATTTTTAGGCTTAAAAAGGCCTGATTTTCAAATTTTCAAATTTTCAACCGGAAGAGGAGCTCAAACGTTTCAAAAACAGAAAAAAGCTGAATATTTCAACTTTAACATAGCTTTTGCCCAAATTTACATCTAAAAGGTGCATTTTTTTGGTTTTTGAACTTCAAATGAAATCAGAACAACTGAAAAAGTTCCTCAACAGGTGGATTTTTCAACTTTATCTCAAAAAAGAAGCTAAAAGGTCTTCAGAAAATTGCTCGAAACGGTTTTCATGGCATTTACAAGCCTGATTTGACAAGATTCCTCAATTTTGAGTCACGAAAAGGCCTGATTTTCAAATTTTCAAATTTTCAACCGGAAGAGGAGCTCAAACGTTTCAAAAAACAGCGAAAAGCTGAATTTTTCAACTTTAACATAGCTTTTGCCCAAATTTACATCTAAAAGATGCATTTTTTGATCTTTTGAACTTCAAATTCAGTCAGGAAGTCTGAAAAAATTCCTTTACAAGTGGATTTTTCAATTTTAACTTTAGGAAAGGAGCTAAAAGGTCTTTGGAAAACTTCTCCAAACGTTTCTCATGACATTTACAAGCCTGATTTAACGAGATTCCTTAATTTTCGGGCTCAAAAAGGCTTGATTTTCAAATTTTCAACTGGAAAGCGACTTTAAACGTTTCAAATTACATCTTCAAGCTGAATTTTTCAACTTCAACTTGAAATTTGATGAGCTTTTGTCCTAAATTATCTGTAAAATGATCAGAAAATCTGAAAAAGTACATATGTAAAATGGATTTTCAATTTGCACATTGAATATGTGTTGAAACACATTTTAATCTATCCCATTTCTCAATTTTTCTGTTAAATTTCCTGAAAAAAAGCTTCAAACCCTCAAAATTCCACCCAGCGGCTCCGCGGCAAACGCCAACGCCGTCGAAATAACTCCACAAGCCAGGACGATCAACTGGAATTTTTTATTCCCAAAAATCCTTTTTTTATTTTCAACCTTATTCAACCTAGTCGCTGCCGTGTCGGTGATCTTCCCATCGAGAGAATTTTTCAAGAAATCTTCATAAATCGCCGCCGCCATGCTATTCATTCCACTGGAGAGGGTGGAAAGTGTTGCCGACATGATACAGGAAACATAGAGGCCAAAAAGACCTGGGGTTGGTTCTGGAAATGTCGAAATTCAGTGCCCATTCCCTTTTTTTCAAAACTTACGCAGGATATCCCGAGCGAAGAGTATGGTGATGTGGTCGACCTCCTTGATCTCGCCGGATTCGATCGGATTGCAATTATAGAAATAGGCAAGGGCAATGAAGCCGACAAAAGCGACAATGGAGCATAGAACTGTGAATGGCGCCAGGGTGAACAGAATTATGCTCTGAAATTGGCTTTTATTGGGAAAAGTCTAGTTGTGGCTGCAAATTTACTATTTCTGAAATATTTACGCTCAACACCAAAAATTACTACTCGGCCAAAGTCGGAATGGTGGATAATGGCGGCTAAAAAGGAGAGGCTCAAAAAAAGGTCGCAGAAAGGCAGCAAAAAGGGTCCCTCTAATGAGCCATTTTTTTTTTTGAGGTTTTAAAGGTTCAAGAAATGGTAAAAAAGAGAGAGGCAGCAAAAATGATGCGTAAGGGCCGATGAAATGGCGCAAAAAGGCAGCAAAAAAGAAAATTTCTATGGTGCCTTTTTCAACCCTTTACGACTTTGCCTACGCAAAGCATTTTTTGAAAAAAGATTTCAAATCAGCGTAAAAAATTACATCTTTTAAACCTAATCTTATTCAGAATGTGAGCTCGGAACATCCCCTGGTTAGATTTTTACAGTTTAAAATGTACTTCAAAGCACATTCCAAGTTCGAAAAACAAATCACCCTGTTTATTATTAGGTTGTTTACTAAGTTTCTTTCTTTTTTTGAAGGACTTTTTTTTAAAAAAGTTTTTCAACCAGAAAAAGCACATCTCACAATTTTTGCTTCATATAGTATTTACTACTTCACAATCTGAAGTTCAAATTAAAACTAACTGTATTCCTATAACACTATGCAGAAAAAAAAATACAGAGCTTTTGTCCGAACTCGAAAAATCTCGATTTTTCGGAAAGTTTTTGCGAATTTATTTTTTTATCTTACTTTTTTTCTATCTTATCATTTGAACAAGTTACATAAAACGTAAACTGAGGTCGTGTGGTTGCTCGTGAAAGTTTTCGTTAGCTTCCAAAAAATTTGAGAAATGAGTTATTTATTCAAAAGCCAGACCATACAAATTTATGATTGGCCAAAATTGTTGAAACAATGCGCGTCCTGTTTTCGTTTGATTTTCCCCGAAGTACATTTGTAATTATCTATCAGGTTTGAGGTTTTGAAATAAATCATTGGCATAACATTAGCAACCGGCAGCTACCGTGAAACACGAGGATTTAATTTTACAGCCTTTTTTCATCAAAAAAATTTTATAGCACCATGGCAGTGGTTTCTATCCACTCTCAAATTTTCTTTTCTTTTGCTATTTCTCAAGTTAATAAAAAAACAAGTACAACAAAGGTCACTGCAGCCATGTGTCAAAGCAGAAGTGGTTCAACTGAGTTTTTCCGGTCTAAAATTTTGAGAAACGGTAATCAACTGAAATGACAGCTTGATTAACTTCTGGAGGCTCTCTGACGGCGTCGAACGTTTAGACCTTCTGAAGAAAACGTGACTGATACAGACCATGTCTGTACTAAATAACCACAAAAAATCAAAATCATCCTCAAAGCCGTTGATGAGAAAAGCGTCTGAATGTTGAGCGACCATGTCATTGTCATTGATCACTGACCGAAACTTTTAAAGAAAAAAGATTTTTAGGCTGGTTTTTTGTTTAAAAAGTCAGCTTGCCTACTCTATCTGTACTTCCATCCTCCCTCGTTTTCATCAACTACAAAACATTGAATCATAAATTTTTTTAGAAGAAACAAAAAAAAGTGTTTTTCTAAGAGGGGTTGAAATCGAGTTAGTTGCCCTTTTTTGAGTATATCATTGCTCGTTTTGAAGTCAGGAACTCCAAAATTAACAGTCATGTTAACAGATAGCTGAGAATGACGGGGGAGAAATTGTTTGCTGTTTGAATCCAAAATTGAAAAGTTATACACCAAATAACTTTCAACCGAAAAAAGAAAGAAACTTAGTAAACGACCTAATATTTGAACATGGAAGAATTTGAACTTGATTTTACCAAAATTTTGTTTCCCAGGCAGTTTTCTTCCTAGGGAGAAACTCGGGAGATCTGCGGTAAAATAAAGATTTGGGAGCTCTTCGGGATTATTTTTTGCTCGATACTACCGAATTTCTCTCTGGGGAGTAAACCAGTTCTTGTCGAATTTGGAGCTAGATCTTTTTATTTGACACTAAAGATATTTGAACCCTTTCAAAACCCTTTATTTTCACCTGAGCCTGCTTCAACGACGGCAAACTGGCGTATCTTTGGATCGCCAGTTGATTGACGCCAAATGAAGCTAGCCAGACTATCGTTCCGGAGAACATGTTGATCCACAAGCTGTTGTACTGAAAAATGGACATCTTTATGATTTATTTATTTATTTCAAACACAAATATACAAATTACAGAATAGAAAGTATGTTATAAGGAGGGCGATATAAAAGTCTGTGAAGACATTTCGAAAAATAAAGAACGAAGAACCTGGTCGATTCTCCAATCGAGCCGGACAAACTCTGATAACCGTCCACTTTCACTGGCAATTTCCCAAACGCGGCCAAATCCGCCAACTCTCGGATGGGATAGGCCTGGAAATGACGTCATCAGAAAGGAAAATGTTCAAAATGACGTCATTATTGAGGAAAGATAGTATACTCCCCCCCTCAAGAATGACTATGACGTCATATAGAGAAAAAACCGCCTTTCAAAACATACTATAGAGTATCAAATACCTTCCGATCTTAAAGATTCAGAAAATTATATTTCATTTCTTGACAAATATGACGTCATAAAGACCACCAATGACGTCAATTTCCTTCAAAATGACGTCATTATTGGAGAAAAATCGTATACTTCCTTGTTTTAATTGAAACCATTGGTCATGACGTCATAAAATCGAGGATGAAGTCTTCTTGTTCTTTAAAGAAATATTTTTTTTCTTTACATCTATGACGTCATAAAGACGATCAATGACGTCAGTATCATTCGAAATGACGTCACCATCCTTCAAAATGGCGTCATTATTAGAGAAAATCTTCTACTTCCTTGATTTAAATAAAATCATGACGTCATTATCATCAAGAATGGCATCATATTTTAATGACGTCATATAGGAAAATTCCGCCACGGAACTTTGAAAAATACTACAGAGTAAATCGAATATATTTTCCGACCTCATAGATTGAAAAACTTTATCCCTTGACAACTATGACGTCATAAAGACCACCAATGACGTCACTATTCTCAAAATGACGTCATTATTAAAGAAAATCTTCTACTTTCTGACTTCGAAAGCTACGGATCATGACGTCATGGATATCAATGACATCTTACTTCCTTATGACGTCATTTCTCCGAAAAAAGCCGCTATCCGTACGAAATTGGGGAAAATCTCTTTAGAGTAAATCAGATGACGTCATAAATATCATCAGTGACGTCACTATTTTTCAAAATGACGCCAATAACAACCTTTAATGACGTCAAAAAGACCATCAATGACGTCACTATCCGTCAAAATGACGTCAATAACCACCTTTAATAATAAGCAACAAGACTCCAGAATACATCAGGACGGCTTGAAGCGAATCGGTCCAAACGACGGCCTTAATCCCGCCAATGCAAGTGTACAACGTAGTGGTACATCCGAATATCTAAATTTCCTCAAAATGAGTCCAATGGAGCGCGGTTTCCCAACCAAAATGAGCCAAAACTTGTCGATTTGAAGGACGGGCGATAGGGCGACGGAGGGCGCATAAACCACGACGGCCATGTAAGTTATCGTGAAAAGAAGGAACAAAGCTGAGAACATCCTTCGGATCAACAGAGAGTTGTACCTAGTTAATTAATTAATTAATTTTCCAGGTTTTTCTAGAACCTGTGTATAAAATACTCATGGAGGCAGGTGCTTTTCATTTTGTGGAAAACTGGCAAAAAAACGAAGCAAGTGATGATGGATGAGGCGACGCCGATGACGAAGTTCAGCCAGATCTGAACGCCTGCAAAAAGTTCGGATCCTCTTCGGGTCTAACAAATTTTGCCATTTTTTTTGTCTCGGAAAGTTTTTGATCGTAAAAAAAACTCCTCAACCAGTTTATAAATTTTGTAAGGATCCAAGTTCGGATCCTCTCCAGGTCGAATAATTTTTTTGCCATTTTTTTGTCTCAGAAAAATTTCATTTTCGAGCAAAAAAAACTTTTAATTTAGTTTATAAACGTGGAGAGGGGTCAAGTTCGGATCCTCTTTAGGTCAAATAAGTTTTTTGCCATTTTTTTCTCAAAAGTTTCGCCTTTTTTAAGCTAAAAAAACTCCTAAACTAGTTTATAAATTTTGTGAGGATCCAAGTTCGGATCCTATTCGGGTCGCATAATTTTTTGCCATTTTTTTCTCGAAAGTTCGCCTATTTTTGCCTATTTTGAGCCGAAAAAACTGTTCAACTAATGTATAAATTTTATAAGTAACCAAGTTCGGACCCCCTCCGGGTCTAATCATTTTTTGCCATTTTTTTCTCGGAAGTTCCGCAATTTTACAGCCGAAAGAACTCTTCAAACAAACTTATAAATGTGGTGAGGAGCCAAGTTGGGATCCTCACAGATGAAGAAAAGATGAAGAAAAACTCAAGATGAAGAAAAATTCTAACCTAATTCGAGAAAAAAGCTCTTCAACCAGTTTGCGAACGTGACAAGGACCTAAGTTCGAATCCTCACCAGGTCAAGGAATTTTTTTGCCATTTTTCCGTCCTCAAAAATATCAAAAAGCCTGGGGTTCAATTCTAACCAGTTCAGATAAGATTTCATCCAACGAGAAGTCAGTTTATCAAACAGATTGTGTGATTAGCAACTCTCAAGTTCGGATCCTATCCAGGTCAAAAATCTTTTTGCCATTTTCAAAGCCTCAAAAAAGTGTTACAAAACTTCTGCTGAGACAAATAAAAAACTCTTCAAGCTCATGCAAAAGGTTCTTGGAAGGCAATAAAGTCTCTGATGGGTTCCAATTACCAACAGTTGTCATTTCGTGACACCGGCTAATTAGAAGAAGAAAAATAGTCATTTAATGAGGTTCTTGAAAATTGGAACAGGAGAATACTGGACAGGCAGAAAAATGAGCCGAAAAATCAATAGAGTCAAGTTTTTCTTCAAAATTCAAGTTTGCTCTGACTAGCTGATTTATAGTCCATTCTTTGCAACTTGAATATTTTCCGGTGTCTGCGTCTCTCTGTTGTCTCACCAGCAAGGTCAGAGAAACATGAAAATAGCACGGTAAAATGAGAGGGTTGCCGAGAGACGAGGAGGGCGCAGAGAAATCTTTTAAAAGACGCGAAAAACGGACTATACCTAATAAACAGGTTGAAAGTTATACCTGAGCTAATTTCTGAATTTTACACCTTTCCCAATTAATCAACAGGTTAACCTGTTATACCTGAATTTCGAAAAAATATGACTTTTTCAGATTTTTACAAGTTTCAACATTTTGTTTTCAACTCTATAAAATCGTCTTCCCATCGCACCTCTCTGAAACATCTCAGCCGGAACTCCAAGCATCAGAATCCCCGAAAGGAAGGTCGTCAGCAAGGAAAGGGCCACTGGGAGCGGCGGAAGCTGCCGTCCGCCCATCAAATATTCCTCCTTGGCGGTTCTGTCACCTCGTCGGAGTACTATTCGGCTTCTGAATTTTTGAGCTCAACGTCTTGAATTTTTCAAAAAAAGGGCATGAAAAAGGAGGAGAATCGAGCTCTCGGTTTTATTGAAAAATTTTTTTCGATGTGTTTTTTTACTTTATTTTTGATTTTCCAAAAACTGTTTCTTTTATTTGAAAAAAATGAAGCATAAACTTGGAGAAAAAATTTTTTGTCTATTTCTGAAAATTTCGCAGCCTCATCGAGCTCCTTTTTTTCATTTTTTTATATCTGATGACCCTAAAAAGGGCTATTTTTAATAAATTTAGTACCAAAGTGCATTTAACTCGTGGGGAGCCAAGTTGTTCGTTTTTTGGAGAATCTGTAAAATGCAGACTTTATGAGCTTAATTATTTGAATTTTTGTGCTCAAGATTAAAAATTCCAAAAAAACAGGGTCATTTTGACAATTTATTACCAAAGCGCATAAATTTTTTTGAAAAAAATCGAGTTTTTGGCCTTTTTTTAGAACTTTTTTTAGCCGTTTCTCATTCTGAAAAATTGAGCAGCTAGTCAAAAAAATTTTTCCTTTTTGCGTCATTTTTTTATCTTTGAATTAAAAAAAGGTTTTCTTACAATTTTGAGTAACTTGATTTCAACTCCAAATAGCCTCTCACTTGAACTTTTCGACATGATAATTTAAAAAAATTGCAAATTTCATCAGTATAGTCTGTTCAGATTTTTAATGTCAAGTGCAATGACGTCATTCAAAAACACTCTGTGGATGGCTCGCTCTCTGATTGGTTTATCGCACCAATAGGGGTGGAGCTTGAGCGACGACTTGACATTCAAACTCTGAACAGACTATAGATGACCAAAAATCGTCCGGAACTCATTTATTGCTCTTAAGATGTGAAAAAAAAGACATAATTTCCCAGAAAACTCCCAAAAACCAACTTGATTGCATGATAAATCCCGGTGCCCAGGGACAGTCCGATACTCGCCGCGAAAATCGCATAATCCAGCCAAGATAGTGACACATCTTTGCTCATATTGGGCTGAAAGATCCAAGAAAAGTATGAACAGGAAGCAAGGAGGATACATCGGATTACTGGGAAAATTTTTAGTGGCCCCTATATTAGTCAAATCAGTGGCTACTTAAGGGGTTAAAAATTAGTGTCCACTTCAGTAGTTTTTCATCCAACATTTCTTCCGATAACTCTGATAATTTTAAAACAAACAGATTGGACCAGTTGTGTTGATCCATTGACCCCTAAAGTGGCCACTAAAATTTTTATTGGTCTAGTAGTAGCACTTAGACCTCTAGAGTGGCCACTAACTTTTAACCCCTTAAGTGACCACTAATTTCACTACTATAGGGGCCACTAAAACGTCAAAACCCTATAGTGGCCACTAAAAATTTTCCCAATAAACAAAATCTCAACGAGGGCTTCGCAAATGTTTGAAAAATATGAATTAGAAAAAAATCATATGGAAAAGTGAAGTTACGTGAGTTCCCACGGAAGAAAAGAACATTCAAAAAAATCTCTCACGCTTAAAAACGTCGTAAAATATGATTCAGACCCCTAGAAGCTTTAAAAAACGACCAAAATACCTAGAAAAGCTCAATTTTCTGATCCTAATCGCTATCAGGAAACCAAAAAATGATGAAACAAAGAGAAGGTCTCACGCCACACTTTAAAAAACCCCAGAAAATCGCCTCGTTTTGATCGGCTCCTTGAAGGTTCAAACACGCGCCCAGTGTAATAGTTTCTGTCCTCCCGGGCTCGATGGGTACATTCCTTACAACTTTTTACTGTTTCAAGGATGATTGGTTGGCTTTTTCGAGCAGTGATGGGTCCAATGTACACGCTCAACAATGAAAACGGGTTTTTATGCCGCCTATATCTTCAATTTTCAAAGTTTGACGAGTTTTTTTGGGCCTTTTAAAGGTGTTAACGGTTTGAAAGCACATATTTCTTCATTATACGACAGTTTTTCGAAAAATCTGGCCATTATATTATATAAAAATTCTCTTTTTTCGCCAAAAAATGCTCTCAAGTCTTCATGAACACTACTGCGCACTTGACAAACTTTGATTTCAGGTCGAATTTATTGAAAGAAACACAAAATCTCCTATTTTGAGCCGAAATTTGATTTTTCCAACCCTAAAACTGAACCAGAATCGGAAATTCTACGCATTCTGGACACTTGAACAATTTAGAACTGGAAAACGAATTTTCTAAAAATGGCCATTTTGAAAAAGTGACCGAACCGCCCGAACTTTCCAGAATGCCCGGAAAAATTAAACGATTTTCTCCATTTTCAGATAGATTCACGCTTTTTGGAGGCTTTTTAACCAGGAGAAAAATTGTAAAATTCATTTCTAAGAAAAAAATCATCTATTTGGTCATGATTTCAATCAGAAAACATACATAAGGCGAACAAATTTCAGAAATTTTTCACTTTTTTTCTTTAGTTCGAGTTTAATCTTTCTTCTATTTTTCTTGATTCATTAATTTGATCGAAGATGATAAAAAAATATAAAAAAATTATCAAAAATCATGGAAAGCCTTTACAGACTTTTTTTATCATTGAAAAAAACACTAAGAAAACCTTTTTTTCAAAAAAATTTTTCAATTTGAAGATCATTTTTCAACTTCAAACTAACAAAAAAATATCATATGAAGTTTGAATTTCATCTCATTTTCAATTTTAAAAAGTTCAAAGAACGGGAAAAAAATTTCAAAAAAATCCCGCTCTCCTCGCTTTAAAACCGAAACCGGTCGGTTGTGCAATAGATTCAATTCTTATCAGATTTTGCATCTTTTCTCGAAAATGCGGACACTTTCTTCAAGGTTGATAGAAGGTCATTTTTGAAAAAAGAACGGAAAACAACTTTTTTTATCGAAATTTGAAAGGAAATAGTGAAAAATCAGCCGTTTGAGTTTTTGAAAAAAATTCAGAAAAATCGCTCTTTTTTCAGACTAATTTTTGAGAAAAAAAGACCCAATTTAATAAAAAAATAAAAAAATTTCAAGTAAAATGGAATATTTTTATAAAAAAATAATACTAAAGATTCTGAAAAAAATTATTTTTTTCGCCGATTATGTAAAAATTCACCTTTTTCTAAACTTAAATAAGAGAAAAAAATCAAATCTTCACAAGATTAAAAAATATATATACAACCCATAGAAGCGTCTACAACGGTGAAAATTACCAAAAAATGAGCAAAATGCGCAAAAATCGCTCCAGGAACTGTCAAAAGGTGCCAAAATCCCGAGGTCAAATATTGACAATTTTTTTTGGACTCGATTGGCCAGACGGTTAGAGGAATCGTGTCTCTCCTATTCGTCCTATCTTTCTCTGGCCTCTCTCATCTCTCTCCTTCGTATATACATCTTTTTATGTTGTAACAACGCCGAACGTCTGGCGATCTCGAGGGGGTCACTAGGTGCCGAAAAATTGGATTTTTCTATTTCCAACAGAGGTTATTGTTCGGAATGTTAATTATGAACAATAGTCTTTGCGAAAAAATTTTCGAAATTAATTTTTCAGGAATTTAAAGGAGCATAGTCGTTTTTCATAAAGGTCTCAAGACGAAGAGCTCTTTTTTTAGTGATATATTAGTCAATTATTATCCTAGAACCACTGCAGGAAAAATTCAAACTAACGAAAATTCGCGCTTTTAACTCAAATTTTCCATTCATAACATTTAAAAAAATCAAAACCTCTGATTGAAAAATAATTAGAGTTTGATCACAATGACTATTTCTGAACGTAGAAAAGAAGCAAAGAAAAAAAAATGGACCAGAATAAGTTTTTCCACCTCAAAAATAACACTATTAAAGGACGATTGTAGAAGAAAATGGATAAAATCCGTAGAAATTCAAGTTTCAGTCCCTTTTTGGGCTAATCAACACATTTTCCCTGTTAGGAGCTTCAGGTAAAAATAATTTTTCCAGTTTTAAGCGTTTTAAGTCCAAATCTTAAGCCATTTTCATAATTTTGACAGTACAATATATCTCAAAATTCACCTGATTGCTCAAAAAACCTATATACTGTTTAAAAAAACATAAGGAATCTCTTTGAAACTCTAAAACCGTTATAAAAAACCACTTTTTTCCATTCTGAAGGCTGAAAAAGCAGTGAAACTTATTGAAAGCTTTCGAAAATTGGAAATGACAACAAAACGATTAAAAAATTCTCTTCTTCCTTTTAAAGTTCATTCGAAACGTATCTGTAGGAGGATCATAAAAACTCCTTTTTTTGAAAATCAGTCATGGAACTTTTTGAAAAGGATAAAAATAGAGCCATTTTTCTATCAATTTTAACGGTTATGAGCCAAGATTTTTCACGGGTAATGCTAGAAATTTCATACAAAAAAATAAATTTTTGGAAATAAAAAAATAAATTTTTAGTGAAAAAAATCTCGAAAAAAATATTTTTTTCAATAAAAAGTAGGAAATTTTTCTTGTAATCAATCTTGAAATTTTTCAAAATAATCAACAAACATTTTTTTCTTTTTTTCAAAATTCATTTTAAAGCGTAGAAGATCATAAAAAAATTGCTTTTTTTACTCAGCTCTGAATTGAAAAAAAATCACATCAAAATGACAAAAAGCCCATTTTTTTCTTAATTTTTAACAATTATGAGCCAAGATTTTTCACGGATAAAGCTAGAAAAAAATGAATTGAAAGCCCCTCAGAACACACTTTCCCACATAAAAAAAGAAATACCCAAATCTTAAAGTTCTGAATAATCAGCAAAAATCTTTACGCCTTACTTTAAAAAAATTCATTTAAAGCGTAGAAGATCATAAAAATTGCTTTTTACTCAGCTCCGAATTGAAAAAATCACATCAAAATGACAAAAAAGCCCATTTTTCTTACATTTAACGGTTATGAGCCAAGATTTTCACGGATAAAGCTAATAACTTCAAGTGATAAAACCTCAAAAAATACTTTCCAAAGTAAAACAATAAACTATTCAACTTAAAATTCCACCAAAATGACAAAATAAAGGGGAATAATGGTCATTTTTCTCATCTTTAACGGTTTCAAGCTAATAAAATCAATTAAAAAACCCCAAAAAACAGAAAAAAGGGTAATTCCCACGAAAAATCACACATCCATCGACACCTTGACAAAAAATGTGCCGATCAACAGATAATCTAGTCGTTAAAGATCCGATATCAGCCCCAAATAGCGTGGAAAGTTACGAAAAAGTTGCCACAAGCACGGCGTTCCTTTGCCTAATCGTTCGATTGGCAAAAAGCCATTGGCACGTAGTAAATAAGCCACGCCTTTTTTCGGCACCCAGACTGGTATAAATACCGGAAAAATCTCAGGTTTTCCCATGCATTCTCTCGTCTTGTTCTGTATTTTTTGTCTTGTCCTGTATTTCTTGTCCTCTTCCATTTATTTCCCGTCTTTTTCTGTATTTCTAGTCATTGGACCCTAAAAAGGTCTCATTCTTATAACACTGTGTATTCAGAGGTGGCTGATCCATCCGTTCGCAGAACTTCTTTATGGTTACACTTTATTATTTTTGGCTGTACCCGTGAGATGTTCTGTCAACGGTGGGTCGCCTAATTTGTGAGCAAAGACAGGTAAGCTACAGTAAACTACAGTACCGAAGCGTTTTTCAGGTCTTCAAGGCTACAGTAATCTACAGAACATCATGACTCTATAAGGTTCGTTGCTTTTCTTTGAAGCAGTAAAGGAAATTTCACCGAGGAGTTATTTGGGTCTACAGTAAGAAAGCTACAGTACCCGTGAAACTATCGCTTTTAGGAAATCTTAGTAGCTATCTAAACTCGCGAGTCAATATAGAGAAACTAAAGTAGGCTACAGTTTTTTTTGTTCAGATCTCGAAGATTACAGTAATCTAAATACGGTACTCCTGAAGAAAACTTGAAACTACCAGAACAGATTTCTTTTAACTAATATAAAAAAGGTCAAAAACAGAAGGAAAAGTCCTAAAAATCCTACTGTAGTCGATTTTACGGTAGTCCACCCTACAGTACTCCCAGAGCCACTGACCGTTCGCAGGACTTCTTAATGGTTACTTTTAGCTGTACCCGTAAGATGTTCTGTCAACGATAGGTCGCCTTATTTGGAAGTCAAGGCTACAGTAAACCGGCTAAAATGTCTTTATACAGTAACTAAAATACAGTAGTCCTAAAAAACTGCAAATTATAGATTTTCTCGGTTATTCTCAAAATTGTTCGCTTCCTTTTCAAGAAGCACAGATTCTAAAATACAGTAAGGTAAAATCCCAAAAGTCCTACTGTAGTCGATCCTACCGTAGTCGATCCTCCAGTAATCAATTCTACTGTAGTCAATTCTACTGTAGTTAATTCTACAGTACTCCTAGAGCCACCGCCGTTCGCAGGACTTCTTAATGGTTACACTTTTACTTTTAGCTGTACCCGTAAGATGTTCTGTCAACGATGGGTCGCCTTATTTGGAAGTTAGGGCTACAGTAAACCAGCAAAAAAACCTTTATAAAAAGGCTACAGTAACCAAAATACAGTAGTCCTAAACAAACTACAAATTATAGATTTTCTCGGTTATTCTCAAAATTGTTCGCTTCCTTTTCAAGAAGGACAGATTCTAAAATACAGTAAGGTAAAATCCCAAAAGTCCTACTGTAGTCGATCCTACCGTAGTCGATCCTACCGTAGTCAATTCTACTGTAGTTAATTATACAGTACTCCTAGAGCCACCGACCGTTCGCGGGACTTCTTAGTGGTTACACTTTTATTACTGGCTGTACCCGTAAGATGTTCTGTCAACGGTTTTTTGGCCTTTTTTGAAAGTAGGATTACTGTAGGTTACTGTAACTAAACTGGGTTGATCCTACAGTCCCATAGTCGTTTTCTACAGTTTCGAAGGTCAGTTTTCCTAAAAACTCGCAGATTTTTTCTCTTTGACTACTGTAGCGAAAATACCAACCTCCTCTCTACAGTAGCCTCTGCGATACTGTCGCTGAAAAGTCTTTACATTCCTGTTGAGAATTTTCCAGCCACAAAATGCCGATCGAACGCACCGTACCTGGAGTACGGTAGATCTGATTTAATTTAATTAACAAAAATGGAAATTGGACATTTCAACCAACAATAAAAAAGTACAAAAAAAGCTATCAACATTTATCACAGATTGCGAATATTTACATGTTAGTGGGTGCTAAGCAATAACAGAATTAGGATCTAAACATTGAAATCGGCGGCTTTTTTGGCCGTTTCCAGGTCGCCGGTGCTTTGACGACGGCCTTGTCGGAATCGGACATCGGACGGGAGATTATCGGAAGACTTGTGGAGAGCTTGGAGGTTGGGTCGAGAGCCCTTAAGTTAACCCTTCAGCATAACTTCTTTCAGTAGTCTCTTTCTCAAAGTTTGAAACTTGTGGGAGACACTGTAACAAAAACCCTTTTAAAAAAACTACAGTAACCCCATCATTCGGAAACAACAAAATCAGAGGCTTTATTCGCAGAAAGTTCAATCTACACCAACCTACAGTATCCCAGAGTACGGTAAATCTAAACTATAATTGTGAAAAACATGACGTTGTGAGCCTGATTTCAATCGAGTCAAAAATTACTGTCCAAGTCAAAATATTGAAATTAAAAAGAACATACAGTAATCCAGGTTACGGTAGCCCTATCTTACAGTAACCAAAACAACGCATTTTTAAAAAATTTCAATAATCATGGATACTCGTGGAATGGACCTCTCAAGTGAATCCTAAAGAAGAGCTAACACTACTCAAGTGATCCCTAGAGAACCCGTAGCGCCTCCGAAGTGACCACTAAAGACGTGAGAGAATTTTCTTTAAGTGATCACTTGACATTTTATTCCACCTCAATCTCCTTCATATAATCGTCCTTGATGTCGTCCTCTCCATCTACAGCCGACGTTTCCACTTTTTTGCTCGTCATTTCGCTCAGTTTCCTGTCCAACAAGTCGCTGAACAACGAGTACAGCGTGTCGATGTTCTCGCCAGAATCCATAAACTTGAAAAAACATTTTTTTGGGGGAAGTAGTAATTTTAAAAACTTACGCGTCTCAATTGAATATCTTTCGGGGTAACCGTCAATTCTGGTGCGATTTGGTTCGAGGAAACATTAGCGATTCTGGCATCACTGGAATTTATGGAATGAAAAAAAATTATTCAAAGAGATCTGGTCTATGGCAAAGAAGTCTTACTAAGCCACAAAAAAATATTTGAAATCCCAAGAATTTTTTTAATCCACAAGTTTTCATATAGCAAGTAAAACATAGAAGCAGACTGTCCCGATTATTTGAGGAGAAAATTAAAAAAAAACAAAAAACAAAAAAAATCTAGAGGGTGAATTGAAAATTTAATAATAAGACATGACATAAATCCTTTACAAGGACCCTTTTTTAAAATTATATTAGCCAAAAAAAAATCGTTAAAAAACCAACAGAAACTTTTCCAAACCTTTTAATCTTTTCGAGACGTTTATTCTCGATGGAATGCCGAAGATTGGCAAGATTCATGGCATCTTCCAGGGTGATCTTCTCATAGGCTCGGACAATGGTCGTAGCGTCAAAAGATTGCTTTTTCTCGTTTCTCATCAACACCGGCTTGATCACCTTTGCGTTGAATCTTTCGAAGCTGAAAAAAAATCAGTGAAGCGAAAAATTCAAATAAATTACTTCTCAATAAATGTGTAATGTCCTTTCTGTCCAGCAATATCCTCAACGCCCGACATCATGTAGTCCAAATACTGAAAAATCGAAGTTATCAAGAAAAAAACACAAAAAAATGAATAGAAAAACATGCACAAAAAAGACGCAAATAACCATCGATTTGCGCCAATGCGCACGATGGCGCAAACTTTGTTTTGCAAATTCCTATGATTTTTCTTGCATTTTTTTTTCATTATTATCATTCTTTTCTTCCGCAAAACTCGGGGAACTCAAACTTGTTTCAAAGAAAAAAACTCTGAAAATCACGAAATTTCGGAAATCAACCTTGACATAGACACTCTCAGCCATTGTCGCTTGCCGATCTTCTTTTCTCTTAACATTGAGATAAGTGACCAATGGCCTAATCGTGATCCCCTGCAATATTTCTAAACTTATATCAATTTCAACCTAAAAAAAAACTTGTAAGAACACTGTGAAGTAAATAACAATGATAGTTGTTGTCACGAACATCGGCTTGGCATTGATCGAAGCCGGCATGGAAACGACCAAACCGTAGGCGATTGCGCCACGGAGCCCGCCATAGGACATGATGAACTGGTCGACCTAATTTCAGAACTTCAGAAGAGAAAATCGAAAAGTTTAACCTTTGAAAATTTCCGGCCACGGAAGGTCTTCAAAAAGTAACATTGAATGACAATTCCTAAAAGAAATTCGATTTAAAATCGCATGGGATATATACCGACGGCTCGGTAGAGTAGGCAAAAAAGGACAGTTGCAATAATGAATGTGAAATCGAAGTGATGAGGCGATGCGATAGTTGACAAACCAAGGAACCTTCAAAAAGAGTTTTGGGCTATCAAATTTTTTCGGAAAATTGGTATGTCTTTTTGCGTCGTGTGCATACACCATTCCGAATTACAGAAGCTCAAAATATTGTTTTTGTCACTTTTTCTTTTCTTGAGCATTTTTTCATGATGAATACCAACAAAATTACATGAAAATGACGGTTTCAGTCGATTGAGCGAGCATTTTAATGAAATATTTGACAGAGTTCGCCGCGGCCTGGCTGATATTCCCTTTGACGTATTGCTTCATAACCATTCCACATACTGCGATTCTAAACTCGTTTTGATTCTTCAATGTTTTTTTTCTCAACTCACGCAATTATCGAAGAAAGTGACACCATTTCAGCGGTCAAATATCCCATATAAGGCAGAATAAAAATAAAAACTGGCGCCAGAATCTTCACTTCATTTGTATACCTGTAAATTTTCGCTTTGATATTTTTGAAGCTGAGTTAAACTCACTTGGTAGCCAAACTAGTGATCAAAGCGAAAATCAATCCAATCGCAGCTCCTCCAAGAGCAACAACGAAGAAAGACAGTCCACCAGTGAGATAATCGGATATCGAAAGGTGTTCCGAACCGACTAGGGCAAAGCTTTTGAACATTTGATAGAGCACCTGAAAATGAGATTCCTAAAAAATAGCAAAAGGGAATTGCATCGGCCGGGAATCGAACCCGGGCCGCCCGCGTGGCAGGCGAGCATTCTACCACTGAACCACCGATGCTGACGAGGTCAGCCGCGCGTTCAGCAGACACAATGGGAGTGAACGCATTTCATACGCGATTCAGGTTCAAAAAAAGGTCGAAAAAATAATTTACCACAGTGACCCCATCGTTGAAAAGAGCTTCACCGAACACATTAATGAACAAAAACTCATTGACTTGAATTTCTTCGAAAACTGCGATCACAGCAACCTAAACTCAAATATCCTCATTTTATTTAAGAATGATAGATACCGGATCAACTGCGGAAATGAGAGCTGCAAAGACGAATATTTCAAAAGTGGTGAAAGACATGGAAAATAAACCATATTGACACATGAGGAGAAGTGAAATTCCTAAAAAAAAATTGAATCTCCGATTGAAAATATATTCAAAAACCGATGGAAAAAGTGTTCCATAGCGTTCCCAGAACGGCGAACAACATCACAGAGTCGAAATTTTCAAATAAAGCTCGATTTGGCATGAAATAACCTCAATTTTTTCCGTTTATTTGAAAAATCAGGGCTTAAATAAGACCTGCATCAAAAATTATAGGCGGTAGAAGATACAAGAAGAAAGTCTTCGAATCCAGGGTGACTCTACAAAAAAATTAGTTGATCTTGAGATTTTTCTAGTGTAGAACCTTACCCACTAAACCGCGTTTGATGGAGCAAAAAGCCCAAAATGAGGCCTACAATAATGAGAAGCGAGGATTCGGGAAGCCATTGTGAGATCGGCTTAAGTAGTTTGAATACTGAAAGTTAATAAAAATTGAATAAAAGTTTTTTCGAAAATTTACAAATTTTAGCAAGAGAGGCGATGAGCAACCAGACGGTGATGAGATACACTTGGTTGACTTCTTCCCATTTCCAAGTGAAGAGCTGAAAATTTTGTTAAAATTGAAAATCAAAGACAATTGAAGAAAGCTAATTTTTTGATATGGTCTGTGTGGCACGACTTGAAATTTCACCGAACGACATTCCGCTGTTCCGCTGCGTGCGTTCGTGAAGCGTTTTTCGAATCTAGGTCACGCTTTAAATTGATTGTTATTGCTGTGGGGGCAAATGAAAGTAGAGTACCTTAATATAAGGGAAAAAAAATGTCGTTTGGTGAAATTCCAAGTCGTGGTACTACATCACCTTCAAAATAAATTCGGCAACTTCAAAACTTTATTTTTCGTGTAAATTGAAAAAAAAAAAGCGATTCAGCTTTTACGCGCAAAACTTCAATATTTGAAACTATCGGGCATTTTTCAACCAAAACTTGAACTCGCGCGCAAAAGCCGCCATATCGTTGTAGGACCCAATTTTTTAATGGCTCCCGAAATTCCATTTTTTCGTATTTCGCGAACTCTTTTGAAACGCAAAAATAATTTCAAAGACGGCAATGCGCAAAATTTTTCAATAGCTGAATTTTGGTCTGTTTAGCTTTTCGAAGGTAAAACTTTGGTCTGCTTAGTTTTTTTGGGAGCTGCAAGTTGCTCTGCCTGCAAATTTTTTTATGAAAAAGCTCACAGTCAAAAAAATGCTCCCGTTTGAAAATAAAGTAATGAAATTTTAAAAAAAAACGCCGCTCGGAAATATTCCGATTTGCATTTCGAAATTCAGGTGGTATGAAAAAAACACCAGCGAAAATTCAAACGGCGACTTTTCCGTTTTTTCCATATCGCTAGGGAACTTTCCGACGAATCTTTTTCCGACTTTTTTTCTCGATAAAATCTTCGTGTTAAATTTTCCTATATAAATTAGGTAGTTGGTTTATGATTAAAACACAAAGAAATAGGAAAAAAAAAATGTTTATGGATGTTTTATAAACCGAAAAACATGAAAGAAAAAAGTCTTCCCTAGCAATACGATCGATGGTGTTTTTTTAATACCACCGAAATTCATGTCGTACAACTGTCAATGAATTCACTGATCACGAAAAAAGGCGAAAAAAGCAAACATCATCAGCCACAGGGCTATCCATTCATGTGAAGAACCGACCAGACCAGATGATGGGAATATGTGTAGTTTTACCGGCAAAAGTCCAAATCCAGGGAAGGTTTCAGATTTGAATGAATGGACTAACGTCTTGAGGGCGGAGATTGACGTGGCGCCCTGGGGGGGATTGTCCATCGTACCCGTTTCCACGATGATTTCGTCAATAGATGAGGCCATCACTCTCGCTTTTTTTCCCCTTTTCTTTTCTCTTTCCCGACAAGGCGTTCGGAATCCATAAGGTAAGTGATATGGGTGCGTGGCAAAATCGCAACGGGATTTATGGCCTAGCAATTGAACTTTTGGATTTAGATATTGGAAAAAAAAGGGTTTTGTTCAAGTGGCTCCAACGCTTTAAAAAATATTAAAAAGCCGCGCGGAGTTCAAAAAAATTATTTCGGTTGTTTCAAAAGATTCCCCAATCACATGTGAGTAAAAGCGATATTTGAGAAATTATAAAATTTACGATATAGAAAGAATAATAAAGTTATTCATGTATTATTTGTGATAAAATTAAGTTTTTGAAAAGAAAATATCCATGACGAATCTCCCAAATTTTTTCTTCAATGGAAACGTCATTTCCGAACCAGAATATCCCTCCTGCGACATTGGCTAGTCGGACTTGGATTCGTGACGTTGCTGGATTCAAGACCGAGATGAAGCAAAACATCATTTTGTAGAAGATCAGCGTCAGTTTTTGATTTATCAAAGATCAGCGGACTCAAAATCAACGTTGATCAAAGAGAAGATCGCCTTTTTGGACTTTTTATTAGCCAGAGGTTTTTCTAAGTCGTTTTAATACACATCGATTATTCGTTAATAATATATAAACCTACGTTTTCCCACTATCCCTGTTTCAAGAACTCATGACCAAAAAAAAAACCTAAAACTCGAAAATCACCTGAAAATCCTTGAGAACCTCCTGGCCATGTTCGTCAACGATTTGGTTAGTCGTGGCATAGCAAATTAATAAAAATATCAATAGAAGTCGTCGCATTTTTCACACCTGTAAAAAATATCTATAAAACGAGCAAAAAAATGAATATGACAAAGCCAGAAAAGTCGATAACGGCAAAGTCGCAAAACGATTGGAAACGAACAAAAACAGCAAACTGACACACTAAAAGAACTGGTTTTTTTTTACAGAGGGTTGAAATTTGATAGCGTATCATTTCGTCTGAATGTCTATATATCTGAATCACAAATATTTTTCAAAGAAGGTTAGACCTTTGTTTGAGAAACAGGAGAATTCTTAAGAACCCTTGATTTTCCTGGTCTTTTTCACAAAAACTGGTGATTCACTTCGGTAGAAATACATTTTTTTAAAAAAAATTTTTTATTTAGCGAAAAAGTTTCAAAAAGGATCTCGTAAATTGATAAAAAAAATCTTATATATTTATTAGTGAACTTTTTCCTCGAAAATTAAAAAAAAAACCATAGGGCCCTCGGAGGATTTCCTCTAGGGCCCACTAAAAGCTTGTAAAAGTGGCCCCTATAGGGTTTTATTCAGTGGCCGGACCTGTTATAGTCTGTTCAGATTTTGAATGTCAAGTCGTCGCTCAAGCTCCGCCCCTAATGGTGCGATAAACCAATCAGAGAGCGAGCCATCCACAGAGTGTTTTTCAATGACGTCATTGCACTTGACATTAAAAATCTGAACAGACTATAAGCGTAGAAATTAAAGTTTATCATGCCGTGTTCAAAGTGATTCCGCGAAATTCAAAATAGCCGTCAGAGAAAGGAAAAGATCACTAAATTTTGGAGGGTCAGAGACCATTTTGCATTTCGCAGAAATTACTTTGAACACGGCAATAGTTTTGACTTTTTTGAAATTTCGGTTTACTGATTCAAGAGATTTTCGCATGTTGAAGCCATTTTGGAGAACGTTCTTCACCGACTTCCGTGTTAAAGCAGATTTTCAGATGGGGGTCTCTTCCAACAAATGAATTTCAAAAACCTGGTTTTTCTCGATTTGAACCACATCTGATATCAAATTTTTTCTGTTGATTTTAATTTTTGTAATACCTTTTCAGTTCACCATTTTAGCCGTTTTGACCCTGAGGAATTGGTTTCATAAATTAAATTCTAGACTTTAAAAAAACAAAAAGAAAACTTCTAATAAACATATTTTCGGAATTCCATTTCTTTCAATACTTTTTGAGCTTCCAAAACTTGTAAACGATGCTTCAACAGAAGAAAAAAGAGAAAATCATAGTTTTAAAACGAACGAAAACCTTCGAAAGGGCGTAAAAAGTACACGATTTCTACCCAACAAACACCTCCATGATTATTCAAATTTCGCGTCAAATCTGTTTCCTGTTTTTTTTTTCGAAACCAGCACGAGGTTGGTAAAAAATGTTTATAAGTGTAGTGCATAAGAATCGAACCGTATGTACAAAATATTCACAAATGGAAATCTCATCAATTTGTCGATCGAGGTGCAGTTTGGGCAACATTGAAAGTATACATATTATGAAATATTGAGGAAATGCATAGGATTTAAGTGATTTGCGGCATGTTTTAGTAGGCGAAGATGATGCAGATGGCGTGGATGATGCCGGGAATGTAGCCGAGGAGGGTCAGCAGGATGTTGATGACCAGGTCGGCGTTGCAACCGCGCTCCAACCAGACTCCGACGGGCTGAAAGAGAGAGAAATTTAATTTCAAAAATAATAGTTATGAATATTTATCTTTTAGAAAATGATGATAATCAAGATCTTCCTTTAGAATTTCTCGAAAAAAATCGTGGCCAAAAAAATAAAACTAGTCCCTTTCAAAGTCACTCAGAAAAATTCCTCGCATCTTATTTTTGGCTTCTAATCTTTGAAAAGGCTCTAAAAAAACTTATCTTACTTTTTCTGAAATTCCATCATCATCTTCTAGAAGAATATGCAAATATTAAAAATTTCAAGTGTTAATAAAAAAATAAATTTGAACAGTTATGAAAATTATTAACAAGATCTTCTGAATTTTTTTCTAATACAAACGTCCCTTCAAAAAAAGTCACTCAGAGGATTTCTAGGATTTTTTCCGATTTTTTAACCCTAAGAGAGGATTTTCCAGGCTTCTCCTTCTGTTAAAATCTTCCCAAAATCATCCTTTTTGAAAATATGCGGAGATTAGAGCTGAGAATCTGATCGGATACTTATAAAGATAAACTTGATATTTAAAATATTGATTTAGAATATTCAAATTCTTTGAAAAAAACTCGGAACAAATCATTATTCAGATTTTTAAAAAGAACTGCATAAATCGCGAAATAACAGTTTTTCAAATTTTTTTCTTAATCCACTAGCATAATAATGACAAAGGCTATATTCGACTCCTATAAAACTTCTTAAGAAAATTTTACTATTTTATCAAAAATCTAAAAGAATTACCGGCAAGAGGATGGCGAGAAGAAGTTTTGGGATGTCGGAGCAGGTCAAAGCCATTTTAAAATGTGTATGAAAGTCTGAAAACCACACATGTCAAGAAAAATCATTGAAAAACGCAATGAAAAACATGAGAAGTCGGATTCAAAAAGGTCAAGTAAAAAGCGAGAAAAGAGAGGGGGGAAGAACTGAAAAATGGCCGTTAAATAGAGAAAAAGTGGGGTGTAGCAACACAACAACAACAACAAATTCGTCATCAAAGTGGTCTTTGGTCGGTTCCGGCGCGGGGAGACACACGAGTCTCCCCGGGCCTTTCCCATTGTTTTGTTTGTCTTTTCGAAACAACCAATACGTTTTTTTGAGGCTGATCAATAATCATGCAAGGTTTCCGATCGGAAACAACAGCTTCGTCTTGTTCCCTTGAACCTTGAAGCTGGTTTTCAAAAATAAAAGAGCCTTTGTGGCTTCATTTTCTTTCAAAAATCAAGTGTTCACCAAAAACTTTATTCTATTAAAAGAGACCGGTTTCTTATGTTAAAATTTGGCTTTGATAAAAGTGATTTCGCAAAAAAGCCGTCAGATAGTGGAAGACAAGACTAATTTTCGGAGTCAGAGATAATTTTGCTTTTGCGGAAACTTCTTCGAACACGACATCAATAATTTTGTTGCAAGGCATCATTAATTTTCTTATGAACAAGGCATCATTAATTTTCTTATGAACAAGGCATCATTAATTTTCTTATGAACAATATTTCAAAAAGCCTTGAAATTTTCACTATTTAAATAGTAAATATTTACGATGAAGCATTGAGATAAAATTCACAGAAAAATTTTCTCTATCAAAACCAAAACAGGTTTCAAAAATTTATCGATATATATTTTTTCGAGTCAGAAAGTTATAAACGATTATTTGATGCTCTACTAACATAAAATATACAACAAAAAAATTCGGAAAAGGAATTTGAAAAAAAAAGTCAAAAAAAAAACAAGTCTGCTTCAATTCGGACAAGTCTGCTTCAATTCGCTTTTCTTCCAAGAGAATTTTAAAAAAAAGTCACGAAAATTGTATCAAAACCTGAAAAATGATGAATTCAATAAGATAATTGCTTTTTGAGAAAAAAATTATTGAACTTATTATAATTTGTTTCAATTCTTTCAAGCCTTGCAAACTGTGCAAAATAAGGAAATTTTTCAAATAATCTGTGAAATATATTGAAAATTTTTGTTAAGGTTCAAAAGAAATGATCTTTTTTTAACAATTGTAGAGACTTAGCCTTGCTTAGGAACGTTTAGAATTAAAATTTCCATATAAATTTTTGAGAAATGCTTCAACTTGTTCATGATTTGAATAAAAATAAAGTGCAAAAATGTGATTCCTCACACAAAGACTAATAGTTGAAGCTAGGAGCTGTTGGAAAACAGATAAAGTAGAAAAATCCTTCAAAAAGTTAAAGAATTCAGAAGCACGAATTAAAAGGAGAGAAAGCTTCAAAATAAATATTCAGAGCTCGAATATTTGGTGAGAATTGCCTCGACGGCGTCTTTAAATATTCGTTCAGGAAATCTTCCAAGGAAACAGTAGGTCAACGATAAATAAAACAACGTCAACCAACCAGGGAGGCGCAGTTTTTATAAGGGCGAGTCAACAACGCCAATTTCTCCAAAGCGTTCAGGAGCACCAAACACCAACCATAAATATTTATCGGGCGGCAGGGCAAAATACAACAAGGAAACTTGGCTAACACCACAAAAACAACTTGACAAACTCGCACCGAGTGAAGTGTGGTGGTAATAATTGGTTACAATATCAGGGGGAAAATGATAAAACTTTGTAAATTTCGAAATTAATGCGTTGAAACTTTAGATATATTTACAGGATCAGTAGGCGAAAATGATGAAGCAAGCGTGAATGATGCCGGGAATGTAGCCCAGAAGCGTCAGAAGGATATTGATCGCCAAATCAGCTCCACAGCCTCGCTCCATCAGAACTCCAATCGGCTAAAAATTCAACTTCTATCATTATTTCAAAATTTCCTCCTCATAAATTTTTCTACAAAGATTCATCACTTCTCTTAAAGACCAGAGTTCTTCTCTGATGATAAAAAAGACGTCATCTAACATTACAAAGAGCATATTCTCACAGATCAATCAGCATAACTTTTATTTCTGCTGAAATAGAAGCAGAAAAACAAGAAAAGACGTGAAAAACAATTTCTGATACTTTGAACATATCATTTCTATGGGAGGACGAATCAGAAAAACGTGCATAAATAAGTTTTTCTTCGGGAAGGATTACCTCATTAAAAAAATGGATTGTTTATCTTTTTTTAGATAAGATTTTTTTAGGGTTTTACCTGAAATACTAAGTTTTTTTGGTCGTCCAAGAATGGATAATTTTATAAAAAAACATGAAAAAAAGGCTAGAATCACTCAAGATTGCTTCATTATTAACAAATTAAATTTTTTTCAAGAAAAACTTTCGAAAATAAAGAGTCAACAAACCGGCAACAGGAGAGCGCAGAGCATCTTCGGTACATCCGAGCACGTAAGAGTCATTTTGCCGTCGAAAAACTTCTTTTTAAAACAGAAACGATCCGAAAATGATGTCAAGGAAAAAGAAAACAAAAAACGTTCGAAATTAGAGATCGCACTCCGACGCATTCCTGCGGATGCGAGTACCGTAACCGAAAAATGGAAAGTTTTGCGTGAAATTGTTTTTCTGCGTTTTTTATTGCAAAGTTGTTCATGTTCATGAGTATATACATTTATTTGAGTACAGTAAAACTATATAAAATTAGAAAGTACAGTTCAGTAGGCGATGATTATGCATAACGCATGAATTATTCCGGGTATGTAGCCGAGTAAGGTCAAAACGATGTTGATCACCAATTCTGGACCGCATCCCAACTCCAGAAACACGCCGACGGGCTGAAATTGGAATATTTCTTTGGAAAATGTTGAAAATTAACCGGCAAGAAGATGGCGCAGATGATTTTCGGGATGTCGGAGATTGTGAGCGTCATGATCCCGGAATGAAAACTTTAAATTTCAGCAAAACTGAGTTGCATTTCTCAACTTCAGCTTTTATAGGAATTTTCTGTTTACTCATTTCTGAACTAATGACGTCATAATTAGCTTGATGTCATTGGTAAAATGAAAATGATCAATTTCACGTAAATGGCTGGATTAAAAGAAAAATGGTTATTTTCTTGTCACTTTGGCTGAATTTTTTTCAGCATTTATTTTTTTAAAAAAACTTTTTTTGCAGGTGATTTGCCTTTGGTGTCTGTTTCGATATGATTTTGACATGATTTTATTTTTAAAGAAATTGGTTCGAATTTATAAATTTTACTATCCGTTTGCCGCATTTTTCCGCGTTTTCTGTATTTTTCTGTATTTTTTTCCAGTTGGAGACTTATCAGCAATTTGTTTTTAAATCAATAAAATTCGGCTTTTTTTCGAGTTAAGAAGGGTTTTTTTCATGTAATTTATTCAGAGCTGAAAAAGTTAATTATTAAAAATATATATATTAAATTTGGCGGAATAATCTTTTAATACCATTAATAACAAGCAATTATACAACAAGCGTGAATAATTCCCGGAATATAGCCCAAAATGGTCAAAATGATGTTGACGGCCAGTGCGGCGCCGCAACCTCGCTCCATCCAAACTCCAATCGGCTGAAAATCACGATTTACTCTTTTATGAATAAAAGAAGCTTATTGAAACTTAAAAAATCCTGAAAAAAGCTATAAACCAACCGGCAAGAGCAAGGCGCAAATAAATTTCGGGATATCCGAGCAGGTGATCGGCATCTTTAATTAAAAATAAACTGATAGAGAAAGGTAAGAGTAAAGCGTGAAAATAGGAAGACAAAAAGAATGGCGGTTTTTATAGGAAACGGTGTGGTTTGGGCAGATAAGCGAAAGAGCAAACAAAATGAGCACAGTTTATTTCACGCCGCGGCAAAAAAGTATAGAAAAATCCCTTTTTTTTTTTTGAAAATATCTGGTCATATTTATCCAGATAAGGGGCTTGGGAGTCCGTCTAAACTTCGCCCCTATAGGGGCCCCTTTTTTGTCCCCTATACCCCTAGAGGGACCACATGAACTTTAAGGGCTAAGTGGACAGACCTTTAACCCCTACAGGGATCACTTTTTCGTCCCCTATAAGGGCTGTTTTTCTCCTAAACTCTATAGGGACCCCTCTGGCGTTCCTGAGTATGAGTTAAGGCGCTGCTTAGGAACTTCATAGTGGTCCCTATAGGGGCAACCTTAGGGACCCTTGGAGAGTCACCAGCCCCTACAGGGACCCCTAGCGTTTGCAAAAGTGGTCCCTATAGGGATTTTAGTTAGTGGTCCCTATAGGGGACATGCTGGTCGATAATTCTTAAGAATTCTAAGCGAAGATTTCCATGAGAAAAACTGATAAACGAGCGTTTTTCGAATAAAACAACTTCTATGGGGTCCACCTTGATTCTACCCCTATAGGGATCCCTTATTCGGCCCCTATAAGGGCTGGTAATCCCCCCAATTCCTAGCCCTCTAGGGATAACTCTAAAACTCCTCAGCGCGGCTCAAACTTCAAGAGTTGAAGTGTTGCAATAAGATCCCAGAGGAAAATTTGAAACGCTTCCTTCAGATATTAAAATAAAAATTTAACTTCCTCATGGCCGACTGGCTAACTATCTTCACTATCATTCGGACAGTCATCGGTTCGACCCCACGTCACCCTCTTGACCTATGAATCACCCATAAAACCAATCTCACACATATCTATTTGCCTTATCGATTGTATAAATATTAGAGGTAAAATCGAGCCAAACCGAGTTCACTTATCACTTTCTTATCACTCGCACACGAGGCTTTTGTTGTCCTTTTTTGGTTGGGTGAACTAATAAATTTGTAATTTTTTCAGTTTCCTGTTTGAATATGCCTTTGACTTGTTCGGACATCCCCAAATTCATCTGCGCCGTTCTTTTCCCGGTGAGTTTATTTTTCATTGGAAGAATTTCGAGCCATTCCCCATGCGGTTATCATCTTTCAATAAATTATTTTCAGCCCCTCGGAGTTTGGCTCGAGACCGGATGTGGCGCTGAACTCGCCGTCAACATCATTTTGACCCTTTTGGGGTATATTCCTGGAATTATTCACGCTTGTTGTGTCATTACATGTTATTGATTTTTTTACTTGTACATAATCAATCTCTGCCAACGGCCTTTGGAAAGCCGGCACCGTACTTCTTCCTACGACCTCTCTTGTACCTGATGTTCTACGAGCGAAATTCACAACTTCTCTGCCTAAGCCACAGCTCCTGCCGCCGTTTAAACACAGTTAACGCAATGAAAGTCGATTGCACATGTACTCTTACATTGAAGATGCAATAAACAAAAAACATAATCTTGCCAAAAATTAATGAATTTTTATGAGGAAAACTGGAAAACATAACCACTTGATCACGAATAAAGCTGATCAAAATGCCTCTTTCAGAAAATTTAAAGGCATAGGGGCAGTAAAAAACGGTGTTTCAGTTCAAATCAGTACTTTGTAGAGCTTTTCATTGCGAATCGAACGGTGAATTTGGAAAAGTACAGAACTTCCTAGTTTTGGAGAAAAAATAATTCAAAGTCGGAGAAAAGAAAGCTTGAGTTCCCGCGAAAAGGGCGTTTTGCAGCAAGGTTGCTCTATGGACTACAGGCTTCTCCATCTTCCGGATTTTCGCTTTTTTCTTCGTTTCTTTCAATTTTTAATTTTTTCTGTTGTCACCAAAGTTCTTTTCGTCACGAAAACTTTCTAATAATGTATAGTTTGCAAACTTTGATCGCAAAAATGCTTCTCTGGTGAAAAATGATGATTTTACACAGGTTTCGGAGGGGATAGCGATATTTTGTGTTTTCTTTATTACCGGTGTGTGTTTTTTGTTTGACTAAATATTTTTTCAGAGAAGAAACCCTGGATTTAAAGCAGTTATCCAAAGCATTTTTCAAATTAAAAGGCGGGAAAGTCCCCACATGGGTTTTGTTATAATAAATACGTAAAGTTGCTCTGTAGTGGCCGCTTAGAAACAAACATCAAAATTACTTTTTTTCAGCTATTTTTTTATACTTGTTTGACAAATTCCGTCCTAAACTGTAAAGCACTGAGCATTTCAAAGCCCTTCAGATTTATTTCTAAATGAAATAGTTTTGAGAATATTGCCTGAAAACATAATCAAGTACAGAATTTATGCATACAAAGTTTATTCAAAGTTATTAGGAAAATCTGACAATGTGAAATTTAATATCATATATCCAAAGTAAATTCGATATTATATACAAATATGCGAAGTCGTCGGCTTCCTAGTACCAAAGGATGACGATACAGGCGTGGATGATGCCGGGAATGTAGCCGAGAAGCGTCAACAGGATGTTGATGACCAACTGAGCGCCGCACCCTTTTTCCATCCAGACGCCGATCGGCTGAAAAAATGGAAGTTTTTAACAAAAGGATATTCGCTTCAAAAGGATGTAATCTAGTTAGAATGGCTCAGAGCGTCGCGGTCGCGCTGCGGCCTGTGAATGATTTTGGAACGCTGAGGCTTCTTGAGCCATTCCGAATGCGACCAAAAATGATTCCATCGTGCGACGGACCAAAACCGGTATTCGCCTGGCCTTATCAAAAATCTCAGAGTGAATTTAGAGGACTGGAGCTTTTCGAGCCATTCCAAATGCGACCAAAAATTGATTCCAAGGCGCGGCAGACGAAAACCGATTTTCGCGCAGCCTTATCAAAAATCTAAGACTGGTTTTGGAGGCCGGAGCGTTTTGCGACCAAAAATGATTCTATTGCGTGACAGATCAGAAACGGTTTTCGCCCGGCCTCATCAATTATCTGACACTGAATTTGGAGGGCTAGAGCTTTTCGAGCCATTCTAAAAGCGACCAAAAATTGATTCCATGGCGCGGCCGACTTGAAACGGTTTCCGCGAAGCCTTATCAAACATCTGATACTGAATTTGGAAGGCTGGAACGCTTCAAGCCATTTCAAACGCGACCAAAATGTGATTCCATGGTGCGGCCGACCTGAAACTGTTTTCGCGCGGCCTCATCAAAAATCTGAGACTGAATATGAAGGCTGGAACGCTTTGAGCCATTCCAAACGCGACCACAACTTTTTGAAACGAATTAAAAAAGAACACTTGTCGCATCGAATTGCACAATTTCGTCACAGATCTCAAAAAAAGGCCCTAATGAGCCTCAAAATCTATAGTTACCTAAGAAATATGATCCTACTAGGAACTAGAAAGTCTGAAAATAATGTTTGCTTATGTCCTGGTCTAGTCATAAAGCTATTAGTTCACTATAGTCGAACAAATTTTATTTTTTTCTTCGAAAATAAAGGGATTGGCACTGAAATATACTAACAACAGGTTGAAATTCTTTAAAAAATCGTTTCGAAATTTGAAAAAAAAAATCGGTTTTCTGTGTTCATTTTAATAGAAATTTTTCAATTTCACTGCTTTTTTGACATTTTTTCAAATTCTCTATAAAAGCCATTCCACCCTGCAGATCTAAGGAATGCGTTCATAGTGGTCACTTAAGGGCTTCGACCTTCAAGTGGTCATTATAGTAGTCGAATAAGTGGTCACTTAAGTGATATTTTTAGAAGTCTGATTGGTACTACCAGACCACTAAAAAATACTATAGTGGTCACTAAGACCCAAATTAGTGGCTTCTATAGAGATGATTTTAGTGGCCACTCAAGGGGTTTGACGTTCAAGTGGCCACTTTAGTAGTATAGTACCTAGTGGCTGCCTTTTAGGAGTCTATGTGGTACTCCCAGACCATTGAAAACTACTATAGGGACCACTTTAGTGTCCTCAATTATTCCTTGCGGAACCTCTTAAGTGGCCCCTGGAGTTTTCCACAGTCCCGAAAAAAACTGACCGGCAACAGGAGGGCGCAGATGAACTTGGGGATGTCCGAGCAGGTCAACGCCATTTTTTTCTGAGAACCTGGAAAATTTTGATGCTAAATACGACTTTTGAACTGAAAAAGTACACGTGTAAATCGCGAAAAAACTAAAAAATGAAAGGGAGAAAAGCCACGGAAGGGAAATGCAAATAAAACACGACGGCCTGGGGAAGGGAACGGCAGAAAACGGACAATATTTGCTCTCTTCAGTCTTTTTTTGCTTTTCTGTGTTTTTCCTTCATTTTCTTTTGATGGAAAAACATTATAGTATTGATTGAAATGATATGGTGAGAAATAAGATTCGCAGGGTTGGAATTGCTCATGTAATTATGATTCAGAAATCCCAGATTGACCAAAAGAAAAATGCGAAAATTGAGCCGCGACGCGACCGTGAACGCCTTGGAATGGCTTGAGGAAACCTTAGATTCGCAGGCGCGTCGCGGTTTGAAAGAGCCGCGACGCGACGCCTTGGAATGGTTATGGTGAGTTTGACTCGCAGGTCCTAGTTTTATCAAAACGATAAAAAAAAATGAGCCGCGACGCGACCGTACACGCCTTGGAATAGCTTGATAAGATTCACAGGCGCGTCGCGTCGCGGTTGAAAAGAGTCGCGACGCGACGTCTTGGAATGTCTTTGGTGAGTTTGATTCGCAGGTCCGCGTTCAACCGAAACGATAAAAAGTGTGTTCTTTAGGATTTAGTTGTTCTAGGGGTCCCTATAGGGCGAGCAGAGGTGTCCCTTTAGGGTTGTCTCATGGGGCCCTATAGGGATCTCTTCAAAGCTTCCTAGGAAAAATGAAATTTGAGCCGCGACGCGACCGCAGACGCCTTGGAATGGCTTTGGTGAGTTTAATTCGCAGTTCCTTTTTATCAGAAAAAGTTTCGAAAAATAAAATTTGAGCCGCGACGCGACCGCAGACGCCTTCGAATGGCTTTGGTACGTTTCTTTGTTCAAAAATGATAAAAAGAAATTTTGGAGCCGTGCCGCCTTGGAATGGCTTTGAAAGCAAGATTCTCAGAAAGTGTTATAAAAAAGAGGGCCTTTAAGTGATAATTCATGAAATTTGGTGCTCGAATATTGATAAAGTTCCGAAAAAAATCCGATTAAAATTTTTTTGAAAGTGAAATTAAAATTTATTCATTCTCCAAATGGTCTACAAAAAAATTAATCAAGATAGTTTTTTTACCGTTTCAAAAAAATATTTATTCATTCTAAGTTTGAAAAAAATTGAATCTTTCCAGAAAAAAATTTTTCTGATTCAAAAAGAATAATCGCTATCAGATTGAGAGGAGCATTGAGGGGCTTATGAAGGCTTAAATTCATCGCATTTTTTCACCAAAAAGGAAAAAATTATCAAAAAGACAAAAAGTCAAGAGAAATATAAGAAAGTTGAGAAAACGGAACGAATGGAAGGAATATTTGGAAAATAAAAAAATTTGTGACGAATGTTGACATTCTTGGTTTCCCTTGGCCTTTATATACGGTTGGGAAAATTTCGAAAAGCTATGAATCATCGTATCAGTGATCAATTTTGATTTGATAGATTGATAAAACAACAAAAAGCCGAGGGAGAATGAAAATTTCATGAATTTTGTGGCGATTTCTGATTTTTTTTTTGTACCAAAAGTTCAGGAAAATAAGTTTTTTTCAGGTGTAAACATGTATCAAAGTAATATTTTCTCGCTTTTCCTTGATTTAAATAATTTTGAAAAGCTATTTTTCGGATTTCTTGTACTTTTTACTCAGAAAAACGACGTGAATTTTAAAACGAATGAAAATAAAGCCTTTTAGAAAAAGTTTAGGGGCCTCTTTAGGACTTTGACCGTTTTAGTGGCCATTATAGTAGTTAAAAAGTGGCCTCTTAAGTGACTAAGTGGCCTCTTTAGGGTTTTGATGTTTCAGAGGCCACTATAGTAGTCGAAATAATGGCCTCTTAAGAGACTAAAATTCAGTGGCCCTTTAGGAGTCCAAGGGGTACTACTAGACCACTAAAAAATCACTAAAGTGGTCACTAAGACGGAAAAAAGTGGCCACTTTAGTGTCCTTCTAGTAGTCCTTGAAAGACCTCTTAAGTCGCCACTAGAATTTTTCGCAGTTTTCTGAATTTTTTTTTCGAAAAAAATCTACAAAATTAGGATATTTCGAAATTCTATTCAATCTGAAATTTCCATTAAAGCAAAAATTTTTTTCCATAAGTCTTAGAAAATGGGTTTTTTTAATAGCTCTAAAAAAACGAGAAAAAAATTGGATTATTGATTGATTTATCACCCTTTTTTTAATAAGAAAAATTAGAATTTATGACTTATCCTTCTTTAAAAAACCAAAAAAAAACCTTAAAATCCTCAAAAAAGAAGAAGAACCCGCCGAGAAACCGTCCAGCTATCTATTTATAAAGGCGGCAAAATGAAAAGTTTGTAAAATGACTCAACAAAAAACCCGGGTAAAATAAACGTTGTGTGACGAAACCTATTGAAAAAAAAGCTATTGACAAAAAAAAGGGGGTGAAAACTCGGGCCGTAGTGTGAATTTAAACATTTCTCAACCATTGATAAGATCTTTTTTTTTGGTTCGATTCGAAAAACAATGTGATAAGGGAGTGTGTTGTCGTTAATTTATGGTAAAATGAGGAAAATAGGCTTGATTTTTGAGACATCCAGGGAAAATTTTTAGCGGCCACTATAGGGTTTTGACGTTTTAGTGGCCACTATAGTAGTCAAATTAGTGGCCACTTGAGGGATTAAAAATTAATGACCACTTTAGAGGTCTAAGTGCTTCTGATAGACCACTTAGTGGCCCCTTTAGGGGCCAATGGATCAACATAACTGGTCCAATCGGTTTCTTTTGAAATTATCAGAGTTACTGGAAGAAACGCTGGATGAAAAACTACTGAAGTGGCCACTTTACTGTCCTCTCCAAATAGCCCTTGGCGAGCCTCTATAGGGGCCACTAGAAATTTTCCCAGTCAGTTGGATTTTGAGCTCTTTTTTACACTGCGAAAGTCGGAATTGCGGAAAATGGGTGCAAAATGGCCGCTAAATGGGTTCCGTTTTGCGACCTTTATGGAGCCTTTCTTTCTTGGTGGGCTGAAAAGCCTTAGAAGGGGGGAAAAATGGGTGAAAAAAGCTTTAAAAAAAATTAAAAAAGAGTGAAAAAAAGGCTCAAAAAGGGTGCAAAAAGGGTGCAAAAGGGTGAAAAAAGGGTGCAAAAAGGGTGCCAAAAGTCTCGGCCATTGATGATTTTTGTATTACTGTAGCACATTTTGGTTCATACACATTCACTACTTCTCAATTTAAAAAAATATTTTGTTTCTCAAAAGGGTCCAAAAAGGTGGAAAAAGACAGATAGAAAGACGCTCAAAGGGCCCGTAAAGGGTCTGTCTATGTTCAAAAAAATGAAAAATTTCCAGAAGTCAGAGTAAAAAAAAAAAATTTCTAGCCTTCAGCTTATCTCTCAAAATCAATATGCAGTATAATCCCCAAAACTAATCCCAAATCCCTTGAAAAACCAAAAATTTGTCCACCTTTTATTTTTCTCCAAGGAGAATACACAAAAATAAAGTTCAGAATCACATTTTTCAAACGAAAAAACAAATCGATAAAAATACCGGCAAACAGGAATAAATATGAGAATGAGACGAAAAACAGCAATTTTCGGGGGAAAATTAGAAGAATTGGAATTATGGAGATTGGGAGAATATTTCGATACAAGAGAAATGAAGGAAAAATAGGTTAAAATTATTAAAAAAATTATCGTTGATTTGGGGGGCAAAGAACCGTCCTTTTTCCTTGTTGTCCCGGTCCACCTTGGTCCATTGACCTTGGAAATTTTTCCCGCCAGATCGAAATCTGGAAAGATCGAATTATTGATTGAAAGAAAATATCTGAGAGATAAAATTATCGATTTATTCAAGAAAATGGAAAAACTCTGTTTAAAAAAAAGTTCAAGGGGTTTTCTAAGGGTCAAGGAATGAAACTGGGAACTCAAGACCTTCATTGAATCTTTCTCTACTTTTATAAAAACCAGAGAAATATTTTAAACAGATAGTGAGAGTTTCAGATCAAATTTAAAAAAACAAGAATCCTAAAATTCATCAAAAAAACCAGGTATTTTTCTCTAACAAAAAAAGCCGAAAAAAACCCGTCAGGAAATTTGAATTTCAATTTATATCGAAAATTTAGAGAAAAAGAAAAAAATATCTGACCAGTACGAGATTCATTTATTGAGGAATAAAAAGAAAAAAAGATTTAAAAAAATCGAACTTCTAAGACTTTTAAAGGTACAGAAGGTGCTCATTAAAAAAATATTGTTTTAAAATTTTTTCATGCTTTTATAAACACCACAAAAACTACTTCTAAATAAGTAAAAATAATTTTTCAGATGAAACTGAGTAGTAAAAAAATCATAAAATTCTCCAAAAAAACAAGGCCTTTTTCCTCAACAAAAAGCCAAGAAAATCACAGTCAACTTCAAATTTTTCAAGTTATATCAAAAATTTGAAGAAAAAAAACAAGACTTCAAAAGTTTTAAAAGAGTAAGAATGTCACTATGAAACACCCAGAACAGATGATCTTTCAGTATAAATTTTGATTTTTAACAAAAAAAAAGCTTCTTACTGTCTTGAATTAAACGTTTCAAGCTGAAAAATTAAAAAATCCGTGGACAAAAATTTAGAAGTTATGATGTTTAAAAATTACGATAAAATTGAGATATTCTAAAAAAAAAACATGGACATTCCTATTTTTCAGTAGAGATAGAACTTTCTATCGATTCTAATACTGTAATTCGAACACTTTCGTCTTTTTTCTTCTTTTTTTTTTGAAAGTTCAAGGTAAATTTCTCCTTCTCATATATCTATATAGACACTCTTTACAAGTTTTAACAAGAAAAACAAAATATTCACCGTATTATCATCGCCAGAAACCGACAAAAAAATCCGCCACACGGTGACCAGGACACGTGGAACAGGGCTCCATTTGACTGAAAAATTTTAAAATTTAAATTTCATCTTTAGAACTGAATGAAAAATAACCTTTTCAAGCAATTTCACGGTCCATTCACCTGACGTAATGTTCTTGGTGCGGTAGAGGACCAAATTTCCGTCCTGAAAACGTCAAATTTCATAGAGTTCAAGGGTTTTAAGGGCTAGTAAGTGTTCTTAAGTGACTTCTTCGACCTGATTCGTCTCATTTTCTCGAATTTCTCAATGTAGCTCTTTCAACGGGCCTTTCAGCACCTTTCGAGCTTGATTTTTGAGTTCAAAACAAGACAATGATTACAAGAAATGAATCTAAAGCTTCTCCTAAAAATCAAGAACTGTTTAATTTCGAATTCTAAAGTTATTACAAGCTATATTTGTTGTGTTTTAACTTTCATTTTCAGATTTTTTTCAGAACCTCTCAAGCTAAATTTTTGGCTTTTTAAAGCATCCACAACTAATTTTTTTGAAAAAAAGTATTTTTTTCCAGCTAGATTTTTCAAATTTATAGCAGGTATATAACCACAGAAATCCACCAACAGCCAACAAGCTTTTTATTGATTCGAAAACCTTTCTATGAAACTAAACAAGTTTATTTTCAAAATTTCAACTACGGAAACCCACCAATCCACAGCTGACAAGCGTATACGTGGTATGATTGACTACAGGGCACCAGGCGACGTCCCGCACGAAGTCCGTGTGGCCGTGGAGGGTCTTCTCGCAGTGCCATTCGCCGTTCTCGCCCTCTCTTCAAAAACCAATTTTGAAAAGAATGCTCTTGAATAAACTTTGCTGCAGACCTTATGAGCTACTAGTTCTAAGACAGGAAAAAATGGTTTAAAATAAGTCATCGAAAATTAGGTCCCGAGGCGGTGAAAAAAAAAAAAGAGAGATTGCCTGGCTGAAGGAGACCCTATTGTTTAGTGTCCCAAGCTAGCCAGGGCTAAAACATTTTTTTTCTCGCGCAGAAGGCTGGGGTGGGATCCAGCCGATGTATGGTTATGCGCCTTACTATACAAAAAATAGAAAGAAAGTTCTAAAATTTTTGATGAATTTGAACGGGAGAAGCTTGCAATGAAATCTCCGCCTTCTCTTCAAAAATAGATGGAAATATTTTTTTCGGCCTTGATTTTTTGATGAAATTTGGCTGAACCCAAAGACTTGAAATTTCTGATCCAGAAAAAAATATTTCTCTCAATACCTTTTTTTCAAGTCAGGCGCCCTTAAACTACAAGTAAAAAAACTGAAAAAAAGGTTTTTTTCTGAATTTGTATAAGAGAAGCTTGATAGAACCCTTTTTTTGGCAACATAATCGTACTATTTGAAACAAAATAAATCAATAATTATTCCATTTTGTCGCTAGAATATTATTATAATAAGCTCAAATTAGCCCTGATTTATTTTTTTCCTATTTTTCCAAAGCAAAGAAAACCATAAAGTAACAAGAAAAAAACATTGTTCTATGAAATTTGAAAAATCACACCCTAATTTTCCATTTAAAAGCAAAAAATTTTCTATCATAATTTTTAAAAAACTCACACCCAAATCTTGACATTTTTGTCGTTTCCCGCAGAAGCCAGCCTTTTGGGAGTTTCTTCCCCGCCGGCGGCGACCAAAGCCGGCGCCCAACTCACCGAATTCACGCCCTAAATCATCATTTCTTTCAAAAATCTTCATTATTCCGGGAAAACCTGGTCATGAGCCTTGGAAATCTTAGAAGACGTCCACTGGGACGTGGCGGCGTCGTAAACCAGAAGGCCTATTTCGCCATCAACTGCCGAAGAAGCGAGGATAAGGCCGTATTGGGAAGGGGCAAAGGCTACGGAAGTCGCGCTTGCCTGAAGAATACGGTTTTATTTTGAAAAATGGAAAAAAAAGAATAAGTTCCAATTTGTAACGCAGAAATCCGCAAAATATTTCGGTAGCTGGATTTTGGTCTGCTTAGCTTCTGGGGGGTACAATTTAGTCTTCTAAACTTTTTGAAAGATGAATTTTGGTCTGCTAGAAAATTTGGGAGCTGCAATTTTGGTCTGCTTAAAAATTTGGGAGCTGCAATTTTGGTCTGCTTATAAAATTAGGAGCTGCAATTTTGGTCTACTTAAAAATTTGGGAGCTGCAATTTTGGTCTGCTTAAAAATTTGGGAGCTGCAAGTTGGTCTGCTTAAAAATTTGGGAGCTGCAATTTTGGTCTGCTTAAAAATTTGGGAGCTGCAAGTTGGTCTGCTTAAAAATTTGGGAGCTGCAATTTTGGTCTGCTTAAAAATTTGGGAGCTGCAATTTTGGTCTGCTTAAAGATTTGGGAGCTGCAATTTTGGTCTGCTCAAAAACTCGGGAGCTGCAGTTTTGGTCTGCTCAAAAACTTGGGAGCTGCAATTTTGGTCTGCTTAAAGATTTGGGAGCTTCAAAGTCGGAATGGTGGATAAGGGCCATTAAAAGGGAGAGGCAAAAAAAGGTCGCAGAAAGGTAGCAAAAAGGATTTCTTTATCGAACCTTTCATTTTTTCTGTGATTTTAAAGGCTCAAGAAAAAGTGGAAAAGGGAGAGGCAGCAAAAATGATGCTAAACAGCCGATAAAATGGCGCAAAAAAACAGCAAAAAAGGAACATTTCTATAGAGCCTTTTTCGACCTTTGCTCGAATTCTTGGAAAATAGCAAAATTTAGTTGAGGACGAGGAAAAATTAGCAAGAAACTCATTATTAATACTAAAAATTATCAATTTTTTTCAAACTGCAGATGACTTTTTTTGATGTAAAAAAACCCATAAAACTTCCCTTAAATTTGTCTCAAAACTTAGTTTTTTTCGTAACCGATGCTCTTTAAAAAAACAGTAACTAATTATAAATTGAAACCTAACCAAAAAAATACAGAAGACACAAAATTTAAAGTTTTACTGTTAGGAACACGAAGTTATAGTCGAAAAAAAGATTCTTTTTTCAAGAAATTATCTTTTTAATACTGAAAATTTTTCAATTTTCCAACCAGCAGTTGATTTTTCAATGTTAGAAACAGTAATACACTCATAAACTTCCCATAAACTTTGTTAAAACTTGATTGATTGTCAAAAAAGCTCTCTGAAACATAAGAATCATTCAAAAATCAAAATACCGACCTCATGGGCTGCCCATTCATGGGACTTGTGCCAGCGGCCGCTCGTCTCTTGCCAAATTATCACTTTCCTTCAACAAAAAAACATTAAAATCTGGAAATCAACTAATATTTCCATACTTATCATAAGCAGCCGAGGCCAGGAGACCACCGAACTTCGGATGAGCCCAGGAAACTTTCCACACGGGACCCGAATGGCCGGCTAACTCGGCAATCGGGAAAGATTGGCCGTTCGGTCGGACTTCGAAGATTTTGACGAGTCGGTCCGATCCGCAAGTCGCCAAGCGGCTCCCGTAGAGATTCAGTTGGGCGTCGTGCTGGGAAAATATTTAAATTCCTCTCATTGGATGAAATATTTGGTTTGTCTATAGAGCAACATTACTGCAAAACGCGCTTTTGGCGGAAATTCAAACTTTTTTCCCAGACTTTGAACCAATTTACCTCTAGAAATCGATGGAAAAAGTCCATAAAAGCATAAAAAGGAACCTTTTTACAGAAAAAAAAAACGACTTTCTTTTAAAATCAGCTCATGATATCGTAATACCGAATTAAAAAAAAAAAAAGAAAAACTTCATTTTTTTGCTTCATCTCCAAGACAATCTTTGTCATGTAAAAAAAAATTTCACCTTATCTAAACTGTCTAGAAACTTATATGGACTTTGAAAAGGCTTCTTTCGAATTTTATCATTTTTTTAAACATTTTTTTAAAATTCAAAGAAATTTTACCGTGGCAAAAAAAAATTTTTTTATATATGGAATAAAACTGATTGGCAAAGCTCGTAAGACCATAAAGCGCCTTTTTTTCGAAAAAAACGAACTTATTCTGGCTTTTTTTCAATTTTTTTCATTTTCAAGAAGGTCATTTGAAAAAAAGCTAGAAAGTCTATTAAAAGCCGTTTTTCCTTAAAAAAAAATGATCTTTTTGACCTTTTTCTCTACTGTAAATTGATTTATATGAACTGTAAATACATTTATTTCCCGATTCTTGGTCCCTCAGAATATTTAGAAACGCTTTCCAAGCTTATAAAGCCTTCATACTCTGTTTCAAATATTTATTTTTCGAGGACCTTGTTGAAAAAAAAACCATTTCATTTTTCTTTTTGATATGCTTTTCAAGACTTCAAAACAGTACGAAAAGTATCACTTTTTCCATTTTTTTCAATGAAATAAATTCCAAAAAAAGTTCTTTCAAACTCTTAGATACTTTTAAAAAAATATTACATCATTTTCCGAAAAAAAATGATGAAAAGGTATATATAAAAGCGATGAAAAAACAGGGAATTTTCCCGAAAAAAACTTATTTTTTTTTTCTTTAACTTTTTATATTTATCCTATCCATATTATTAACTATTAGATATATATATATAACAAAAAAACTCACAATGGCATCTCTGTGTGTAGTGTCAATGCGTTGCCGAATCGTCGCCATTTTACCTGAAAATTGAAAAAAAATGTTATTTTTTAGATAATAAAAAATGATGCGCCACGTACTTCACGTTCAATTTCACGCAAAAAGTAACTTTTAAATTTTTTTTTTGAGAAAATAAGCGTTGAAATCAAACAAATTGTTTCGAAATAATGCTTTATGAGCCAGAAATAGCAAGATTTAAAGAAAATTCTGAAAATTTCAATGAAAAGCCAAGATATTTCAATGAGAAAGTAGAACTATGTTCAAACATTGATGAAAAACATTTTTATTCGAATAGAATAGAAAAATATTTCGAAAAAGCCTGTCAGAACATTCTGAAAAGAATACATGAAAACTAATCTTCGATTTCTTTTTACACAGCTCAGTTTCTGCCAATTAATCAATTGGGTGAAGGAAAATAAAGAAAAAAGAAGGGAAGAGGAAGGTTTTTTATTTTATTTTTCTTTCCGGGAATGACCGGTCATGTCTCTCCGTTCTCCTTTTCCACTTTCAAGCTGCCCTCTTGCATTTCTTAAGCGTTTGAAAAACCCGATGAGTGCGCAGAATCCAAATAACGTCATTCGAGAACGACCCTTTTCTCTGTCGTTCCAGCTTTTTCGCTCAGTTTTCTTCTTTTTCCGGCTCTTTTTGTCTATCCAAACTAAAATGCATATCCGAGCAACAAAAGAGAACTTTTAAAATGTAAAATAGTTGCTGGAAACCAATATTAGTTGGACTTCCACGTCAAAAAGTTTGCTCGAGTAAAAAAATAAAATTCGCTCCAGTTTAGACCAAAATTTAGATTTAAATGAGTCCTTACGCTTAGGAAATCGTCCTAGACCCCTCATATGTTGATTTAACACACAATAAAAAAAGAATTAAAAAGAAGAAAATAGAAAAAAAGGAAGAAGAAAATAGAAAAAAAGGAAGAAGAAAAATTTTTTTCGTCGTGAGGCGTGTTCCAGCCGCACTTTTGCGTACCTCGCATTTTATCCAACGCGCAACCTTGAGGAGATTTACGAGCCGACCTCAATCTCTGGTTCGCCAACCGACTGCACTAGACACATGCCTTTTCCTTGTTGTTTTTTGTTTTTGAGAGCCTCAGCTCATTGTGGGAGCTTGAGCGCGTGTTGTATCAAATCTTTTTTTTTTTCATTTTCGCGCCCCATTGATAAACGGAAATTGGCTGGCCATCCATATCATTCCTCTCATTTTACACAACTGATACGCCAGTTTTTCCCTTTTTATTACGCCCAACACATCTTTCGCTGTTGATTTTCAACGATTTCACCCTTCAAACTGAGTTTTCAGAGTTTTTCTCAAGAATGGCTACTGAAGACATTGCCGTGACAAAGTTCCGCGAATACCTTCGCGTCAAAACCGAACAACCAAATCCGGATTATGGTGAGTTTCAGATATAAAATTATCAAATTTTGGTTTTTTTTCCAGAAGCATGCAGGTCTTTTCTGTTCAACCTTGCGGATGAGCTCAACATTGAGAAAAAATCAGCCTTTGTAGGGTCAAAAATAGCATTTTTATTCTAATTTTCGAGTTATAGGTAGTGGCAGAAGCCCCGTTTGTGATCATGACGATACCTGGCAGCAAGCCAGAACTTCCCTCCGTCATGTTATACTCCCATACTGACGTCGTCCCAACTTTTCCGGTACCTTTTTCAAATTTCCCTCAAATTTTGAAAATTATATGTTCAGGAGCACTGGAAATATGATCCTTACTCAGCTTATAAAGACGAAAAAGGTGATATTTACGCAAGAGGGTCTCAGGTGGAACTGAAAAAAACCAAAATTGAATAAAAAAAGATTTTAGGACATGAAATGCGTCGGATCCCAGTATTTCGAGGCGATCCGTCGGCATTTTAATAATGGAAAAAAGCAGTGGTTGAGGACGATTCACATCGTTTGGGGGCCTGGTGAGCCTTTTTTTCGAAATAATTGAAATTTTGGTCTGCCTAAAAATTTGGGAGCTGCAATTTTGGTCTGCTAAATAATTTGAGAGCTGCAAATTGGTCTGCTTTTTTTGTACCATTGTGGATTACTGTAGAAATGAAGGTACGGTATTTTTTGCTTATAAAATTCTCTTTTTGCTACAACGCTATTTCTATGGTTTTAGACATGAAAAATATAATTTTTTTGATTTTAAAATTATTTTTGGAAACCTTTTTTTTGGCGTGCCTAATGATTCGAGAGCTGCAAGTTGATCTGCTTATAGTATCCTTATGGATTACTGTGGATAATATTGAGATACGGTATTGAAATTTTCTTGTTGAGACCTCTTCATTCTGAATATTTGCGCCTTTAAAATGGCTGGACTTGAAATAACACTGAAAATGGCTCATTTTCTCGGTTGGTTAAAAAAAAAGAAATATTATTCTTTCAAAATTTCCAAAAAGGCTCTGGAAACGGACTGAAGGTTTTGAAAAATCATATTCTCCAAAAAACTCATTTTCTGCATTTCTTTTCTTCTTTTTTTGAATGCATTCTACTTTTTTTGCCTTTTTCTTTGTCTCGAAACCTGTTTTACGAGTAAATTTTAAGCCAGAATATTTCAAAAAAATTGAAATTTTGGTCTCTTTTGTACTTATCCTAGATGAAAAGATCAAAATTTAAAAAATTATAGGCTCAGGCAAAATTATCCCCATCTCAAGATTCGCTCAAAACACTATGAAAAATGTGAAAACGGATTCAAAGAATCAAAAAAAAAAACAACTTTCTGAAGAGAGTCTAGAGAAAAAAAGAGCATCTGCTTGTCTGGTATCTCTTCAGACAGCTTCTGTCCTTCTTGAGATTTTTAGTAAAAATTTTTTCAAGACGAGGAGATCGGCGGCGTGAACGGCATGAAGACGTTCTGCTCCTCGGACGACTTCAAGAAGCTCAACGTCGGCTTCACCCTCGACGAGGGCATCGCCACGGAAGACGACGTCTACAAGGTCTTCTACGCCGAGAGAAGCCCCTGGTGTTGGTTTTCCGACGTCTTCCGCCACTCCCAACTCGTTTTCCAGGGCTCAAAGTTACCTTTGGTGGCTCCCCCGGCCACGGATCCAAATTCATCGAGAACACCGCCATGGAGAAGTTGGTACTGAACAAAGATCATGAAGAAGTTCAAGAAAAGTTTGGATTTAGCACAAGTTCATGAACAATGCCATGAGCTATCGAGCGGAGCAAATGGAAGTTTTGAAAAATAATCCGGATTGGACGGTTGGTGACGTCACGTCGTTGAATTTGACGATCGTCAACGGCGGCGTCCAGGTCAACGTCGTCCCCGACAAGTTCATCGCATGTTCGTTTTTTATCAGTGGAGCGAATTTGAGCTCCTGGCCAAGATGATATATAGTTGGAGCGCTTCAGGGTCTGAAAATCGAGCTTTGAAAAAATTATCAATGGAGCGAATCTGAGGTCTGAAAAAAGCCGTGAAGTCTTTTAACAGACATTTAATTATTAGGGCTCAGTAGAAGTTTGAAAAATTGAAATTTTTGAAAAAAAAAAGAGGTTCGGACCTTGGTGACAAAAGTTGAATGGTTCTGAGCAATTCTAGGGATCACTTAAGACTCCTGACGGTACTAAAGTGGCCACTTGAAATGCTTGGAAGCGTCCGGAGCGTGTCCGGTTTGCGTTACCGAAATCCGAGTACGCTATTTACAAAAAATAAGTTTTTATCCGTAGAGCGCATTTGAGGCCTCAAAAAAGCCGCGAAGCTCTCAAATTAGAGAAATTAATATTACGACTCAGCAGAAATTTGAAAAAGAGCCTCAAATCATATGTCATGAGAGAAAGTTTGAAGTGGCGAAAAAATTCAAAAAACTTGAGAAATGTAATTTTATCGATAGAGCGTAAAGGGTTTGAATAAATAGCCGCAGTTTCAAAAAAGGCTTTTTCTCCTGTAAGCTTTCATTTGAATGTTCACTACTGAATTTTCTGCGTTCCTAATCCTAACTGTTCGTTAGAGCGCATAAGATATGATAAAATAGAGAAAAATAAAAATAGCCTAAGACTTTAGAAAGCGCAAAAAATTGGGATAATTCAGTAAAATTGATAACCTGACTCTCGAAAACCAAAAATTACATCAGAGATCTTTTCATAGACTCCTATCAATTAATATCACCTTGACTCTAGTCGAAGGGTCAAAAATTGTTACAAAAAACCGGTTTTCGCAAACGGAAGAACAATTTTTCCGTTTGACAGATTGCGACATTCGTGTGACGCCCAGGGAAGATTGCAGCAAATTGAAGGCTCGAATTGAGAAATGGGGAACCGACGCCGGGGACGACGTCACCTTGGAGTTTATTCAGGTGATTTCGAGGGAAAAATAGAAAAAGTGGATTTTTGAGGTGGTTGAAGTTCATTAATGGTTGAGCTTTCTCAACAAAAAGGCTTGACAAAAATGGTCGCATGAGGAATGGCTTGACGGGGCTACCCGGGGCGTCCCGACTCGAAAAATGTAGAATATGGGTGAGAAACAGGCCAGTGAAAAAATGAGGAAAAATTACTTTTCGCGGGCCGGGTCGTCTCGGTGTCGTCCCACGGTCCTCCCGGGCAGGCATGTGCGTCAGGCCGGGCGGCCTGGCCCGGGTTTTGGGCTTAAAACTTCAGAAAAAGCCCGCGTGGGCTCGGGCCAGGTCGAAAGAAATCTTAAATTTAATTTTGAAAAAATTTCACGGAAAAATTATTTTTACTTGTTAAGTCATGAGAGGTTGACGGGCCGGCCCTCGCACAAGCCTGCTCCCGGGGTCGCCCCGACTCGTAAAATTTAAAATATGGGTGAGAAATAAGCCACTAAAATAATGAGGAAAAAAAGGCGCTCCGCGGGTGCCGGGTCCTCCCGGGGTCGTCCCGGAGACGTCCCGAGGTCGTCTCGTGGTCGTCACGGGGCTGTCCCAAGGTCGTATCGGGGTTGTCCCACGGCGGTCCCGGAGTCGTCCTGAGGTCGTCCCGGTGTCGTCCGGGGCCGTTTCGAAGTTGTCCCGGGGCCGATCCGAAGTTGTCTCGGAGTCGTCCCAGGGTCGTCTTGGGGTTGTCCCGGAGACGTCCCTAGATCGTCCTGGGGTCTTCCTGGTGTCGTCCTGGGACCGTTTCAAAGTTGTCTCGGGGCCGTTCCGAAATTGTCTCGGAGTCGGGATCGTCCCGAGGTTGTCCCAGGGTCGTCCCGAGATCGTCCTGAGGTCGTCCCAAGGTCGTCTCGGGGCCGTTCCGAAGTTGTTTCGGAGTCGTTCCGGGGTCGTCCCGGGGTCGTCCTGAGGCTGTCCCGGTGTCGCCCTGTTAGCCTTGGCTCTGGCGAAACGCGCCCGACCACAGAACGACTTACGCTCAATAGTATAAGATAAAATGAGCTCAATCTTTTGATGACCGCAACACATCGAGCCATTCCAAATGCGACCAGAAGGCTGTTTATATTTTCAGTTCAGTTTTTCCGATTATCAGGAATTTTTGTGATTTTCTCAGGTCATTAGGATCTCTACTAACTTTTTCATCAAAAAAATGGTTTTTTTGTGGATTTCAAGCTTAACTAACTGCGGAAAATATTCAAAATCTCGGTTTTTATGCAGATAAATCTGTTTTGAGACACTTAAAAGAAGTTCAAATCGCGACTAAAGTATTGCTCATGTTAGATCATGCTAGCTGTTTTTTTTTCAGTCGGCAACCCCCTCGGATAAGCCCGACCCATTGACGATAGACGTGAGTTTTTGCATGCCGAAAAAAAAAATTTGCACTCTTTTTTCTGAAGATGATAGAGAGGCTTTAAATGTGGGGAGAGGCCAGAGAAACAGAGATTTTTTTTGGCTTTTTTCCAGGATTTTTCGCTCTCCATCATCTTTTTGCATGCTTTTTTCTGTATTTTTCTCCGGGAATGTGGTTTTTAGTGCATGTTTCTGTAGATAAAGAAAGTTTTTAACGAGATTATT